>JALIZF010001611.1:0-477688 GCA_029948255.1 Telmatactis stephensoni | reverse complement strand
TTCACACCAACCAAGAAACTCGGGAACTTGCCAATGACATACAGTGAAATTCCAAAGTTGATTTGAGAGACGATAAGCCATGCGAGTTCTAATTCCAAGGAGTTGGAAAAGAGTGTAAAATTGTGGCACTGGAAACTCGGTTGACGTTCTTTTAAACAGCATGTTATTGAACGAACACTGAATGCTATCATTCCAGTGAAGTTAAGGACCAGAATTAAACCGTAGCAGCAAAAGATCAATACTTGTTTCGTATTCATAGAAATCCCCTTTCAGAGTTTTCTTCAACTAAGTAACTCTTGAGTTCCAGTTTGCACTGAATTTTATATCAAAAGATGAACTTCTGCAGATGCATGGAATTGGAACTTATTTCTTCAGTAGCATATTGAATTTCACAGAAATATTGCATTGTTTAAGCCTCCATTTTTTCCCTAATTAGGACATTGTGAAAGCAGTCCATCGATTCAAAACTAAATTTATAAATAAAGGTTATGTTCGATAGAAACTGATAAGTGTGTTCGTAGATCGAAAACGTTCAGAGAAAAAGAAACTTGAAAGAGAAATACTCCCATCAGAATAAAGTTAGTAATCCATTTCTATTTCTATTTCCTATAAATTGGTTAGTTTATCCTCAACTACTGTGAACAATTAAACTTTTATAGGACAAACACATTGTTTTATCCACTTAATTAGGAATTACCCAACATTATTTACGTTATTTTTGGTGCAGTTATTGAGAGTTCTTTCTTTCGTGTTTTATTTTCCAGAGATGGAGTAGGTGGGTGGGGCATTCGCTGTTCCGCCATGATTTATACCCCATGGCACTCTAATTCTCTTTTGAGGTTAGTCAGTAAGAGAAGTGATTACACCAGCTAAAACATGTCAGGTTTTTTCTATATACGATCGTGTGTTTCTAGATATGAAACTCTTTGATGGAGCAAGTGGACTCAAAACGTGTCAGTGAGCTCTGGCAGTGAAATTCGAAAAGAAAAACTGGCTTTCACTTCTGCATGTGACCAAGGATAGAAGCAAAAAGCATAATAAACTCTAGTGTTAACAGTAAATGGAAGAAATGTGCAACAAACAATCTATTTCATTGATTTTAAAGCTTTCGTTTCAGTTCACGAAAGAACATTCCCTTACTGCGACGACCAACAACCGAATTCTAACTTTCAGTTGGATTTTGGGTTTTTCTGATCCACCAATCATGTAAAGGGGGCGGAGTACATACAGTGAGAGCAAATGCCCTCAATGGGCCTCGAGGCAGATGAGGTTGGAGTGAGGGCAGGCATAAGCTCCGCCCCTTTACATGATTAGAGGATCAGAAAAACCTAAAAATCCAGCTCAAAGTTTAGAGCTGTCGGTCGCGATACAAGCGTTAGTGCAGTAAAGAACATGTAAGACATGTAAATAATAATTATTTTGCATGTCAATATCGAACATAAACTTTCCCTCTGGAAATCTTTTAGATCTTGTGACTCGTTGACTCGCGGGTCCGAGGAATGACCCGTAATTGGGCCAATAAGTGTTTATAACCGTGGATAAGTTTGGTACCAGTTGGTAATCAATTTTCTCTTCAAACTCCATCAAGCGTTTCTTCTCCAGTGTCTTTTTCACCGACCCGTAAACCAGACAAAGTGACCAGTGAGGGACCATAGTTTAACCAGTAAAGTTAATAATTGTAAGATACAATTATATTTCTCTCTCACTTTTTTTGCGTTGGAGGCCGTCCCTGAGGTCATAGAAGATAACATGAATTAGCAATAATATTTCTCGTTTTCTACCTGTCTGTTTTCGATCCTTGGCAGGTGTCACGTCGCGCAGGTCCAATCGTAGTTTTAGCTCGTTCCGAGGCGAGGAAAAAATAAAAAAATTCCTTCCTTGGGAAATTGGCATAAAAATATCGCAAGAATGGGGCTTTTAACGCTCCTAGGTAAGGTAGCTTCTTTTTGTATTCTTTAATGAACTTTTCATGACTTTTTTTTTGTTTAAAAACGTTTCACTTTTCAGCTGTGACAGTTTTAGGGGTTTTGGGTAAGTACTTCAAAGTAACATATTCATTTTTTGGATTGAAAAGGCAGTCAATGTTAAGTAGATGTCAAGTAGCTAACTGTTCCAAAATGTTCTAAAAATAGTGGCACTCATAAGATTAATTTTAGCCTTTTTTGCTCATCCAGTGATCCGTGCGATCAAAGATTACTTTAATTCGATATGGTCTAATGCTCGGCGGGTTGCATTCATCACAGAAAAAACAAGTCGAGAATCACTGGTCTTAATTCTGAAAAATAAAAGCGATATAACTAGACTTTATTGAAAAGACTTGCCGCTGTTTGAAAGTGTGCTAGTTAAGTTATTGCTAGCTTAAGTTAATCTTTTTATAAAAATGATGTGATTGTCAGGAGCGACAGCATTCGAGGACTTGGACAAGAATTACAATGTAGAAGCAGGTAAGTCAACATTCTTCTCTCTTCATGCGGTGTATTTTTGTGGCAGTACAGCTGTACCCTGTTGCCATTGAATTTTAACGAGAATTTAACTAATCTCATTAAGCGGCATCTACATCTAAAAATTGCCATTTCTTGCTCGTATAGATGCGGCTTTATCCCTCGCTGAGAGTGATAAATAAGTGGTGGTAGATTTGTAGATTCGCTTAAAGAAAGATGATATTATTACTGATTTAACATTGAAATCCTATAATGATTGTGATTATAAATGGATGACATCAATTGCTGCCTTGTGTCTCACTCTTCAATTTTACTCCGCTTCAAATTGCAAAGGGAGACACACGCTGCAAGTTTTTCTCGCGCTGGCAAAGTAACTCTAGATTTTTTTTGCAAAGAAAAGTTGCAGTGTCAGTCATCAAATTGAAAATCGTTATATCCACGACCCGTATTAGTTTTCCAACTTTGGTTAGGTTTTTGTCTTTTCTAATCCGTCCACCCTCCTTGGGGGCGGAGCTTATGTGATTTCGTTCAATCATTGGTTGATTTGAAATAAGCTCCGCCCCCAAGGATGAATGACGGATCAGAAAAGACAAAATTCTCTTGTGAAATACACCAAAAATAATCATGATCTACCGATAAATACATTTAATTTACCGTAACCGTGCACCTATTTTTTAACACCAAGCTTGGGCTTCCTGTGGTTTGGCGACATTTTTCAAACATCTTCAACAAAAATAAAACTCTATTTTTCGGTATTGCAGAATACCTCGGTTGCTACAGAGATGATAAAGTCCCTTACAACCAAATGGACCGTGCTCTAACCTTCCCCGTCAAGAATTTCTTCGGTCCTAAAGTTTACTGCGTCAACGCATGCGCTCAACTTTACTTCCGGTATGCTGGTCTTCAGAATGGTTATCTGTGTTTCTGTGGTAACGGTTACAACAAATATGGTCGCCTAGACGATAAATATTGTAACATGGAGTGCAGAGGATCTCATATTCATGCAAATAACCTGCATAGAACCAAGCATGGCGAATTCTGGAAGGATTGTGGAGGACGATGGGCCAATTCTGTTTACTCCGGTGAGACTGTTATACATACATATTTTTGATAGCGACATTATAATGTTGATAAAGTTAGAATTATCTTAGAAGTAGCAATGCTCTATAATGATGATGATGATGATGATGACGATGATAGTGGTTATCAATATCTTATTACATAGTTATGAACGTTAGTCATCCAGTTGTTCAAATCAGAAATAAGCTAAGTCACTTACTGGAACAAAATGAGAAAACCTTAGGAGACGTTTCGGCCGATACCATTGGCGTTTATTATAGGTCTAATGATCGTCTAGTAATGGTATGTCACATGGCAAACGACGTGGAACGCCTTATAACGCTTGCTTCCAATCAATCTGAGGGACTGGCTTTCTATCCTCTCCCAAACTGCCCCTACACCTAAACTAATGTTCTTCCCTGTCCAGTAATGTCACATTTTCACTGTTGAAAGAGTGACCTGAATTCATAGCCAAATGCCGGTTGAAAACAGGCAGAATTTTGAGCTTCAAAGATATGTCTTATTACATTCATGTCTTCAGTATTACATTCACAAAAATATACTTTTTTCTATTTTTCCAAAAGCCTACGGACTACTAAAACAAGAACACTTAGCGCAAGAAACCAAATTGGACGATTCCTGGTTATATTCCAAAAAGAAGTAACTGAACTGATGTACATACCATGAACTGTGGTGAGCCTAACAATGAACTCTATAAAAACCGGCCATAAAATACTGAGTAACTATGAGCTAAGGAAACTAGTAGGGAGGGCAAATAGGAGGGGAGGGAGAAAAAGGGGGATACCGGGATATCTGACTATAGAAAAGAATCTTAAAAATTCACAATTCACAATTCAGCCATACTGTAATTATAAACTATTCTCAAAATTCTATATATGGACGCTCAAACCCTACGGAGGATGGGATGTTCTAGTTTCTAAGCTCACTTCCGGTATTTTGTTACACCATCGTGATTTCACTACTGCTGTATATGGGTAGATGGGTGGAGGGGCTGTAGCAGTTGCGCACTGTATTTTCCCTTTGGAAGATCCCATTTTAATGTTGAATATGTTCCGACCCTTTCTCTTTCTTGCAAGCACCTTAAGATATCAAACTTATTGATCTTGTATTTGTGCCTTAGTAAATACGACTTCAAACAACGACAACGCTGAAAGACGAGCCTTCGAGCCAAGAAGCATTTGTTGATACTTTGTATATATGACAAGATGAAAGAAAAGAAACTTTCAGATAGGACTTTGTTGCTCCAGCTATTGCATTGTAGAGGTACTGCTACGTCCTCAAGCCAAATAATCAGGCCATTTGATACTTCAATATGGTGGCTACAGCTTTAAAGGATAGACTGTAAAGCAGTAAGATGTAAAGCATCTTAGCTTGTGCTGGAACTTTCTTGCTTTTAGTTACTAGAATACATATTTATTATTACGCGTCGTATGACGTATATAGCTTGACTGTATCGGTCAACATGCATGATGTACAATCGTCATTATCAATATGTAATAAACGGGGAATTTTGGATTTAAGTCTTACATCTTTATTATATTCCTAATCTTTTACCTTTTTACTCATCTTAAAGGATTTTGTCTTATTTGTTGACGATGCAAAATTCCTTGCAAGATTAACTTGCGCGCAACAACATGTTTTAGGTATAGTTTATCAAACTCATTAATAATTCATTAGAAAACACAATGGAAATCACTACCGTAACGTAGATCTTTATATCGGATAAAGATTTTTGTTCATTTGCATAAACTTTAACTTGGATTTTCTAAGCCAAAAGTAGTCAAACTTGGAAAATTCTGGTCCAATATGATAATTGACAACTAGACGTTTGATAAGTAATATAAAGAACTCGAGAGCGTGTTATATCGGGTCTAAAGATCCTCGCCTTCGGCTCGGATCTTTATCCACCGATATAACACGCTCTCTCGTTCTTTATGTAATGTATAAAGAACGAGAGAGAGTGTTTTATCGGATATAAAGATCCGAGCCGTAGGCGAGGATCTTTATACCGATAAAACACGATCTCGAGTTCTTTATACGGCTTAAAAAACTCCAACACATATTAGAGTTGTTCTCTAAAAGAAATTCAAAAATATCTTCGATCATTTATCTTGGAGAAAATCGAGGTTAAAGTTGATGTAAATTAGGCCGAATCTTTATCAGATATAAAGACACTCGTCACGGTGGCGATTTTCATTGTGTTTGCCTTATGAATTAATAATAATAATAATAATAATACTAATGTACTTAGTGCGCATTTAACATGGCTCAATGCGCTTACATATGTGTATAAATAAAAATAATTAATCCGTAGATAAATAATTTGTGCTAAATTTCATGAATAAAATAATGAGTTTTTTAAGTTTAACAGGACGTTACATTTCGGCAACGTTGCACTTAACAGCCTGAAGACTAGAGCCATGCTCTATGCCCAAGACACAGCCACAGTTTAACAAGATAAAAACGTAGAGCCACATTCATTTTGTATTTACGCTACAGGATCATACTTTGGTGATAGAGCAGATTTCGTATGAGTGTAAAACAGACCGCGCCGTACCATGACTGTGTCAGTGCCGTATTGTCTATAAAAATACGCAGTCTAAGACCGCATGTGGCTAGTGCAAATTACTATCAAAAACAACGAAATGTTACAATTTTTAACTGAAATATGAAGATGTCATGAAATATTAATGCTCGACAAAAATACCAAAACGTTTAATGTTATGGGGCAGATAAAAAAGAAGGCACTTGTGTTTTGAAATGTCTTGCAAGGAAATACATGTTTGCACTGGCTGAATTGGGGGCTGAAACACCTGCATGTTTGTTTTTAAAATAATAATCTATTTGACACATTTAAGTAATCAAACCGCCAATGGCGAAGTAACTCGTGGATTGACCGAGATGACCACAGGAAGCCCAAACACAATTTGTTTTTGTAAAAATAACGAGTTTTTATTTGGAGACAAAAATCCAAATCAATAAATTAATAATTTCTTTAGCGAAGAAAGAGTCATTAGCTATAAAAGAAAAAAAATCTGTAAAAAAAAAAAGTGAAAAAAGAACTACCCGTTGGGCCGGGATTTGAACCCGGAACTCACGATTGTAAAGCCAAGACCTTAACCACTAGACCATCCAGAAGTTGAATGGTATCTTTGTGTGAATTTTGTATATTTATTGTCAGAGTATGGTTATAAAACAAATGCAAAAATGCTTCTCTCTCTGTGCTCTGTAGCAAAATGTCGCTATAAAGATAAAAGAAATTACTTTACAAAACACTAAGCCAATAAACTAACTCAATACGCTTTTTGTTGCTGTTTTCGGCTAGCGGACTCGTCAGGCCTTCACGGCGGCGACCGACGACTGCTTTCAAAATGTTTTCGTTTG
Source organism: Telmatactis stephensoni (assembly GCA_029948255.1). NCBI lineage: Eukaryota > Metazoa > Cnidaria > Anthozoa > Actiniaria > Isophelliidae > Telmatactis > Telmatactis stephensoni. Next base: position 470,783 of record JALIZF010001611.1, on the reverse strand, counting down.
TTTAACTGAAGTTTATCTACTTTGACTCTTGTGATAATAGAGTACGAACACTAAAAGCTTGGATTACTTTGATGTTGCACTTGAAGAGATTTTTGTCGCTTGATAGCGATGTACCCAAAGTCTGGCAATCGACTGCAGTGCGATATTCTATTGCGTCATGTCTAAACTTGCTTCGGTACATCGATGGTTTTACTCCTTTACGAAGTTATCCCGAATAGATCCCGAATATTACGCACGCATACACCAGGGTCACAACATTATGGCTAGAGCCTCGTTCCGAGGCACTAGCCATAAAAACTTTCAAAATTCCTGCCGTAACCGTGCCGCGTGACCGTGCGGTGCCGTTTTCACAGTCATACGAAATCTACTCTATACGCAGTTGCCGTGAATGGTCACAGGCTCCTGCAATGGTGAACCAAACGCTGCAGCTCCTTCTGCTAGTTCGAACCTTTATAGATAATGGTAATAGGAGACATCTGTTCTGATGCGATATCTCTCAGTGGTGGGAAGTTTATCGAATAAAATAATCTAAAGTTTGTCTTGATTAAGGCGGAATTTCTTGATAACTTCCCCATCGTGGACTGAGGGAACTACTCTCCCCTGTTTCTTCGAGTTTTTGGTGATAAGCCAAAAGGTTACTCCCATCCAAGAAAATCTTTTTCCAGTAAAAGTCCGATAGTCTGTAAAAGAAAATAACAATGTTAAACCGACGAAGAATGGAGAATAGAGTATGAATTTCGCTTGATTGGTGATTGCGATCCAAGCCATTGACTTTGAAAGCGAACTGTATACTCCCTATCACACACACAAGGCCATGGTCCAGGAAAAATATAAACAGTGTAACTTTGCAGAGAATATGAAAGAATCTGCTTCCTATATTGATTCTTTGAAGCTGAGTGAAATTAAAGAGTCCAATTAGCATTACAGCTAGGATGGCTTTGATCATGGAGCTAACTATAACCACCTCTTCTAAAACTGTTTTAGAGTGCAAAACAAAGATAGTTGAAAAGCCAACAAGATCTAACACCAGCAGAAACACAAGCGATAGATAATTCGGCATGCGAACAAGTTTTCTACAAAGCTCTACGAAACCAATAAAAGCCGAAGACTTGATGACGACAACAAGGAACACGATTTGTGTGACAACATGTGAAGTAAGCCAAGCCAGTTCGAGTTCCAGCGAGTCTTTATACAACGTAAAGTTTTTGCAGAGAAAACTGACTTGTCTCTCCGTTACACAACATGTAATGGCTCGCAACGCGTACAGAAAGGCAGCTAGAAATCTCCAGAGAAGAAATAAACTGATCAGAATATACGCAAGTTTTTGATAGCATCGATGATTATAGTGCATCTTCACTGATAATTGGACATCAGTCCCAGCGTTTATCGAGAGTAGAGGAATTCCTAACAGTGACAGTTTCGAAACACTATAAATCGAAACAAGTTTGTTTACTACGGAATATCAGCCGAGACATGTAAAATATTCAGTGTATAGTGAGAAGAAGATTTCTTCCACATAAACAATATTTTTTGGCAAGGCAACTCTACGCGTAGTACGTTTTAGATCAGTGAAACGGTTCCTCACAAACCCTCAACTGCATGAGGTGTACAGAGGCATATATCTATATATAATCACAACTCAAACCATAGTAATGTAATTGTAATGAGATGGTTACGAAACGGAGCTACACTAATTATTATATCTTTGTTTTATTCATTTTATTTATTTTATTTCGTTTAAACATGTTTATGCAGAGTTAAGTTGAACTCCTTGCGTTACTTAATACAGATTTACAAAAATTCACTGGTATAGAAAGTAAATACAGACGTACTTACAGAAAATGTGCTAGATGAATTCATGTGGACATGGACCAGAAATTGATTTACAATTTCAATGTCTATCTTTTGGGTTTTCTGCCCTGGTAATAGGAAGAGTTTCCTCTCTTCCCCTAAACAACTTTTCCTATTCTCCACGCGCCCAGAAAAGATCACGAAGACTCGTCTTAAATGAATCAGAAAAGGGGAACTGATTGCAGTCTATGTTTTCCTTGACTTAAGTTTTATAACCAATTACCAAAAATATCGATCATTAATGTTTTGATCAGAGATAACGGTTCTGGCCGGATGTTGAACCAAAGGGGCGGGAGATCAAAAAACCGTAAAACTTCGAAACTAAACCCTGTGCTTAATTGTTTTCCAAAAACTTTTTTTGGGTCTTTTTTCAATTGGGAGGTCTTAGATAGAGGAAGTTTGATTTTCGGAAGGGAAATTGGAGTTCCACTGAAAAAGATCTGAGCGACGCCCAGAAGATTGGTACTTTACGTTTCCATCGAACAGTGAATTATGATCAATTACACCATTTTTTTTTCAAGGAGCACCTTGTTCATGTTTGTTTATGGTACTCCAGCTCTTTATATCATTTTTACAAGTTTTATTATGTTCACTGAGAGAATTACACAGATCCTGACCTGATACAATGCTGATACTGTCAGTTTATTGATGATAAGCCAAAAGATTCCTTATATAGTTTGTTAGTGCATAGCGTTCATTGTTTCTTGTCATGCTTGAAAATTAGATTATTGCTTGATAACTCCCTCTTGAACCAAGAGAATCCCTCTCCTCTGTTTCTTGGAACTTCTGATGGTAAGCTAAAAGGTTATTTCCATCCATGAAGATTTTGTTCCAGAAAAACTCTGTGAGTCTGTAAAAGAACACAACGAGTGTAAAACGGCGAAGAACGGAGAAAAGAGTATGAAACTCACGTGAAATAGAATGCCGGCTGCGGTCTAGTCCATTGACTTTGAAGGCAAATTGCACAGTTCCAACGATGCACTCAATGGCGTGATCAAGGAAAAACACAAAGAGTGTCACTTTGCAGAGAATGTAAAATAATTTGCCTTCCATATCGATTCTTTGAAGCTGAGTGAAATTAAACAATCCAATTAGCATTACCGCCAGGATAGCTTTGACCATAAAGGCTGCTAGAATTAGCCCTTCAACGAATTTCTTAGGATGCAGGGCAAATATAGTCGAGTAACCAACAAGAGCTAACACCAACAAAAACACCAGTGATAGATAATTCGGCATGCGAACTAGTTTTCTACCGAGCTTTGGAAAGCCAATGAAAGTCGAAGACTTGATCACAATAACAAGGGCTGTGATTTGCGTAAGAATATGTGAAGTAATCCAAGCAGCTTCAAGTTCTAGTGAGTCTTTATAAACCGTGAAATTGTTACAAAGAAAACTGACTTTTCTTTCTTGTACACAGCATGTTATTGCTCGTACGACGTAGAGAAAGACAGCGAGAAATCTCCAGAGAAGAAATAAACTAAACAGAATATACGCGAGCCTTTGACAATACATCGCTAATGACCATTACAAGATTTTAGTTCAGAAATTTTATCGGTTGAAGGGGATTTTCCGGCATATAAAGAGCGACGGAGGTTTCGAAACACTGTAAACAGAAACACAAAATGTGGACTAAACACAAGCTGATTAAATTATTGAAAAAGTCGGATTTTAAAAGTGTCACACTAGCCTCTGATAAGGAAGACTGACATAGCAGCGTTCTCTACAGCCCTTCGCAAAATGAAATCACGCAAAAATATTTGCCTTTTCACGCGTCACGGATAACTAAAAAATCTCTTTCACGTACGTTCACAAAAAATCAAAAGTTGCTTTCATGTAGACGCAAAAAAATTTTAGACCTTAAATCACGCTTCGCGTCAAAATAAATAGGCAATTTGCGTTTCACACAAAAGGTATAGGGGACGCTGACATAGACTTCCAATATATCACGATATGATATAGTAAGTATAAAATATGGAAAAAAGACTTCACATAATAGCACGAGTCAGAGGCTCATCTACAATTGTGGCCTAATTTGTATCATTTCGTGGTTCAAATCGTCAGTTTTCTTAAGGATTGAAGAAAATGAAGAGCAGAATACTGCATGTAAATAAATCGTTATTGAAAAATGAAATTTAAAGATGAAATGTGAAAACGAAGGTAACAACCCATGCAGCCGCGAGCTCCTGTGCCCCACTATCCACGAGTTACAATACCTTGACTTTCAGTTTCGGGTATCCACGAGTTAAAGAGTTCAACACGCTCATTGAAAGACCGCTGATTTTACGGACTCAACTTCGATAAGAGCCATTTTCTGACAAACTTGATATTAAAATGTAATTTCCACGTCTGCACGAGAAAATTTCATATAACAAATATATTGTATCACATGAAATGTGGTCAAATTTTCTTGTCCAACCCCCTTCCCCCCCCCCCCCCCCCCTCCCCAGGTCCCAGCATCCTCGAGTTCTAGTGAGTCTTTATAAACCGTGAAATGGTTTCAGAGAAAACTGCATTTTCTTTCCTGTACACAACATTTTATTACTTTTACGACGTAGAGAAAGACAGCTAGAAGTCTCCAAATTAAAGAAGAAATAAACTGAACAAAATATACACGATGTTCAGAAGTTCCAGGAAAGAGAGGAGCTAGAGAGATTCTCTGGGTTCAAGAGGGAGCTATCAAGCAATACATTAATTTTCAAGCATTACAAGAAACCGCCATAACATTGCAATAGCATGTACGTAGTATGAACAAAAGCTATTTGATCGATACAAATAATGTTAAGAACTCATGCATCTAGAAACAATTGGATTCGAGATGGGAACATTATTTTATTGCGTACTTTTTTGCAATACTACTACAAAATACTACAAATATATTAGCAAGAGACCATAACACTAAGAGATCGAAGTTTATAATTTCAGTCAGTTAACTTCCTCTTACTAAAATTAGCCTTAAGCGTGCCAAGCACATCGTGCAGACATCTGATTTCTTGATATTATAGAATATTTCTCTCTCATTTCTCTCTCATTTTGTATATATATACAAACAATGAAACGTTAACAATGAAACAACGAAACAACGAAACAACGAAACAACGAAACAACGAAACAATGAAACAATGAAACAATGAATAAATTAATGAACAAATGAACAAATGAATAAATACAGAAATATATGTAAATACAGAAATACAGAAATAAATAAGCAATCTATATATTTAAACTCATTATCTTTTTAACCAAAAGATCTTTACAAATAAATCACTCTTTCAAAAACACGACAAATCAACGAATTTTATCTTTCTCAAAGTTTCTCCCATTGGAATTCTTTCACGTGACTCATTTTATCAGATCTTTCTTTGATTTTTCTTACAACGTTTTTAAAAATAATTATTAATTGTTCATCATATTAGTTTACGAAGTAGATTTGTACAGCCAGTTGAAAGCTTGTTGAATAATCGTTGCAGTGTTGAGTTGAAACCATGGAAGCAAAGACCAAAAAGGATTCTGGGAATTTCAATTAAATCCTCCAAATACCTATCAACATTTCAATTCACCTTGTAGGAATCTTGCTGTCAGAGTATTTAGACTTTAAATACACAAAAATGTGTCATTCGTATTGGGAGATTCTAACAGTTTTCATATTTCCATATAAGCGGCATATCAACTGTCATCATTTCTGATGATTCAGCAACAATTATTCAATTACATAATATATTATTTAACACAGGATTCAACACTTGAGGTCCCGAGACCTCTGATATGTTTCCCAAGGCGAAGCGCTAGTCTGCCGAGGGAAACTTTGGGGTGCTCTTTGCTTTCCCGAGGTTACAGTAAATAAGTGTTTTGTTATAAACCAACTGTCAAAGAACAAAAAGCAAAAAGTCGCCACAATGAATGTTTTTTTGCTCAAAATTCATTCAAAACTTGTCAACCGGTGAAACTGACCTTTTCAAACAACGTTTTTCGGAGAAGTGTTGCAGCTTCTTTAGTGGCATTCCTGCTGGATTATTAATCTTTTTCTCGGAATAAATTATGTTTATTCGTCTTAATAGGTTGACAATAAGCACGAGTTTTGCCTCATGTCCGAATGAATGAATTTGCAAACACGCGCTGCTAAAAACGTACATTGAAAGCTCAATCAACTTCCGGTTTTCTTAATTCCAGTCAACAACATATTGTTGCCCGTTGCCCAGGGAAACATGACAACTTGTTTACGTTCACGTGATACCCTCTCGTCCAATCACAGTACGAGAAAAATGGACTTTGACAGTTGGTTTATGACAGATATATATTTTATACGACATATTGTACAAGCAATGGAAAAGTACCTCGATATATTTTCATGACGTCAGTCACACGTGACTTCGTTATCAATTTATTATTATTTATTTTATTTATACAGCCAAAAGATTCAAAATGGTTTCAATTTTAACAACGCGCTACAAAAGTGCATACGCTACAAGAAGCTTTCATTAATTAAATTCTAAAAATGCTCGCATCAAAGGGTTAAATATCGGCAAAGAAACAGGCCCCCTCTATCCCGTGTAGCTTGCCTTTTGGGGGGGGGGGGGGATTGAGGAGAGGAGAAAGTCCCCTAGCTAGTTCCCTTCCCCTCATCCCTGAGGGTCATCCACCGGTTATGGACTCCTCTACCTAGTAAGTTGTATATGTAACATTTAGTGGTTACCTAAATCAGTTGGTCAAGAACCTTTTTTCCATATATACATAGTTATATACAGTGGTCAGTGCATGTAGAGCGGTTTTCATATGACTGGGAAACACTACGGTCATCGCACGGTACGGTTACGGTACGGTTACGGCAGAATTTTCCAATGTTTTTATAGAAATTACGGTACTGATACGGTCACGGTACGGACCGTACCGTTTCCCACTCATTCGAAAACCGCTCTAGTTCAAGAACGTTATATCAAGTTCGTCAAGTCCAAGTTCCAAGATCCAAGCTTGGGATCAGGTGAGTTGCTAGAACGTCTATACGCCTCTTGCTTGTGGATGAATGCTAAGCGAAAGCAATCTATGTTCCATGTACCGAGGCTATAACTGGATATTAAAAGGGAGCTGGCTTTAAGGAGGAGGGGCGAGGGGGGTGGGAAAGCAAAGTGGGAGGGGAGGGGGAGGAAAGAAGAGAGAACCTTTTTCCATCCCCCTCCCCTCTTCCCTTCCCCTTAAAGGCTGACACGCAATCTGGTGAGCATGAGGAGGTGACAAAGCTTCTACTTCTATTGTTCGGTTATCTTTGCATCACTATAACTAAACAAACTAAGCTGGGTATGGTCTGACCTGGTTGTTAATAATCTTATGGCAAAAAATGCCGATGAACTTTTCGCGGAATTTCTTAGAAATGAACGCGTACAGGACAGGATTATAGGTGAAAGACGACTTTGAGAACAAACTCGCTACCAGCAACATGTAGGAAGTGTCGCGGACCCCGGAGATGATCGTGATGACGACAATTGCGTACGGTGTCCAAGCCAAAAGGTAGGCCAGGATCAGAACCAGTAGCTGGATGGCTGTAGCGATCTCTTTCTTCAACTCGGTTTTTGCATGATCTGTAAGGCCGGCGTACTGAGAGTCCATTTTACCAACTCTGTAGCGAACTTTGAAGATGTTGTAATAACTGAAGGCCATGATAGAAACTGGAAGGACGAAGCAACCAAAGAACATGACCACAAAGTAAGATATGTCCGAGGGGTTGGTTTCTTGCCAGACCAAAGAGCACGTGATGTTCTCAGCTTCCAGTCCATATCTCGACCAACCAGCAAATGGGAGTATACTGAGCAAAAAAGAAAACGCCCAGCAGCCACCCACCAAGAGAAGCGCTTGCTTGATGGAGAAAAAGTTTCCAAGTGTGTTTGTGTACTTTACAATCGTCAAGTACTTTTCAAGGGCGATTGCTCCCAGGGTCAGCATTGAAACTGTCCCAAGAAAGTAAATGAAGAAGGCATGGAGTTCACAGCTCTTCTCTCCCCAACCTTCGACTGATGTCGCTGAGTGAATAGCCTGAGGTACAGGGATACAACAGGCTAGGAACCCACTGATGCAGATACCAAGAATAAACACATTAGGGACTGTTATGGAACTGATATCTTTAAGGAGAACTGCAATTACAAGTCCATTGAAGACAGTCCCAGTCACTGCGATCAGCACCATGTATGATGCAGCAATGGAGTTGATAATGTACACCATGATGTCAAAGGTTGTCGTCTGTTTCCTTGAGGAACAAAGCCACTGATTTTAGTACATACAGTATATTTGATCAACATTAAGTTAGATTTGAGTCTATACAGCACATTTATATCTACATCAACACAAAAGCCATGCATCAAGATGAGGCTGCTAACAAGCAATGTTTGAGTATAACCTTATTTGGCCTCAACTCAACACGATGATGCTGAGATGCCAGCCTCGGTGACGCCTGCAGATCCAAACCTGTCTTATTTGGATTTTATTGGGACACTGAGTCACATGTTGCCACCCTATATTTTCTTTTATAAAGAAATTCGAGAAGTTTCGCCAAAAACACACAACTATGGTTTGTTGAAAAATTACTTATTGTCGGATCTTCTTTTTGACAAGTGCTGTACTGCCTTGTAAACAAACTCCTTAATGGCTTTAAATGGTAGAAAACCACCAGCTAAGCAAAGCAGTCACAATTGAACTCCATATGCTACAAAAATGGGCATTTTTCACTTAAAAGAAAGACCCCCTAAAACTTTTCCCAAAAGTCGGTGAAATGCTCCTACTCCCACTTGAAAAGAGACCCAGTTATGTTGATTCAAATCATCTGTATTTTTAGTAAAATTAATTATTTTTAGAAAAGAATAGGCTTCAGTGATTGGTTGCTTTTCAACATGTTTGCATCTTTTTAAACTTGTTAAAATTGCATTCCGCGAATTAAACCATAACTACGTTTAAACTGACGTACAAAATCATGCTGGGTAGTTTGACATTGGCCTCAGTTTTTCTTTGTTCGAGTTTTGCTTTTAGCTCCAAGCGACATACTGGCTGTGTTAGTATCATACTAAATTGTGAGAAACAATACTAAATAAATGGATTTACCTTCGCTAAAAGGATTTTTTTCGGTTTCAAATGGGGGCTTTCAAAGCAAAGTTCAATAGAGCTCGATGTGAGATTGGCGCCGGAACCCACTCGTAAATAATTAAACAATGAAAATAAACTGATGACGAAATAGTATGAGCTATGGAAGAGCCTTGCTGGAGAAGAGTGACTGCTTCAAACATCTGAATTGAGGAATCCTGGTCAAAGGGTTAAAAATATACAAATCTCAACTTCAAAGTGAGGCGGACTTTTTCCTCTAGTTAAACATCCTGATTGGCCCGGGCCTAAAGTCGGTAAGTTGAAGATCTTTATTAGATTATTGAGTTCAGTTTTTATTTTCTTCTTTCGCCTTAGCTACCAGTCAAAAGAAACTATCAAAAGAACTGAATCAAATTCGAGCACATTGACTGAATAAGTTACTGCTCCCCAACTCATCGAAGATCAAATGATGTCTCCTTATAATTGTCAGCTGGTTAAATGGTATTATACCCCTAATTTTGGTCTCATTCCTAAGAATTTTAAACCCAACTTGAGAAGACTAAAATTAGCTACTTGAAAATCTACTTTTAGCTACTTTTAAATTAAAGAAGAGTGTATAAATTTAATTTCTCCAGTGTCGGTGGTATTCTTACGTTACTTTTGCTTCTTTTTTAGTTAAACAACTTTTGTTTCTTTTTTAATTAAATAGCATACAGTCATATCCGAAAAAAGTAATATTTACAAAGTAATATTGAAACAGCTTTATCTTCGCAAAAAATGTAGTTTCTGAGGTGTATTTTCTTTCTACACTACACCAAGTCCCTTCTATATAAGCAAATGTTCCGTGACAATTTGTTTACTCTTCGTGGATGGCAAATTAAAATTCGATCAACTTTCCTGTGGCAAATGCATTTGTCATTGTTTGTGTTCATGTCATAGACAATTTGCTACCGCTCGAGTGAAAGGGCCTTAAATGTAGTTCCTTCACAGAAAAAAGATAAGCACTAATATTAAGCGTCTCGTAGTTCGATCAGCACGAAACTAGAAAGCCAACAGTGCACTGTTTATCCTGTTTTTCCATCAGTTCTCCGTTCTTTAAGAGTATTAAAGATTTGTTCATTTATCTAATCAGATCTTGTTATTAATAATTGTCATCCCAAAGAGAGAAATATTCGAAGTAAGGTAAGGCCTGTCGTCCGCTTAAAACGGTTATTGTGGTTTGCGGTCTTAAGTGGATTTGTGTGGAAGTACCCCAAGGCCCCTCCATAGGGTCCCCTATACCCTTAGTAAAATGAAATCACGCAAAAATATTTGGTCACGGATAATTAAAAAATCTTTTTCACGTTCACAAAAAAAATCAAAATTTGCTTTCACGTGGACGCAAAAAGATGTTAGACCTTAAATCACGTTTCACGTCAAAATAAATCAGTCATTCACGTTTCACGCAAAAGGTATAGGGGACCCCTGCTTCCACACGATCGAGAAAATTTTATAAGCCATATTTTCTTTGACAAATCAGTAATTTTTGCTTGTGCGGATGAGAAAATTTGACAAATTTCAAAAAAATCAGTGCATTTGTCACCGATATGAAATTTGTTGGTGTAGATGGAGAAAATCCATTTGCGTGGAAAATTTGCTTCTGTGGAAGGTCATTGAATAACAGTTGAATTTGTATTTGGATGTTTCGTATATATGACTGTAAAAACGGCACTGCACGGTCACGACACGATTCGTCGGCCCGATTTGAAATCCATTGTTTTTGCGCTCCAATTCATTTGATTTTCTGTTTCAAAAAATCGGCCCGACACGAAAAAATTTGTAGCCGATCTCAGCGAATCGGGCCGATTCTTCCTCATTTCCCGAACAAACCTTGTGAAAAAATCGGGCCGACAATCGTAGCGTATAAATCATCCTTTAGACGCTTGATGGTTAAAATGTCTTTGATTTGACGGATAAAATTCAGGCCGTCTGACGGTTGACGGTTAATCCCATTGAGAGCCTGATAAAATGTCGACACAGGAACTCCAACCATTTATGGCGAGTATTTCTTATTTCGCCTTAGGGCTCGTGCAATTTTGAACTTTTTAGGCAAACAAATTACCGGCTATAGCTAGAAATAAAGATGTTACAGGACTGTTTACATATTTACCAACATATAATCATAATTCCTTTTGCGCTCCACTCTGTCTATATTGTCAGGTGTTCACAGACAGAAAAAGGTTTTGGCGCCGATGTAAAAAACAAGATGCAAGCACAGTTTAGATTGCCAAGAATGTTATAATTGGCTATAGTAGTTTAACTACTAACTTGAATTATCGAAAAAAGTCTTTTATCAGCCAGGGGGGAAAACGCAAAGTAAATTCCTAGTGATATTAATTGAAAATCTAACCAGTTAGCATTGAATATCAAAGAACTGATCCATGAAGATAGAACTAATCGATGGATTAATCCTTATACTGTAGATCAAGTCATTATCCCGTTCGATATAACGATTTATCTAATTGTAAAATGTTTTATTACCCTTCGGCAATGCAACCAAGGTTGGTCATTAATATACGTAGTTACTGAGTTCACGAAATCAAGAAAAAATCATAACATCGCACAAACAGAGCAACTTAGCTCTTCTGCAAGTCATTCAGTCTTCGTGAAATATAGAGTTAGATCAAGAATCGGATAGTAGTAAGATTTTCTGTCTATCGGTATGGGACAATTGTGCAACATGGTGGAAAGCTGGATGATGTTTTTAACTACACCAAAAAGAATGTGCCAGAGTTATTCTCGGTGGATTTACGACTGGGAATTGAAATATTGGAAAGATCTTCTGTAATTTTCAACAAACGTCGACTTGTCAAACTTTGCTTAGCTGGGCACCTTATCCTATTTTTGAGAATCCAGATAACTTAGCTTTTCGCTTCCTCGAAAACGTTGGACTGTGTGAAATTTCCCACAAATACAATACACAGAACGATGATGTTTTTTAAACTGCCAATTCCGTCGTTCGCCTACTCGTACCAACATTTTGAAATTGAGAACATTCTTCTACAGTTTAACTAATTTGTACATTAGGTACTTGTTTTTCTCAATTTTTAGGAGCGTAAGAGAGTGCACAGTTTCATCTGCAATTATGTTCACTTTTTTAAATATTGCGATGTATCCTATCCTATCCAATCTCATCCTATCCTATCCTATCCTATCCTATCCTATCCTATCCTATCCTATCCTATCCTATCCTATCCTATCCTATCCTATCCTATCCTATCCTATATCCCATCCGGATCTATCCTGTCCTGTCCCTGTCCTATCCTATCCTATCCTATCCTATATCCTATATCCTATATTCTATCCTATCCTATCCTATCCTGTATCCCATCCTATCTTATCCTATCCTAATATAGTTGAACTACAAATACACATATGTGCTCACCTTCGTGGCCAAAGTGTGGAGGTCTAAACCTCACGACGAACAGACAGAGAATGACCAACTTCCTTCTTTGCAGAGCTTTTAACCAGAAATGGTTAATTTTATCACGGATATCATTCAACTGATACTGATGCTTTAATGGTCCTTAGCAAATAAAACACTCTTAATAACGGAAGAGTAAGTGACATTAATTGGACTTGAAGCTCACTTCTCAATGTTTGTTTCATTCAGTACGTTAATTATCGGAGGTATAAATGTCTAAAACAACAACACCATTAGATTGTTTAAGTGTAGAACCCTGGCAGAGAATCAAGCTTCATGTCTAGACTACAATACTACACCAAGAAAAGGGAATTGAATATCTAAAGCTAATATTTAAGTGTAAAAGGCGAATGCTTGAGTGTTTAATTTGGGGTAAACGAAGGATAAGAGTCTTGAACAATGAGAATCGTGTTGATGTCTTTTGAGGACTGTTGATTTTGGATTCTAGCGCTCTCTCTCTCTCTCTCTCTCTCTCTCTCTCTCTCTCTCTCTCTCTCTCTCTCTCTCTCTCTCTCTCTCTCTCTCTCTCGCTCTCTCTCTCTCTCTGTTCTAGCGCGTGCTCTCTCTCTCTCTCTCATTCTCCTTCCATTATATTTCTTTCTCATTTCACCATAATTTTTCGCCCATTTCGGTCAATAATATAACACCTTAAACCTCAAACATCATGCTAAACTGTTGTTTCTAGCAAATTGAAGCCTGAGTCGCGTGGGCTACTATTGAATCTCCGGAGGCCTCTGGCAAGTTTCCCAGCAGTCCTCCAATAAAGGTCAGCAATTTGAACTGTTACTAGCTGCTTTTAGGAAGGGTGTTATACATCGCTTTTAGTTTAAAGACTCGTTATAGTATATGAAATAATGATAGCCTCCAGCTATTTCGGCATACGTGTGGTGTGGGCCCCTTTTTCTTGATTGAGCTTCCTGAATTTGAGCTTCCTGAATAGTGAACTCGTGGATATGGATTTCAACTCGTGGATATACTTGCGTCATTACGAATTAATAGGAATAATCTTTGCATTTTACAGTTTAAAAATTGCTGGGTTTCATCCATTCCTTTGGGAATCAAATGATAAAGAGCCGGTAGCCATGTTGGATGAACAAACAAGAGACGCTAATGAGAAATCTTTTGTTGAAGTTCATCCAAGATGGCGTGACGTCACATGCAACCCAAGAATGCAACTAAGCCAAAAATTCGTGAAAAAATAAAAACAACAGCAAAACTATTCTTGGTTTGCAAGCATTCCCCAGAGAATATAGAAACAAAAGACATGTTGGTGGTCTTGACAAAAGAAATTCGAGATTAAAATCACCAACATATCTGCCATTTCTTTTGTTCAATTCACTCTCCTGGGAATGGTTGCAAACTGATAATACTATCAGAATTTCGCTTCTACCAACCAAGACTAGAGACCCAATCGTATTAGCTAAAATAAACCAAATCTACGAGGAAAAATCAATTGGAAACATTGTGTGAATACAACAGCTGGCTCTTAAAGAGTTGATTGTAAAACCTAGGAAACGATCATGACTCCCCTGGAGATTTTTTGCAACTTCACGGACCATGGGTATTCAAAAAACGTGACCACAATTCACGGCCAAGTGTTTGGGTTTTCTCAAGAATCAAGAATTGAGAACTATCCCATCACAATATGATGCTCAACAAATATTATGATAAACACAGAAAGCTATGACATTCTTATAACATGACTATATAACTCGAGAAAAAGCTATCCAATCCGATATCTTCATGGTCACCTTGTAAAAATAACTATATCTTTGTTAGCCCTACTCACGCCGAATAGACCCTGCATGCCTTTAAACCTCTCTTTTTGTGTTGGAAAGCAGCTTTACTTGTAGTTTGTACACGAGCGAGTTCAATAAAAAATCAATGGAAAATGCAAATCAGCTCAAACTTCAAACGCCGGGATATGAGGCGTTGTATGATATCATATTGCGCTCAGTTGTGGACCGCACGTGTCTCATCCAAAACGTGATTCTTACGGATGTTTTTTTTACTTCCAGTTGCGTTGCCTTCTCAAAGTATAAAACGTTAACATTTGATCTCGTTGTTAAACAGTTTTTATGTAGAACAAAGGTCACCACCTGTTTCTAGGATCGTTAGAGTAAGTGATCATGCTGCTACTCAAGGAAGCCGTTTTGTATTACCGCTCTTCACCGGCGGCCACCAAGCATACAAACTTTCATGAAATGAGCCATGTCGATGTGAGTACCAATTAAGCTGAAGTCTCATTAACCATGTGAGGGTCGATGTTGCCATTAATTAAACTCTTGAAGGACCGACAATGTTCTCGAGAGACTAATAAACATATGTCTTTAAAGGACATATGACTTGAAAGTGTGTAAAATTAAAAACGTGAGTCTTGCGGGTGGGTTCAAAACTCTTTAGGAATTCAAAATATACAGCAAACCAGAAGAGACTGATTATCGTTATTGTATCTAGTTATCGTATTACCGTTATTTTTAAAAAAACAACATCTTCATTTTGGAAATGTCTACATGGCTTCAGCCTTAAAAACATTACTGAATACATGGAATTTATCATCGATGGATGCCCAGTTTCTTAGGATAGAGAGGTAGTGTCATTAGGAAATCTTATTTGTTGAAGTAACAAGAATATTTGTCGTGGATTCCAACATTATGGACCTTTATTGTAAAATTGAAGTTTTTTAAAATTCTTTCATAACTCAAAAATTCTACAACGATGATGATATAATAGCAATATTTCCTAAAAATGTAAACATTCTTGGTTTAAGATCCAAAAAATTACAGTAATTCCACAAATTTTAGTTAACGAAAAGCTTGAATCAGAAATATATATATATCACCGACGTTCCAATAAACAGGATTGAATCCCTTTACCGCCGTTTTCGATGAAACGCGACTACCTAGACATCAACATTGTAGTCTGCACTTTGTATTACACGGCCGTCAATCGTTCTCGAAAGACTCAAAATCCACTGAAATAAACCTTTCCTATAACTTCTAAAATTCAAAAAAGCATCTTTAAAATTTTTGCAATTGATAGCAATCGATGTATCTCGTAAAATGTGCATTTATTGAGAGTTAATGAATATTGACGTACGTCTAATGCAAAGTGCAATGTACAATGTTGATGTCTAGGTAGTCGTGTTTCATCGAAAACAACGGTAAATTGCGTGAATGAACACCAAACATTCTCATCGGTCACAAATTTCATGAAGATTTCTGAAGAAGGTCCTGGTACTCATAATTATTTGTTTCGAATGATCATCTGCTATAGCTGTTGTTGCCACCATTATTCTGTTTTACAAAACTTGGAGGAACTGAGATCCGGCATTAATACAATCGGTCTTTCTGGTTGTTGAAAGGATTTCAAAACTTCAACTCAACTGATAGCGTCAAACTGAATGTTTGTTCTCCGTAATTCAGGCAGGAACACCTTTCTAAATTTTAAGACTTTTTAAAGTTATTGCAGGTCTGCAATTAAGTTTTAAGCCATTTTATATTGAAAATTCTCCCCTCAGAATACTCTTTAGAATTAATGAAGGAAAGTCAGAGCAACTTAGAATATTAACCCAGAACAAATTAGACGCTTTACTTAGCTTGTTTTTGTCAATCTTATAATCAAATGGCTATCATTACCACCCCACCCCCATTCACGTGAAGACCTGGATGCATGTTTGCTGGTTGTAAATCGTTCTAGCCTTAGTTCAAAAAATTAAGTGCTGATGGTCCGAGTAAGAAGTAGGCAACTTTCTATTGTTATGAATTTCAAGTTCCCCACATAAGAATGTCCTGGTTTTCAGACTGATAATATATTAGCCTATGTTAGCCTATGGATAACACAGCCTAGTCCCCAGGCGTCCTCTGCGAGCACGGTCACTCTGTGACGTCACGTTTTGAAACGAGAGACGGGATAGTCTGGGGACTAGGCTGTGGATAATACATTTTTGAAATAAAATGTGCAAAAGCCCTGTTCCGGCTGAAACAAAGTTTCTTTTGTAGTAAAAATAAATGATCTTTGGCAGATTTTCATGTTTTATCCAATGAAATGGACGGCTTAACCTACTTCTTACTCGAAACATTACTTAAAACTATCCGGCTGTACTATTCAAGGAGTTATTTCAAAGCTTAAAACAAAGTTTGAAGCATTTATCATGCTTGCATTAGTGATCACCCTTCAATTCTTTGCATTCCAGCACCTTGTTTATCCGCTAGAGGACCAAGACCCCGGATGTCGATAAACATGGGCACACACACACAAAATACCCCTCTCGCTTCGAAAAACACTGTTCTGAAGATTGCTTAATTTTGCTAACTATTTTTGGAAAAAAAAACCCCTTTGACGGCGAAACAAATCACTTTAAAAGCCAAAAAAATCGCATTTTTTGCGTCATAGATCAGCACCATAAAACATGGTTTATCTCTTTGATTTTAATCGCAAAAACGTCCTTAACAAACAAAAGTCGCCTGTCACAGAAAACTTTGAGCCTGGTCTTTGTGATTTTCATCGTATTTTCTATCTCACTTCTTTGACGAGCCGAGCAACAGCCGTTTGTTTTGAACTTCCAACGGAAGCAACTTTTTTTCTTCTGCTCGATCGAACAGCATTTTGGGTAATTCGGCCAATTTTCCAGAGCGTTTCCCACTACCCTACCTTTTTAATGCTTTGAAACAGCAACAGTTTCCTTGACAACGCCTTATTTGGAGTCGGATAAAATCTTTAGATCAAAATAAAATAAATCTGAGAAAAATAAAACAAATAAAATAAACAAACAAAAAACAAAAAACAAAACAAAACAAAAAATAAAACAAATAACAGAGCTTAGTTTTCTAGGGGTTAAATCATGGAACGTTTTAATACGGATCGGAATGTTTTATAGTATTTAAGTATTGTCGTTTTTAGATTGAAGATTTTTTATGTTTTTGATATGTAAATCCGTATGTCATATTTTTAGAGTTTTTATTTATATTTTCATTTTTCAAGGACCATTATAAAAATCACTTTTGGTAATAAGGCCTCCTCAGCGAATAAAATATATTCACTATTATTATTATTATTATTATTATTATTATTATTCCAAGCACTTCATTCCAGAAATATGGTAATCTCTAAATTCAATATATCGAGACGGCATTCAAGACCACAAAATTTTGACGGCGTTGGAAGAAAATATATTCACGTATATTGGGTTCACAGTTTTGAGTATAAATAGCTAGTCACTCAGAGAGATTAGTAAAGTTCTTACTCAGTTATCTGAATAATTTCTCTGACTCATATTTTTTGCTGATATTTTTGAGTTTCGATTTTTACTGTGAAATTTGAGTAAAATTCGAAACTCAAAAATGAAAAAAATGAGTACAAATTTTACTCAAATATTAGATTACACGGCCACTCGATTTTACTCAAATATCTGAACAAACTTTAACTCACATAACTGAGTTAGCAATCACTTACCTCTGAGTAAAACTACTCACTTCCCCAAAAAGGCTTACTCAGCAAACCAAGACTACTTAGGGGCCTCAGACTAAAAATATAAGACGCGATTATCTGTTTTGATGGATTCGGTGAACTTTTGTGTCTGATTCAAATTCCCGAGGGAGGGTGGATGGGTTATAAACGAGATGCTGAAAAAAATTGCGATGAATAACTAGCAAAACAACATAAGTATCTCAGAGGAAATAGAGGGTATATTAATTTAAATGCATCTTGATTCGACCAGTGATCGCTCAAAATACTACTATTGTGATATAACTTTTGGCGGGAATCCTCAAGGTCTTTCAAGGTCAAAAAAGTACGCGCGCGTTGCTTTCTGTACGTCATCATAAAGTTCAAGAAGCAAGTCAGCTATAAAATATGGTCTTAAAGGTGAAAAAGCCAAGAGAAGACATATCAGATGAAAATAGAAAATGGAGCGTAAATCCAATGAAAAGGTCGCCAACGCAGAATGGACTTCAAAGCTAAATTTCTGGTTTTGAAGCGGTAGGCTCTTTTTGCACCAGTCATTTTTAGCCCCACCCCACACCCCCACTTTAGGGAAGGTTGTTGGGGGCAAATTTGGGGCATTTCCCTTTATTTCTCATAATTTTGGCCCCTCTAGGTGGGGAATTTTCTTGCTATCGATCACAGGCTCAAAGTTTGTGATTTGGGCTTCCTGTGGCATTGTTTAGGTTGCGTTTGTTTGAATTAGGAAGAACGATTTTCACGTTTGGCTTTTTCGTGGTAATTCTTTAAGCATGGAATAAAAATAAACTTTAATCATAGTATTCAGAAATATTTTTAGTTCTCATATAAGATTATTTTTGCACTTCACTGCATGGCACAGACGCTTTCAAACGCCGACTGAGCATTTCAGTGTCGCCCAAGGCAACAGACCGGTCTATGATTCGTAAAAGAGAAAATTCAGGAGCGGATCCAGGATTATCTGCAGGAGGAGGTGCACCATCATATAAAGTGGAAACTGCCCAGAGGATATTTTGGAAAAATATTGAGAAAAAAGGACTCAAAGTTGTCTCAGGAGGGGATGCACACCCCTGCACCCCTTCCCTAAATCCACCCCTGAAATTTCTCCTTTTTTCACCTCTTGGCTGCTTTTAATTGATCATCCGACTCAAGCTGAACAGAGTGAAAGAGAGCTTGCTTCCTAACTTAACGCCAGACATTTTTATCAAATGGCGTTTTTCCAAACTTATCCACGTTACTAATCCTGATTCATTTTACTGCCACTAATCTCCTTTAATTTGGTACGGTTTAGGCTTGATCGTTCGCAAAAACGGTTTTTGTTGTTCTCTTGTCTAACATGAAAAACGAGGTGAGAAATGCGTTTGCAAATGTATTTGAATAAGTGTAGCCTTGGAAACAGAAATTTGAGCACTGACGACATGCACCCCAGTGAAGGAAAATGACCAAAGGACGGCAGATGACGGCAGATAGCCGTCACAGAAACCCGAACACAGACTTTATATATTGCCTCCAAAATCTCATAAAAAATTTCATCGCCCGCTCTCCTACCTTCGGCACATAAAGGAACGGTTATTCAAGAATATCCTGGCTTAGTTTGAACAAAATTGACCAAATCTAAGTGCTCGAAAATCTGCGTCGCACTTCGTAGTTTGATCAAATTTGCTCGTCTTGCTCCGGTGATGCCGGACAGTTGACTAAAGCACTACTTGCCCTACCCCTGGTCGAGCAAAAATCAACCAATCAGAATACATACTCTACGTAAGTACCCCCAAAATCACTCGCTTACATGTATGTAAATACATTTATCAAATGGGTTTATTTATCAACGTAGATTCGATATAACGCGCGCTCTGATTGGCCAGAAAGCTATGAACTATTTGCCCATGGGCTGCACCGCGCGCCCGCATTACATCGTCCTTTTCAAATCGTTCGTTTTCAAGATGTAGACACATATAACGCGCGCTCTGATAGGCTGAAACTGCTATTAACTAGTTTCCCATTGGCTGCACGGCTCCATTTTTAACGTTCTAGGCTCTGTTATAAACCAATTAGACAACAGAAAGCCGCTTGCCCATTGCGTTATAGACGCACTTGAGAAAATATTGAAGCTCTTAACAAACTAGAGTCGCACTCGGCTACGCCTCGTGCCACTCTTACGTTTGTTAATCGTTCTTTATATTTTCTCTCGTGCGTCTATAAGGCTATGGGCGCGTGGCTTTCTGTTGTCTAATTGATAATAAACAATTAATAATTTATAAATAATTGACATTCTTCTTTTGCTTTTATGATAACAAATCATCAAAACGAATCTAATCATTGTTCAAAACATGACTAAAATCAACACTTTATGTCAGTAATTTGACATTGTTTCACTCACTTTTAGATAGCCACGACTTCCGTGCTTTTGGTCATCGATATCAGGATTTTTGACATCATTAAATTAAAACATGTAGTACTAGAAAGGGCCAGTGAAAAAGGGCGACACCAGAAAACGCTCAAAATGCGCACAAATACGCCCAAAAACCTGCCCAAAAGTTTCAAAAAGATCTAATCTAAGTGAGGAAGAGACATTTTGTTACAGTTTTGTGAGATTTATTGATTTTTTCCCGAGTTTTGTTTTATCCCTAATGGTTTTAATAAAATTTCCACCCTACACAGGTAGCCCAAACAACTGGTGCTCCAGCGCTTGGGGGGCCTGTGTAATATTCAGTAATGATGTAACATTCATATAATGATTTAGGAAAAAAATTATCGACTGTTTTTATACTGAAAGCTGTATTCAACAATATATCAGGAGTCATGGGCTCCTGAATATATCTACTGCAATTTGGAATAATAACTGCGCAAACAGCTGTAGAAAATTGAATTTTATAAATTAAATCTAAGCAGGAGCCCATTACTAATTAATTAATTGCTAATGGGCTCCTGATCTAAAACGAATGAAAAGATTTCATATAGCCGTTTAACCTATAACTACAGCTTGTTCCCAAAATATTGAGTTTATAAACATGGAATGCCGATTTTCACGTCAAAACAACAGCAAGTTATATTCGTATTATTTTGTCATTCTTCGTTATGCTGAAGATCTTGATTGGTACTTTAGGAAATTTGATGTTTTTATCACTGTTTAGATCAATTCTCGAGGAAATTCAATGGTAAATTATTTCTATGACGTCATCGTGACGTCACAAAAATAGAATCGATTTCAATCAACTTGATAGTTTCTTGTCTAGTATGTGTTAGAAATGTCTAGTCAATTGAAGGTTTAGAATAAGAGCTATAGCGTTTAAAAAAGTTAGTAGAAAATTAATTTGTTGATTACTTTTTTCGGTTATCTTGGAAAGACAAACTTCAAACAATCTGGATGAAATATTTTAATCAAATAGATTTTTGCCTTATTAAGTTGTGGGGTGAGCACAGTAATCTTCTTTACTTTTCTTCCACCTTGACGAAAAAATTTTTCGACTTCAACAAAACCCCTAATTTTGGCGAATTTTTGAAAGTAGCGCTTTTAGCCATTTCTGATTTCCCTATTTGGCCGACCGTGCATGCTAGGGGTATGGTACTAGTCATGTATGACGTCACCCCAGGCTTCTCCAGGTGCTACTTTCAAACCAAAACAGTAAACATTACAGTGAAAACGTAAGTTTAGACGTTTTTGGCCAAGGGCCATCTGCTCGATTAGTTCATCTACTCAGGTGGCCCGTACCCAGTCTCTTATTTTTGATAAGAGTTCTGAAGAAATTGTAATTATTTATTTTGAAGGTACAAATTAAATTATTGTATTGTATTGTATTGATAAAAGCTATCTTCAGATGTAAGGTTGCATTTCAAGCAGAGCAACCCCGACTTGGCCTGGTGTGACGTCACGCTCGTACCCAGGCTCCAGGTCAGTTGTAAGCCACACGGTCGTTGGGACCTACAGGGTTTTCAATCAAGAAGGTTTGATGACAAAAACAAATTTTTGATAGTTTTTAGTTTTCGAAAAAAATATTCCAAGTAGAGATTAGGTGGCCTTTAATGTTTAATTAAACCATTTTTGAACATGTAACTTGTTGGTGTAACGCTTTTGTTTAAAATATAAAACTAGTATATTTGCCGGCCCACTTCTCATACATTTCTCTCGCACAATTTAAATAACAAGTCGTTGAATTGGCCTTTTCCACTGTCAATTTACAGTCGCGAAACGTCTCGAATAAAAATCAACTAAAAGTTAGAGACAAAAGTATATTTTCAACTTAACAAATTACATTTCCCCTGATCATGAACGGCTGTTGAATAGCAGAATTCAATTTGTTTTAAAACACCAATTATAATTGTTATGCGGCTTTAACGCAAAGCCACAGGGATTTCCTGTGCGACATATAAGTACAAAGGATTTATTTTCCAGCACAAATTTCGGTGTCACGGGAAGTCATTTACTCAGAAATTAAAATGTGTAACCAGCCCGTTTTACTCAATAGGTGAGTATTTTTACTCGAGGGATTGAGTACCCTCAACTCAAATAAATTAGTAACCTAGCTAGATGTTCTACTCAAATAAGTGAGTAATTTTACTTACGGAAATGAGTACCCTTTACTTAAATAGATGGGTACCACTTACTTGGATTGGTGAGTTACTGCCACTCGAGAGATTTTGCAATGCAACTATAAGATTACGAAAGCGTTTTTAAGAATAAGCCTAAAACTTATAAAAATTGAGTATATGTTAAAAGGGGATTATTTCTATAGCAGCTGTTGCTATAGCAACGCCGATCTCCATATAACATACATCATCATCAACTTTGGTCTTTGTATAATAAGGGTGTAATACTTCATTTACCATAAAACTGTTCGTGAGTTTGCATTCAAAACACGAAAGATAGTGCTATTTAAAAACTCGATCGAGCCACCTTAACGTATTGGGTCTTATCGATCTTGCTATTCATCCTGTTATCTATCTACACTGCATGCTGCTACATCGGACAAGCTAACCTTTCGAGAAACATAGCTAGCGCTTGCAAATAAATGTTTATCACTTAAAATTATATTTTGTTTGGCTTAACACTCTATATCTTGAGAAAACGTTAAACTAGAAAAAAAGTTGTTACGCTACAGATTCTATTTATTTACCTTAAATGTCTTTTTGAGTTATTTTGATTAAGCATTTTTAGTGTTGTAACCTTGATCGTTTTGATTATAGGATTTGTGTATATATTCTCGTGTTTGACACACCCTCTTTCACTATAACCCAAACATAAGACCAACGTAACAGGAAATTAGATTTAGCTTAGTTGTTATTTAAAACTTGTCGACATCTCTTCACTGCCGAATATTCTCTTATAGCTAGTCTTTGTATGAAGATAACAGGACAACTTCACTGGAAATTTTTGCCAATTTTTAATGCGGATAGGAAATATCTAGGAAATTGCATTTTCCTATGATAGGAACTGGACAAATTGTAGGCGAAAATACATTTTCCTAGATATCTCCTACCATACTGAGGAATTGCATTTTCCTACATATTTCCTACCTTTTCATTTCCTATGATAGAAAATACTTAGGAAATATGTCGGGAAATGTTTTTTTCATACATTTTGTCCAGTTATTCCACAGGAAAATGCAATTTCCTAGATATGAGCAAAAATTTCCAGTGCTTGGTAAGTATCTTTCTGCATTTTTGTGTATTTTTTGTATCCTCTTTTAGTAATGCTGCTATCAGGCTATTCCCTCACCTCGATGAACTATTTTGTTTGCGGGTAAATATAAAAAATATCGATATGTAATATATTTTTTGTAGCCCCTTTGTAATGCTGCTTTTCCCTCACCTCGATGAACTATTTTGTTTGCGGGTAAATATAAAAAATCGATATGTAATATATTTTTTGTATCCCCTTTGTAATGCTGCTTTTCCCTCACCTCGATGAACTATTTTGTTTGCGGGTAAATATAAAAAATCGATATGTAATATATTTTTTGGAAGCGGTACAGACCTATGTAGGGACAATGGTCGAGTACTAAGAACTCCTTTTACCAACCACACTGACTGAGGAAAGTCTTTCTGTTCTGGCTCGCTATCTCAGCTTGTAGAAGAACTCTCGCCGAGCTTGTAATAATAATCTGCTGTACAAAGTGTAATAAACAAGTTGGCAGGCCAGCACGATCCCTTGAAATCGTAGTCCAAACATAATAAATGTTTAAAATCTCCCTGAAAGCGAGAGGTACGATTGTGATTTTGTTTTTTCTTTGGGAAAACGTTACGTCCTTATTGGTGCAGCCACTGTTGGCAGGAAAGGCGCTCTATCTTTCAGTCTCTTTTTCAAACATGAGGAACATCATGTTGTATCATGATCAGTTATATCAAGTCATATTTTTTTTCTTCATTTCGAAGTTTACTAATTTCCCTTCCTTTGGTTAAAATATTAGAAAATAACTTCTGACGAGTAAACACATGCACTATCTAATATAAACCCAGACTGTGTTGAAATAACTACTCAGTTATGGTTCTTTATACCGCCACAGACAATAATTAAACTCTGGTTTCTCAGTTCATTTTCCTTGAACAATAATTTTATCGTTTCTTTATTGTGGTCATATTGCATGTGAAGAGCTTCATATGAATCAATTTCTGCTACTGAGACGTAAGCAAAGCGACAATACACCAGCTTAACAAAATACTGGGATATTAGATATCTTGATGATGTAGGTATTAAGCAAGAATAGCTCTTATTGCCACCGGCAAAACTGAGTAAATCAACATCAAGTTTAGAGAAAGGTATAATATAATTTTAAATTTGGGATCAAAAAACAATAACAACAACAACAACGCAAAGCGAGCTGCCAGCATAACATGTACAGAAGTTCTGAATCCTCATTCAGTATCTTTAAAGTGTTTTATAATGTATAAATCATACTTCTTCGCCGTTTCGCTCTCCCGAGTACGATGTTATATAGGAGAATTTGCATTGCAATGTACTGTCTCTCCTCAAAGTCTTCACCAAGCGAAATGTTCATCGTCCAAAGTGTGTGGGTTTTTTATCTTATGTTAAATCCTTTTAAGATGACAATGAACTAGGAGTTTTGGTTTTAAAAAAATACCGTCCAAGCAAACGGCTGAATTCAGTTAAAAATTGCTAGTCGTTAAAGCTTAAAGAGTCGAAGCTATTCGATAAGATCTGTTTTGTCAAAAACGAAATGGAAATACCCTCGTAAAAAGAAAGGTATCGATACAATAAAAAGAGCGTGGCCAGGAAACAATACCTGCATAAAAAAGTACTACAGCAATCCAAAAATGTTATCATTCTCTCACCTTCTTAAGATGATTTCCTGACCAAAAGAGTTTTAGCTGTTCAAGGTTAGACTGATGGAAGCCAAGATTCACTCTATTATATTTCAACCCAAGAATATTTTTAGCTATGCAGAACGAAATAACATCCTCCTACATCTTAGTCACGTGCTAGTCACGCCCCACACACGTCCATGCGTTCTAAAATGCACATTTGTTATATCCAGGAACCGGCTGATTTTCACTTCTTCCCACTTCGGCACGTGATGGCCACGCCCCTCACAAAGATCCAAGCCATTGAGTTGGCGTATATTTCTTCTGACCAAATTGCTTTATGTTGAATCTCAAATTCGCTGCATCCTGTTTATCTGAAGGCGAGTTGTTCCCGGTAGACGCGGGATAACTCTTTTGTTTTCTTTTCCCTAGGGACACAAAAAACAAAAGAGTTATCCCTGCTACCACAGAGACAACTTTAATGGCCTTTACATAAACAGGGCAGTACTTAGAGTGACTATGAAATTATTGTGAAAATGTTTTATGATGAAGTAATAAATTTTTTTATAAAATATCAATCTGCCAACAACTTGTACTGAGTAGAGTTTACAAAACGAAAAGTCAAAGCCTTAATTATGCCTCTCCTTCTTTTCTTTTCTTGTCTATTCCTAGTTAAACAATGAGCCTTTATATGCCATTCATAATATTTGCAATATAATTATATATCTTGGTGGAATATTTCCTCTAGCCAACACTTGTTTTTGGCAAAGTTTTTGCGTTATGGATGGAGATTAAGTCATTCATGATCATCTGCTCATGCTAGTTGTTTTAACCCTGCCAATGACGCCGATTTAATTGCTGTCAACATTTACTGCATTGAGGCTGTCAGTAAATGCGGGGTGCGCGGGGTGAATGATCCCAGGGAGAAATATCCTCTTTGAAAGGGATTCGCAAAGTCTAATTAATGCCTTGAGAGTGCGTTTGAGGGGTTCGCTTGAGCATGGGTTGTTCACTGAATTTTCAAAACAACAAGATACCAAAATGAATGCCTGAGCGTGAAATAATACAGCAAAACTTGATCATGAAGATCAATTTCCCTGAAAAGAACGAGGTTATTATTCACCTATAAAAATACCCTAAAAAACAAGAACGTGCAAGTGTTCAAACATCATCACAGTTTTAATTATGATTCACTTGATATTTTTCTCAACTGCCGCAGTTATTCTAGTAAAGCCCCTTGATGACGCCAATCAATCACAAACAACGGCTTCATAGATGCATGCCTGACTACGTATGCCACAATTTATGAAATTACGCATTAGTAGAGAGTGGATTTGAGGAGGTCTGCTTTTGCATTGTCCTTTTCGTCCCGACTGTTTTTGGTTTTGGTTCCGATCAGTTCAACCACACAACCAATAACACATAATCCATTTCACAATTGTTTTTCTTTTCAATATATTGCTTTAACTTAATTTTAATTTGCTCAACTAATTCAATCGACAATTCGACCATCCTCGTACAACACCAGAGATGACTCCACAAGAATATTCTATTTATACATCTAAAGTTTTAATTTTAGGTATTTCTTGAAAGAGTAATTTGATTAGCAACGGTGGGAGAAACTTCCGATTGTCCTTATCAGTTTTCAAATTTGACTCGACGATTTACTTATATTTTAAACATAGCATCCTGCATATACGTACTACTTTACTAAATCCGAAGTTAAATAAAGACGATGTATGCATGTATGTATATATGAAAAAATTTACGAGTATACACTTTTTACGATTTTTTCTTTTGAACACACAGTTTAATTTTGACCAGTTTCAAGGATTAAGTAAAATCACTTTAACTCTCTACATAACTGTCTGTTTTCTGACACAACGACTGAAACCCACGTCTGTGGCCGCACGCGACATAACGAGCAATCCCTGCTGTTGCACGTTTTGAATTTATAACCATTAAAATCTAAGGCATCAGGAATTCATTTGCTTCCCTGGTTTAAGAGTCATAATCATATAACCTTGTGGATCTAAAAGCCTCATTTACCTACACATTGAACCCACGCCTATGAAGTCACGCGACTTAGCGATCGTTTCTCACAGATTCACGTTTTTCTTCCCATTCAAACACGAGACATGTTGATTGGAACCGGCAGTCTTCACACGCCAACTTGGAGCTTTCAAATCGGGTAAGATTCCGCCCCCTTTGAAAACTTCAACAAGTAAATTAAAGCTATAATTTGCCGCACATGTAATTATATTAAAACAAGATAAAATAAATCCAGCAATAGCATGGTTTGGTGGTGTTCAGTGGAATAAATACCACGAGTGATATTTCACAATTGTTAAACATTATTTCACGAGCCGTAGGCGTAATTTAGGACGATTGAAATATCACGAGTGACAATTATGCCAAATATCACTCACAAAATATGTATTATTTGTTAATAATATCAGCTAAGAAATTGCTGCAATTTCGATATCATAAAACGGCAGCGAATCGAAGTTCAATCGACAACACTTTATCTTGGAAAAATGGCTTGCGAATCTTTACTAATAACAATTTCACAAAATCCAAAAAAGTAATTAAAAAACAAAAACAAAGACAAAAACAAACAAACTGAAACAAAACAAAAACAACAACAACAAAAAAACTGGAGAAAAAAAAAAAAAAACAAACAAACACAAGAATACCTTTCAATATCTTTTTCAACCATCTCAGTGCTTAGATGAAAAGCTTTTTGGGCATTAGCTGTCAGATTTACGCGTCGCTCAACTCGATCGTTTTTCGTCTTTTGCAACTAAAAGAAATCTTTTCACGCATCAATTTTTTGAGTTTTTCAACTTGCTTCTAAGATTATTTCCATCCTTTTTTACAACACCTGTCTACTAAGTGCTTACAAACCTCCATTTGTAAAAAAACCCGAAACATTTACGAGGTAAACGCATCATGCAGTTTAGATACGACGATATCTAAGCGCCTTAAGGACGTTCGCGGGCATTGTTCGCGCGCACTTCTACTGCGCAGGCAAGCGCGCGCTCAACTAATTCCAAGATGGCGGCCGTAAAACAATATTTTTTTCGATAATTTCTTTTTTTTTCTTTTTTTGAAGAAAATATTGTTCAAGTTTGTAGGAAAAATTAAAATAATGGAAATTCAAGATTGAAAAAAATTATTTGGGTTGAAAAAGTGCAAAAAAAAGAAAGAAAAAGACAAAAAAGGAAACCACGAAACCCAGTCTCCACTCGGTTTTCAAGATGGCGATAGACTTGGCTTGTCACGGTCATCACGCGGACCCAGTTTTTAACGGTGAATATCTCTTCAAAATTAACGGTGACCCCCATTTTTTATTTTCTCATTTTGAAGAGCTACTAAATATCAACATCCTGTTAGTTTTTCAGAAAATCGACATTTATTTTTCGTATGGAAAAACGACATTTTCTGCCTAATTTTGATCCACGAATTCGAAAGAATGCGACAATTTTGTTGGAGACCATTACTTGTTGTTGCCTAAAAAAATAACTTGCCTTTTTGATACGGTATCTAAATAACGTTTTTAAAACAGATGGATAGTTGGAGAAGCATTCTTGTACCTTTTTTACTATGTCCGGCGATTTTTTCACGGAAAACAAATTTTCGTTCTCTTTACTTTATGCTTCGTGAAGAAGGCTCTGCAAAGTGCAAAATTGGCCAACTTCTCAGCGATGTAGCTCTCGAAATTTAACGGTGACCCCCAACTTTTTTGGCCTTATTTGATGAGTTTCATGATGATTTATCAACATGCTAAATTGCAGCGATTTTTCATTTATTTGCATTTTCCCGCGAACGTCCTTAACGTGATTTTTATTGGAGATGTAATCAGTGTGCGACTTGACGTACCCGATGGATAAATAAACGGAGAGAAAAAAGGAAGTTAATGGGTAGTTGTGACATTTATGATCTACACAGCCTGATAAAAGAACCAACTACGATCTCATATAGTCTTGTCTAGCTGTTATTCGGGCTAACAAACGCTCCAGCATTTGTATCTAAATTCGGTACTTTTGAAGTAGGGCTAAGAGATTATATGTTACTCGATGCCGAATGCAAAATCATTGAAACCGAAAACAAGATTAACAAAAGAAAGATCTTTCAAGAACTTTCAAAAAGAGGCATTTGAGCAAGATCTAGAATGTATACCTTTTCACATTGTTCATATTTTTGACGATATAAATGATATCTGTTGGGCCTGGCAAAATTAAAACTGTACATGTTTACAAATGTCCGAGTTAGTAACGAAATGCAGACAAAATTGCATTGTGTAACAGTGCCTCAATGTGTTTCCCACTGTTTTTTAACTGCTACACCAAGATCATTTGACCGATCTTTCCAATAACTTTCTCTCGCTCGTTCGATCGAATTTTGGCTCTCCGCTACGATTACTATTTTCCTGAAGTTTAGTATGGTGTACGTTTTATTGGGGTACGCGTTGCCATAGTAAAGATAAACAAGAATCATTGAAATCACTGAAACTTAAATACAGAGCGCTTTCAATGAGATCCAGAAAATGATCCAATAACATTTCACGCTGATATGATATCAGGCAAATCATATATCTTCGAATCAAGAAATTGTGTATGTTTGATTTTGAGTAAATTGCAAAAACGTTTTTCATGATCGAATTTGCATGTCACAAGGAGTCGCTTCAGTTAGAAAGACTAAACAAAATGACTTTTAAAGCGTGTCAAAATCTTCCTTAATCTTATATTTTGATACCTTAAATGTTTTAAGGATTATCTCGTTCACAATATTGAGAACAAATTATTTTGTGACAACGTCCATTTTAGCGCCAAACATTCACATTCGCATTCCAGGAAGATTTTATCATCCAAAATCAAGACCAGCTTGCAGAGATATATTGATCAGTGCTGATTTTGTAAATATTATGAAGTATCTAGACATGCACGAACCTACAACTTTCATGGAGCAGTCAAATGCATAGAACATTCCAAACACTGCACGTGATTTCACAAATCCAGGGACCGGGGGGGGGGGGGGGGGGGCTGGGGATAGTCTATAGGGCTGCCCCCCCTCCCCACTTTGTGCGCTACCAGGTCAAATGTTTTGAAAACTGGGTGGTCTATTTTATTTTACAAATGCTAGCACCGGCATTCTTCCGCCTTTCCTCAAAGTTTTTGAGCGGATAGATCGTTATATATGCAAATATGAGCATTTTGAAAGTATTTTCCATCATTACATGTTTGCGTGTTGTAAAAATTACGATTGTTATCATCAACTGAACAGCGAAAAGAACAAATAGACAACCATAAAGTCATCGGGGCCGCTGCAATTGTTTAATAAGGCTTTTGATTGCCTATCCCACGATTATATCTCATCAAGGCATCAAAAAGTGAAGCTTCAAGGAACATTCTCGACTTGGGGGCTGTTTATATGGAGGCGAGCCAGCCCGGTAAGCGGGCTGACTTCTTTTGTTTTCTTTTCCCTGGGGGCCACAGAACAAAAGAAGTCAGCCCGCTTACCGGGCTGGCTCGCCTCCATATAAACAGCTCCTTGGAAAGAAGTATCGAAAGGGGTACCACAAGGATCCATCCTGGGACCCATGCTGTTTAACATTTTCATAAATGATTTGGCTTATGCTATAAAGGAATGTTAACTACTTAACCATGCAGTTGCCACACTAATATCTACTATTCGCATGAAAGTCCTTTTGCTGTTGAGAAAACCCTCAACAAAGATCTAGAAAAAAACATCTACTTGATTCAAGGGGAATGAGATGAAAGCCAATACGGATAAATACCAAGCTGGTTCTAGAGTCTCGTGAAGAAAATATTCCCGTATATAACATGCAGACAAGACAAAATTATTTGGGGTGATACTGGACAATAAATTAAAGTTTGACACTCATATATCTGCCACTTGTCGTAATTAAAAATTAGTGGATCAACAATGCCCTTAATTAAGCTCTTAAAGTGGCTCCAAATTGTTGTTTATTGACCTTGCTTCAATTTTCATTTAGCGAATTTAACACTTGTCTTTAAACTGGCTTGTTTGCAAAGAAAGAAGTTGCCATATAGAAACTGTAATTTTCACGTCACATGTAGGTATATAATTAACGATTGACGGTAAAAAATTGACGCTTACTGACCTTACTGACCCTACTGAGATACTGATGGGAAAATTTTCAATGGATTTGATAGACAAGACCAGTTTAAAAGAAAAACCAGTTTAAAAGATGTTTTGAAAGGATATATAAGGAAGCGAAACACGAGAAGGGAGAAACACAAAAAAGAAAGGGAGTGAGGAACAGCGAGAGGAGAATGGCGGGAGGAGAAATAAGACGATGAGAGGAAAGAAAATGAAAGAAGAGGAAAAGAAAAGAATTAGAAAGAAAAGGCCAAGGCAAGGAAAGAAAAATTAAGAAAATGATATAAAATGCCAAACATTTTAAAAAGAGATGAATATAATCCCTATATTTATAATGTTATTGTTTTTTGTCTGTTTATGCCATTCAGCATTCATACTAGTGAGCTAGCAATCTGTTGGATAATACGGTGCCCGATTGTCCAGTGGGGCCATAAGTATTTGTTAATTAAAATCGTCATTTTTTTTTTCACAAGACAAGATGGCTAGATATAAAACATTGGGGCTTCATCATTGTTCAATTTCGCATTGGAAAAAAAATATCAGTATCAATCGATACCAAGTATTCAGCAAAAGGCTTGACTGCGTTAGCTGCCAGGTGCATGTGGTGGTCAAACTTAAGTGTTACTTTCCATTTATAAAAAAGTAGCCATTTTACCGGTGCGTCAACTATTTTCGATGATCGGGAATTTTTCTTACAAGTTGTCAAAGATATTTTCCATTCTCAACCTTCCGATATCCATAATAACTTGGCGATACATTTAGATCGTCCTTTTTTCCAATATATGCAAAATATAGTAAACTTCTTTTGAGCTTTATTTTGTCAGTTTGCAGACATCATTACAAGATTTTAATAGCTTGTTTGTTATCGACGCCATCATTTTATATATATGCAAGACTCTTTTCATTTAATTTTCTCCAAGCCAGGAGTTATTAACATTCCTGACCTCTTGCAATATACAAATATATATACTTTATTATTTATGTCAATTTCAGAGTACAAATAAATAATTGTTGTTGTTGTTATTATTATTATTATTGTTGTTGTTGTTGTTATAAGCAGGCAGACATTAGTTCGGACCGGCTTCCCGCAAGTACTAATTTAATTTCCATAATTTAAACATAGTTTTTACAAATCTTAAATTCGTATTTATTAGTTTTAGTTTAGCACATTGTTGTAACATAAGATATGTATATTTATCTTATGGTTAATAAAGACTCATTATTATTATTATTATCATTATTATTATTTATTATTATTAAAACCTTCGGTAAGCCGCCACGAGCACCTTTTCGATCAGAGTTCACATGCAGATGCTTAAATAGACATGCAGTGTGAGACATTTAAAACTACCACACAACATCTTGACTTAATTGTGCACCTTTAAACTTCAGCAGTTAAGGGTGATATATAAAACTCCTCTTTTACACGACGGGCATAACAAAGTACTCGTCATTCTTTGAGTGTTTATGTCTTTAAATATCTTTTAGAGATTTGGCCTTTCCGCTCTAAAATATTATTGCTCTTATTACACACATTAAACATCACGTACGCGGAAAACGGCCGAGGATCACGTGACCTACTTAGTTCGCGCCTGGCATTACGTGTTTGGCACTCAAACGTTTACGGGAAACGCGAAATGATTCACTCTCGTGTCACGTGTCAGGTCACGTGACCTTTTCCCTCCTTTTTCGTGTACGTGATGCTTAATCTCTCTATTTTTAAATAATAAAAACAACAATAATAATGATAATAATAATAATAATAATAATAATAATAATAATAATAATAATAATAATAATAATAATAATAATAATAATAATAATATCAATAATATTATAATAATACCAAAGCGGCTTGAGAAATACCTAGAAACTATGGGAGTGAGTACACCCATTGAGCTAATTCAGAGGACAGCGTTGCTTGGTACAGCTAGAATTTTGAGACAGGTGATAGAGATCACCTAAGGAAATGAAATTAAGGCAGATAGGTATTCTTTGACAGTTTGTTACTGTCCAATGCCTATGAAATACCAGCAGAAAGATCATAAGCTGTGAATAATATTCATTTTTCAATAATAATAATAATAATGATAATAATAATAATTAGTTACCTATATATAGCGCATTTCATAACGTCTCAATGCGCTTTACACTGTGCTGAAATCCTAATACTCTCACACACACTCCTTACTACATTCTAAACACCTCTCAACTCACCAGTTCGTTTTTGATGGAGGGAGGAAAACCGGAGGAAAAACCCTCTAAACAAGGGAGATAACGAACTAACAAACTCAACTCACATGGAGTGCCCCGTCCGGGAATCGAACCAGGGACCACAGCGGTGAGAGACGAGCGGTCTAACCACTCAGTTCACCCTTGCTCTCTAAATGTGGTCCGTCACAGTCCGAGGCCAACGTCGAAATTTAAATGCGCTGTTTGATTATTTAGTCATCCATTAAACCAATGGTCCCAACCGACTTGCCGAAAACTTTCTAAGGGATTACTGACACAATTCATACTGTATTGCCCAACTTGGTTAGCCTGCATTGCTAGCTAGAGGTCAGTGATGTCGCAACACAATAGTCTCAAACTTCTAGTTACTGTGCGTTTTACATAACTTTTGACAAGCGGGATCCGACGGCTGTTCGGAATTTCCGAGGTTCTGCAAGCCGCCGTTTCACAAAGCGTGCGTAATAACTTACGCGTAATCGTAAAGTCGTAACGTAACAAGCATTTTTATTATTCTTTCTCGACAACGTTTTGACGGCGTTACTTAGTACGTGAATTGAGTTTGTTTGATGTGTTGTTCTCTCCCTTGCCACGAGGGTTTTTTTCTCCGGGTTCTCCGGTTTTTCCTCCCTCAGCAAAAATCAACATGTGAGTTGAGTATTGTATGTAGAGTCTATCGAATGTAGTGGTAGTGATTGTGCAGTGATTGTCATTGAAAGTCCCTTCAGGGAAGTGTCAATTAAAAATATTATTTATTTATTTGTTTTTTTATCTATCTCTCTATCTATTTTATTTGTTTATTTTATTTATTGATTATTTATTTATTTATCTATTTAATTTATTCATTCATTCATTTAATTTATTTATTTAAGTTCCAAAGTGCGTCTACAACTTCGGAACAAACTTCGAAACCCGCTTGTCAAAAAATATGTGAAAACGCACAGCAATACACATCCTCTAGAAGTCGTGTAAGTGGATATCTCTGGTTTAGAAATAGAAACACACACTTAGCCCTCAGGGTATACACATATGGGCAGTTTTGAGGTATAAATGTAATGTCTCTTAAAAAAAGAGTTTAAAAGCTTTTAGATGGGTTCTAATGGACTAGCAGAGTTAATGGACGGCAGTAAATTGTGTTTAATGTCGTAGAGATTAATCATGTGCAGTGAACTTAGCATGCAACTTAGCATGTTCTGGTGTATCCATGCCAAAAGTCTTTAATAATTAATTTAATGCTTTATATAAAATTCTGGAAGCTGATTGGCTTGTCAGTATGGGTTAATAAGATTTTCAGGGGTTAATAAAGGATGCTACAGTAGGGTGGAAACAAAAAGAAAGAAAGAAAGAAAGAAAGAAAGAAAGAAAGAAAGAAAGAAAGAAAGAAAGAAAGAAAGAAAGAAAGAAAGAAAGAAAGAAAGAAAGAAAGAAAGAAAGAAAGAAAGAAAGAAAGAAAGAAAGAAAGAAAGAAGAAAGAAAGAAAGAAAGAAAGAAAGAAAGAAAGAAAGAAAAGAAAGAAAGAAAGAAAGAAAGAAAGAAAGAAAGAAAGAAAGAAAGAAAGAAAGAAAGAAAGAAAGAAAGAAAGAAAGAAAGAAAGAAAGAAAGAAAGAAAGAAAGAAAGAAAGAAAGAAAGAAAGAAAGAAAGAAAGAAAGAAAGAAAGAAAGAAAGAACAAACAAACACACCAAAACATGCACACCACAAGAGAATTTCCCAAAGAATTCCCCAAACCTTGAAAAAGTTTAAGAAATCCTTGACTTTTTAAGGTCAATGGACCACCATTGTTGTATCACCCATTGCACTGGGTTTCAGTTTAGGCTCAGCTCCAGTACATTATACCCTATGGTGGCTTTGTCATCGTGTTCAAAATGGAAAGTTATGGGTTCAAAATCTCAATGGCTTTGCTCAACTTTTTTTATCACGTTTTTTTAAACATTGATTCCTTTATACTTATACATTCCTTTTATTAATAAATTTTATTTTTTAAACTAGTTGTATTTTTATTTTTTTCTCAAGATCACAAAAACATGTTAAGCCATAATGTACAGGAGCTTAGCTTGGACTGCCTGTGGTTTTATTCAAAATTTAAATCATCTTTCACCTTTGACCTCCAAACAGAATTTTGCTTTTAAAGCAAAATTCTAAGACCCATCCCAAACATCACAAAATTTCAATTGTATGTCTGAAACAAGATTCTGCAAAGATTTGAACTTCAAGTACAATTTCTTGATGTGTCGCCCACACTATGGTCATCATGTATCATGATAGAGAAGTTTTCACATGGCTTGGAAAATAGCATGGACATCATTATGGCAGGAATTTCAAATGTTTTCATAGACATTATGGCACAGGTTGGTTAGAGTGTGGCACAATAAGTTTCCCACTCATATTAAAACTGACCTAGAAGGTAGCTAGGCCAGAGTGAGCTAGTGGAAGTGGAAGTTAGTAAAGATAACCTTTCCTTCCTCCATGTTGTACTGTATTTTAATGGGCTATTATTTCACGGGGGTCTCAGGATTCTTTCTCCAAAAGACCATGTTGGAATAAAAGTTCTTTTAGTTTTCCAGTCTGATATAAGTTTGCAGTTTCAGTCCCTCCACCAATACTTTGTCCTTTGATAAAAACATTTGGTACAGTTCGTTGTCCTGTTAATTCTTGAAGGGCATCCTGTTTCAGTGATAAGATAAGAGTTAAAAGAAAATGATGACCTCAATAATAAGAGGAATCTGCCCTATTAGAAGGAAGTTGAAATGAAGATGAAGTGGGCACTTGAGGTAAATGTAATTTCTGACAGTCAGCGACACAGGAGTGTTGTTGTCAGAAATTGCTTGTTGTACCGTCCCTGACTGGCTAAAGAGTCCTAAGAAACAATCTTATGAAAGTTCTAACTTGTGTAGTGTTATTCAGTAGTCAGAATTGTCATTTTGGGCCATTTTGTTATGGTATTGCATTTCCTTACATATCTATAAATGTTAGCATTTGTCGTTGTTGTTTTTCATAGTTTTTGTTGAATTTTTTTCTTAAGATTCAAATGAATACAAGTTATAATAATGAGATGGAAGCCATCTTGGAAAAACATGGAGGAAGTGAAACTGACATAGACAGGAGTAGACCTATTACATTAATTTAAATGAATATTGTATAAACTCCCTAATGAGATACAAACAGTGTTTTCTCTTAATGAACTATGGCAATGGGACATTCACATAACTTTTAATGAGTGGGTTCCAAAGTTTACGTCATACTCCAGAAGTTCATGATGAATTTTGTTGGCGAATAGCCGATGTTTCATCAGAATTTCACGGTAAGTATTTTATAATGTAATTTTATAATGGATAGACCTGACATTGTTATAAAACTGCGTAATTGTAGTCAGGTTTCATGTTACAATTTAAAAGTTTCATGTTAGAAGACCTGTTTTCCCATTTCAATATTCGATGCACAAAAGAACACTTCTAACCAATAAAAATTAAACATTTCCACCAAAAGGAACCTATAATAAGCTTATATTCATTCCCATAACAAGTTACGTAACTTACAATTTTAAAATGCCCCCTCAAAAACTCAACTGAGTTTATACCTGTATAAATTCACCATCTTGCCTACGCTCAACTTCATATACAGTCATTTGCGATACGCCAACCTCTTTGAGAATTCTCTTTGCCATTAAAGAAAATGAGCAAGTCGTCTTAGAAAACACAACAACAGGATCTTTTTGGATCGCTTTTGTTACAAACTTTAGCGCCTTGCTTGGCCGCCATCTTGATGTCTTTTTTTCTTCCTTAAGCTTGGTCTTCCTGCGCTTGCGTTAACCACAGGAAGCCCAAACTATCCGTCTTCCGTGAGCATCTGTAGGAGTCTCAAAATTTCTCGTCAAAATTGCCCTGTGGGAGACTCTGCTAGCATCAAATTATAATGCAATAGTTCAAGTACTTTTTACACCCCACATCACGACAAACTTCAGGAGAGGCGAAAATATTACTCCCTCGCAAAGGGAAGTTGATGCGCTCAGCGTTATTAGCCCACGCTCTATTCCAACACCTGTTGTTATTAGATGGTTTCATAGCACTCTGATGCAACAAAACCCTCAGTGTTTGAGTGTCAAATGATGAATATATGAGGATTTGAGTCTATGTGGCTCTAATTTCGGTGAGCGCACACCTTCCATTAGGCCTTTCCTCCTAAGCCTTGAAAAACAAAAAACAAAAACAAAAAACAAAAACAAAAACAAAAACAAAAAACGCGCGCGGCCCATATCCATGGCCTCAGAACCCGTAACAAAGACTAATTATTACTGTTCACTGAGCGCTATGGGCGAAGTAGTCGTTTTAGACTTTTTCCAAGTTAATTTATAGAAACTTGTGCCATTCAAATTCCCGTTTTAAGGTGGGAATGAGTGTTTCCTTAGTCACACAACTATTGTTAAACGGTCACGGGGACGCAAAAATCATTATGAATATTATAGGCGTCAACTTTTTTCTGATTGCGCTAAAGCCGTTTTCTCATGTGGGGCAGTATAGTTGATGCAAGATTTGTCTCTCGTTTGAACAGTCACCACTCTAATCCTTGCAATTAGCAGTTGTTGCTTTTCTTGTTTTTCAGTCCGACTTTCTGTACATTTCCTCTCTTACAAATATTTTCAAAGAAAAAACTTTTTCCTTTATCTGGTTGGTTTCGTCAAGTTTCAGAGAAAATTGTTTGCAGGGGTGGTTTGCTTACGTGGAGTGGTCAGTGTTCAAACGTGACGAGCATGCGCAAGTCAAACTTGCATCGACTATACTGCACAAGACATTCCTTTGAGCGTTTACTCGGCTGAGCATTTAGCTACAGATGGCCATGGGTTGATACCAGCTATTACTACGGTATTAGCTGATCCATTTTGTAGGGTAGAGTGATTTTCACCGGACTGTGAAATAGTTACTAAGCTAATAGACACTAATAGACTCTGTACCCATTGTTTTCTTTTGTTGCAATACAACTATTAGACACTATTAAACACTGACTATTAGTAATTGTTTCACAGTCCGATGAAAATCACTCTAAATAAAGTTATCATTATTATTATTATTAGCGCGCATGCGCTGTAGAGACCTGTCTACAATTAATACACAAACGAAGGGAAAAAACTGCATTTTTAGTTTTGCTCATGTAGTTTATATTTAATTCATATTACACACACACACACACTCGTCCACGCAATAGCATGTTGTTTCTTTTCAAAACAAATTAATAAAATAACGTTTTCCTTGTACACAGAGTTGAAACACTAAAAGCTTACAACACTTTTGTACTGACTTTTTAGTCAAAGGAGGAAGCCCATCAGTGGAGACAATACCCTTGAAAAAAAAGTGACTTTTTAGTGCTAAATAACCCTCTTAAAATAATACAAAACAAGGATTTTTTGCTAGAAAATTGTCAAACTAATAACCCCATGTTTTCTTTTGTTCTTTACCAACAAGTACAAACTAAATAGTCATTATTCTTCCACGGGTTAAATAAAATCACTCTAAACCCGTGAAATACACTTAAGCATAATTATTTAGCACTACTTCACTCCAATTCTTGTTTCCTATTGTATTTATCTATTACACTCTAATTAGTGCACTTTTAATTTAAACCACTCTATTATTTGCAACTGTTTATTTGTATTGTACACTTTTAGTGTTTGTACTTTGGTGTATTCCCGTATTACATTTCCCATTCGGAATACTCCGATAACTTCCTTTTTCGATAATATTCTTAATTGTCTCAAATAAAATATAAAAATAATCAATTCTAATAATATTCATTATAAATGCTTCAATTGTTCAAGCGCTTTTATATACCTGTTTTAAAAAACGTTTGACGCGTGAAAATTTGAAAATTGAAGACCAGGAATTAATATTTTGCACAGCTAGGCGAATAAGCAGTTTGCTGTCAACACAAAATATAAGATACAATCTCGGAATTGAAATTGACCTTTTTTGTATTTTCGTCAGAAAACACAACACAAAAATTACGTTTTTGATCGCCCAAATAGACGTTCCTGAATTGGCCTGACTAGTTACGAAACAATAAATTCAAGTCGAGGCTGGGAGGCATAAATCTATACATTCACTGTATTTTATTCATCCCAGCCTCAACTTGAATCTATTGTTTAGTGGTTAGTCGTGCGAATTCGAGAAAGGTTTATTGACTAAAACGTTTTCTAAAATAGGTATATCTTGACAGCAGCATTGTTTCCCATCTCTATAAGGTTCTGTAATTTATATTATATATTATTACTTTATCATATGCTCATCTATGTTACTCCAATATGATAATAAATATTTTTTCTATTACCAGTTAATTTAATATTTCCCTAGTATATAGTCTCATTCAGTTACTACCTATACTTACTATCTATAATCAGCAAAGCACCGCTTGCGGCTCTGCCGCCGTGAGTTCCCGATATCCTGGTGGCATGAAGATTCAAAACTCAAAAGGCAAAACTCTGCTCCCGCGACAAAATTGTACGACCCGGGAGCAAAAGCCCCTCATGTATAGCAGCCTTAGAGATACTCAAAATGGATTTGGGAGATCAGAGACTCACAGAAATGTATCCACAAAGATAGAATAGTCTTACATAACCCGTGAAAGAAATATTAGATTAAAAGACGTTAACAGACCCCAATTATCCCTTTTGCGTCTATACGACTATTAGATATGAACTGGACGTTTTCACGGATTTAGTAAAACCACTCTATAGGAGATTGGTATAATAATTTCAGGCACATATTCTCTATTATCCAAGGTTACGTTCTATCATCCTCGGGAAACCATAGATATTATTGTCGCTCGTTTCTCGCTGCACAAAAAGTAGTGCTGGGAACGTTTTCTGTTACAACTTTTTCCGGAAGTAAAAATTCATTATGACGTCATTTTAACAGTTACTGTTATTTTTCTATAGATACTGTATGCTGATTGGTCGACCTGATCAGGACGACCAATCAGAAACGAGAAAAAACTGATCAGGTCGACCAATCAGAAACGAGAAAAAACTGATCACGTCGACCAATCAGAAACGAGGAAATAAATTACTTCCGGGACAAGTTCTAACAGAACAATGTTCCCAGTGGTAGTTTTTCTTGGCGCGGGAAACGAGTGAGCCCTGGATTTCCGAGGATGACTTTCTATGTGTTTTGACACTAGATATCAACAGGGTGATAGTACAGTTCAGGGCCACTTTTACGCGGCTGTAAATACGATTACTGTATCATAATTACTTTTATTACATACAGCTATTTTATAAAACGTTGACGGGGCGAATGGCAATCGGCGATTGGTGATTGCACAATCGAAAAGAAATTTGGGGTAACAAGAATTGCTTCATTTTCATTAATTAAATACCCAAGCAATGCCAGTACCAGTACCATGCAGTAAAGACCATATTGGACAAAGTGGTTGATAGACGATTCATATCTCCGCGCCGGATAGCGGTCTAAATAATAGCGTGACCAAAGTTCCTTTCGGTCGTGTAATCACCGATCACCGATTGCCGTTCGCCCCGTCAACCTCTTTTGAAATAGCTACATACTGTATTTGTCTTACCACGCTTAATAGTATCATGAATACATCATTCTGTGGAATAATAAAGTTGGACGGATGGCTAAATTCTAATATATCCAAGCCCTAAAAGCAAAATTTAAATCATAAAAGAACTAAAATATAAAAGTTAAGCTTATTTACAAGTTTATGCAATAAGAAAGCTCAGCTTTTTCGCTGTTTCTTTTAGGG
Organism: Telmatactis stephensoni; assembly: GCA_029948255.1. Lineage (NCBI taxonomy): Eukaryota > Metazoa > Cnidaria > Anthozoa > Actiniaria > Isophelliidae > Telmatactis > Telmatactis stephensoni. Next base: position 429,566 of record JALIZF010001611.1, on the reverse strand, counting down.
GAAAATGTGACGCATGCTTAATTGATGAGCTTTACTGACTTTGGCAAATTCAAAACTGAAAGATAATTTTAGGACATTTCTTATAGAGACTATTAATCGGAAATTGTTATTATAATTTCGTTAAATGTGCTTTGGAGTAAAATATTTTCAATATATAATCATCGGTAAAACATATTTTTCTCGAGCTTTAAAAAGGGATATCTTCACATGTGAAGATAACAGTTCTTGAAAATTCTTTATAGGAATTGCAAGGCTAAAACTCCACTTGTATTTTATCGATGATTATACATTAGAAAATTACATGGCCGCGGAAATAACGATTTTATCTTTGGCCGAAGTGTCGAGGTCAAATATTAAGCGAGCTTTGCCAAAATCCTCTATATATGCAATAATGTAATTCTATAAACAGTTCAAAAAAATTCGAATTGTAACTAAAATATAACTGCTGTGCTTCAATTTAGGGGCAATATGCAACACAATGTAAACCTTTGTCATATAAAAATAGGATGGGAACAAAAAGGATGAGAGAAATAAGCCAGCAAATGGATGCATAAGTAAAAACATAAAAAAGACCTTTGAAAAACGACAAGGACAAAAACCACCACCACTACAAGCATCACAACAACAACAACAACAAGTAGAACACTGAACTGCAACAACCAAGAGTCAACTTTCCACGATTGGGTGTCACATGGAGAACCAATTAGTGAGCTTTCTCTATGTGATCAGAGCGTTTCGTGAATTGCAGCAACAATTGGTGTGGCTCTCGTCTGCAACAGATAAACAAGACGTTGAAATAATACATTTTTAAGGCTGACCACGCCCTTTGCAAATGTGCAACTTTTCAAGAAGGCTAAATTTAAGATAAAAAGTTGCACTCTTCAGTCTTGTACATGTGGTAAGTCAAATGGATCTTTACGGAGTTTCCCAGAATTCATTACGATTTAGCGCGCGCAAGCGAGGTTAGGGTAAAAAATCTTGCAAATGATCGTAAAATAATCAACCCAACTCCCTGAGAATCAAGGATATTTTACATACTTGCGCGTCCGATGAAATGCTGCCACTGAGAACACTTCAGTCTAACTTACCTTGTATTCAGAGAAGACATGACACACATATTTGCCACCACCTTGACATTGTATCAGTCCAAAATGACCATTGTCACTGCAAGATGAAATCTCATGTTTAGTATTTGTGCAAAACAATGAGCTTTTATCATGTAATTCCAGTCTTGTTACGAAAGACTGAGTTTTATGCACGTAGCCCCGTCTTGATTCCATGTGTGGCAAGTGAAGTTGGCTAAGGTGAGTACCCATCCATGAATTCATTACTCCGATTAACTCCAACGAAAGAGCAAAGCTCGAAACGTCTGTAATGCAAGTACACTTTACATACGACTTTACAGATTTCCATTCAATTCCATTATGTCAATACACAAGCCTAACTGGTTCCACCCAAATCAAAATCAAAATACGAAATGGATCCCTCACGATGATTTATCAATTAGACAACAGAAAGGCGCGCGCCCATGGCGTTATAGACGCACGAGAGAAAATATAAAGAACGATTAACAAACGTAAGAGTGGCACGAGGCGTAGCCGAGTGCGACTCTAGTTTGTTAAGAGTGATGTTAAGAGTTGATGAAACAAAGGGCGAACCTTCCTTTCCTACTATAGTCATAAAGGGAAATTTGGTTGGTTCGGCTCTGTTCCGCTCAGCCGTCGGAGTTACGTGCGTCAGTGTCGCGGGCGCACGAAAACGTAGCCTAGTTTGGACCAAGCGGAAGTGTCAATCTTAACAATGGCATCCACTTTCAAAGAGCTTGCTGTAATTTTTTGACTGGAGATGGAGGGTGCCATGGGTCGTAATCACTAACCAAACCCTGCAACAGGACAGATACCTTGTAAGACCACAGTAAGATATGGTGTCAGCATCCATATGTCGTCTTGACAACGCGCTTCTTTGACTGTCGTATAGCGTAACACCGTTGATTGCTACATCCAGTTGACATATTAGAAGTGTGCCTCCTGTAAGATGCTGTAGATACAACACAGAGAGTTTACTAGAGTACGGTGACGGCACGGTTATGGCACGAATTTTGAATGTTTTTATAGACATCCCGGCATTGATACGGCCACAGTATGGCGCAGTCCGTTTCACACTCATACGAAATCAGCTCTAGTCTAATCCTCACTCACTACTAAGGATGTCGTTATTGGGGCGTGACCTCATGTAGTATAAGAATATCAATAAAAGCAATGATTGTATAACACCTACGACAAATGAAGTACAGTGAGACCTCCAATACAACGGATTTCGTATGAGTGTGAAACACACCGCTGTGGACGTCTCTCACTGCAAATTTCTGCCGCGAACGAGCCGTGCGTTTTTACAGTCATAAGAAAACTGCACTAAAGAGAAAATCAGAGAAAGTGTTCCCTAATTAAAAGAGGTGTTCCCTTAGTAGAGGTTGAAGAAATGTGGAAAAAAACCTTTTCCAAACTCTGAAAAGGTAAATATGTCTCCTAAGTAGAGATGCTCAAATTAGAGATCAATTTATTGGGTTTCAGATAAAGACTAGTGTCCAGTGTGGCCCTTACATTCCACTGTAATTCCACAGAAAAAAAGAAACAGTGTAACTTCACATTTTCATTCCTTCCTGGGTGTGTTTCCTTGAGAGTGTGTAGCTATAAGTGTAGGACAGGCATAATGTTGTGTAAAGCTCTTACCTTTGCAGCCTCTTCCACGGTTTCGATCCCCGTCCCAACAGCGACGGGAAGGGCACCGTAGTACTTGACCATGAATGTGTGGTTTGGTTTTGGTAGACCAGCAACTGTTGTGGCATCATCCTATCAATACACATTGGATTATCAGTTGATTTCTTCACCTTTAGTTAAAACGTTTGCCCACATTCTTAGCGCAAGCTTAAGAAATCACCCCAATACAACCATATGTTGTTAATAGCATTTTTCAAACAAGAACGCAAATAAATATGAGTTTATAAGTGGGCCTGTGTCTTGTATGAAAATCTAGTCATGACTTGTAGCGACCTTTCCCGAAACTTTGCGCATAACAGCAGATTTGCGCCATATGTTATGCGCAATTGTTGGATGAACACACGGTTAAACTGCTATTGCGCACATTATTGCAGAAAAGACATTGTATGATAAACTGCGTTGTGTCCGGGCCTCTACCACTCTTTGAGGCTTTCCTTCCATTTTTTCACTTTTTCTTCCATTCTACATTAGAGAGAAAACAATTGTTTCTTTTGCATGCATAAAACGTTAATATATGCTTTACCTTTTTGCCGCCTCCTTTCTTGGTTCCAAGCTTACCAAACAATCCTTGTACACTGGAGATAAAGTTACTCTGAAATATCAAAAAGTCAATTTTGATATCACAACTAAGAAATTTACTATTGTAATTACAGGTGTAGCAAGTAGAGCCAGAAGTTGGGTATACAATTGCTTTATTCGTTGAGTCTTCTCTTACAATTCCTTTTATGGTTTACAGCACAAACTCTCCACTTGTTGGGCAGAAAGAAATCTCGGAGAAGAAGGACGTTCTTTCTTGTGTCTATCTCTAATACAGTGACAACTCGAACTACTCCAACTACTCCCCTCACGCACGCGGTTTGGCCTTAATCCCCGATTTTCCCCCGAAGGGGGGGGGAGGGGGGGGGGGGGAAACGACTATACACAGGCTAAGATAGATCTAGCAAACATTACTTTAAGTACTTGGCAAAAAAGGGCTATAGGAAGGAATATCTTCTGTAGCTTTCCAATCTTTCCATTCCCAGTTAAGCCCCATGGATAATCTTTACCTTGTCTTTTGATTTATCGGGCTCTGGTTCATGTGTAGCTGCTGCTGCCTTTGCTGCCATCTCTGGATAAGCATCAAGGCATTTTTGGTAACGAAGCTGAAATCAATTAACATAAAGGTTTTATAAGGTATATTGAACAAAACATAGGACAGGATAAAATATACCATCCTAACATAAGGTTATGCAGACAACAATAGTGTGAAATGTACATAAGTGGGCAATGGCAGAAGTGAATGGAATATCCTTTCTCATAATCCCTTTATCCTACCTACCATTTTCCTTTCCCATTTACTGTTAGCCACTGTCACAATCATAAGAGAAATGAACACAACAATACCTGACAAGCTTCTTCTAAAGCCTTAGTGAGGGCTGCTGCATTAGGTGAGCACTGGAAGACATGGCACAGGAAATGGTCTGGATCGTTAACCATTACATAGCCACATAACCTGAAATCATGAAAAAACATCTTCTAAGTTATTGAAAAGGTTAGTCTCTGCATAGTTGCTGCCAATAATAATAATGATAATGAATGATGATGACGATCGTGACTGTTTATTTAAAGATGCCACTGAAGTCTACCATATTTAATATCAACAGAAAATGTGTAGCACAGACACAGGGCAAAGTCATGGTAGACCCTGCCTCCTCCAACACCCCCCCCCCCCCCCTTCCCCCCTCAACTGTGAATACTTTGGGCTCAGAGAGTTCACAGCAAAGGATTCCTGAAATCTCGAGATGAGTGTTGTCTGTAGAGGAGCCTAGTACCCCCCCCCCCCCCCAAATCAAGAATTGATCTGCATGATCTCTTTACATGAAATGTTGAAATACAGCAACGATTTGCTTACCTGTCATCTTTTCCTATTCCCATAAATGACAAGTAACGAACCCTGTCTTCTGATATTTCTTCTTGAGACTGACAGATGGCAAAATCAAAAATCAAAAGCCTATACAAACTATTGAAGGGAGCCATAGTACAGGTACTTACAGAACAGTCAGTGAGCTTGATACTGGAGACAGTCACTTGTATCAAGACTGTTTTTCTTGGACCTCCTCTTGATGCTACCTTACTGATAGCTCTGTTTAACATTTCCATGCCTATAAAATACAATAAAGTATGTACATGTATATATTGCATGATTTGTGGTTCTCTTACAGCCCATAGCCCAAAAGTATGACCAGCTATATATAATGTATTCACACTCTTTTGAAAGAGCAATCATCCAATCCATTTTGGAGGGTTCTATTATCTTATCTCTTATCTAAGTGCTAATTGGAGGATGATGAAACCAAAGTATGTGAATAAATCAAAAAAGGTCACAGTTTTGAGCTTTGCACTGTAAAGGAGAGGGCTCTATTTCTTCACACCCTCCCCCATTCCCCACCAGCCCCAACCCCAATAAAGGGGTTTAGATTGCTTAGCCAGATAAAGACATATTGACATAAAGTTATAATTATAACAGAACGCTATAATTAAAAATACCTGTTGGTTTGGGTACTTCAATACTGCCAAGATACGCTGCTGTAAAGTCTTTACGCTGCTCTCTTACTGGCTTCTCATTAAACCCTGCACTATCTACAAGAAAGTACAAGAAGAATTGTGCTTAGTAACTTGATAAACTTGAGGTCTAACTCTTTCCTTCAGCATTCAGCCTAACAAGTACTTAAAGCTGAATCTTGAATCTACGTAGATTTAAAACAAGGATGTGAAGAGGTCAAAACAATTTGTGCCAGGTCACAACAAACCATTGACACCTTAGTAATAGATAATGCAAATGTGAAAAAAATGTGAGGCATTCTTTAATTGTATTTACTATCATGACAACTCTGTGACACATTAATGATGCAATTTTACGGAGTTTGCATGTCCTCTTCTGAATATTGCAAAGTCAATGATCAAAGAGGTCATATGTTGTCCTCTCAGAATGTTTTGCATTTGTAAAATGTAAATCTACCATGGCAAATATATCAACCATCTAAAATAATTCTTCAGCATAATAACCATGTCTCACCTTTAGCTGATGATGGGGCAGGAGTATTTATAATGTCTGACCAAGGTTTTTGAGCATTCTTTTTGCTATTTTCTTGAGCTCTTTTCTTTTCCTCTAAGATTCTGTTACACATCTCATGTAGGGCAGTAGTTATGGCACGGCCTGATATATTTCCATGACAACGAAACATGTGACACTTGTGTTTGCTAGTGTTGGGGTCCCTAGCAACATAAGCAAAATCTCTGCAAGAAACGAATTTTTTTCCATGAACAAAGATGATCACTTTTGTTTAGCTTTCCCTTCCAATGATGGCAGGGCCATCACAACAGCTTTCACCAATATTACTGTGGCCCTATAATGTACTAGCACAGACCATAAACACCAGCTACGTCATGGCCTACTCTCCCAAATAGTGGTGTGGGTTCTATGGGGGCTATGATTTAACATCCTTATCCAAGAAGATTTGAAGGTCTAACCATTTGCAGGTGTAATAACAAAGGCAGCACTTTCACCTGAGTGTTGGCCCACCCAGAGAATCGAATCCCAACCTTCTGTACTGACGAACTGGAGCTCAATCAACTGATCCAAGTGGGAGGCAAGTTATATAGTCCCATATCATAGGTCATGTGCAATCAGCACCACTATGCTACATGTATACTAAGAAAATTTATCTATACCTGTGATCCTCTTTGCCGACACCCCATACTCTCATCTTAGAGACTGGTTGAACCAGCAGTGTTATCTTATTCCTGGGTTCTACAAGCTTGAGTGTGTCACCTTCAAGTAACAGACGAATGTCTTTGCCCTGAAATCATTGCAAACAACTTAGATCTGTAAACGTACACCTGGTTGACTGAGGGCTCACATTTGAAAAAGGGACACAATCAAGATACACTATTAAGTTGTACATTTATAATGCTAACCAGACATTTAATTCTAGTCCAGAGTCTTGAGAAAAAGGAAAGAGGGAGGACAAGAAGGAGGAGGAGATGGGAGAATGCAGATGCCCTAGGTCTGTCTAGATGGCATATGTTCAATGTCAATTTTTGAACTTGCAATATATCTAATGTTTGACTTGATGCATGGAACAGGAAGGAAGGAAGGAAGGAAGGAAGGAAGGAAGGAAGGAAGGAAGGAAGGAAGGAAGGAAGGAAGGAAGGAAGGAAGGAAGGAAGGAAGGAAGGAAGGAAGGAAGGAAGGAAGGAAGGAAGCAGACATATAATATTTCTTCTTACCTCTCCCCATGTTTCAGAGGTCTGCCAGAGATCTTTCCTAGCTTTAGCCAGGGTGCTGATACAGTCAGCAATGGTATCACTCATGTTATGTGGTGCGACTTGGTTTTCCTCCAATTCAATCCATCCCATTGAATGAATGGGAAAACTAAGAACCTGTAAAAACAAAGACGATTTCTATTGCTAAACAAAGATGATTTCTATTGTTTTCTGTAAAAACAAAGACGATTTCTATTTTGTATACCATCATATAAGACTGAGCATTAAATAAGTAAGAGATGTTTCACATGAAGTAATCCTTGATCATTTATCTGCCAAACAAAGATTGATTGGCTTAAATCAGAACAGTTTTTGAATACTGTTTTGAAAACAGGTTGACACATTAGCTATGGATTTGTAAGTCAACAATGAATTGTCACTACACTAGAAGATAAAATTGTTTACAACAATGTAGGTTATTGCTCACTTCTATGACCTTTTGTTTTTCTGTCCCCTGTGAGGGAGGATTTGCATCACTTGACTTCTTCTGAGAAATAAAACAAGTGGCTAATGAGCTTTTATCATGTAATTCCAAAAGTCATAGTACAGAAATATAATTACCATAGCTGGAAAGAGCATGTCAAAATGAGTAAAACTGTGAAGTTTGAATGAAGTAACTTTCAAACTCATGAAGATATGAATTTTCCGAAATCGAAATTTTGTATGAAAACATTCGCTGGTAGGCAAGAGATGCCTACCAGCAAAGGTTTTCTTACAAATTCACACTTTTCAAAAATTCAATTTTATTCTTGCGAGTTTTGCATAATTTCAATTCCTTCAAACTTCACCGTTTTGCTAATTTTAACATGCTCTTTCCAGCTACATTTATGGTAATTCTTTTTCTGTTTTACAAATTTAAAAATACCTGATAAAAGCTCATTCAGCAGTGTGAGAAATGACACAATTATGATGAAAAAGTACATATAGGTTTCAATAGAGATGGACACTACCCAATCCGCAACTTAAATACAAAATTTTAATTTGTAATGTCTTGCTTATACATTTGTATACAAAACCAAATTATCTACCCCTTAATTCCCTAACAACGTTAGCCATCTACTGGCACTATTGGCTAAAATATGTAGGATGCGTTAAGCGAACACCTGCCAACATTCCTGATGTTGTTGCATACTATCTTGCCAAGTGCTGTTTATCATGATAATATCTAGACAATTTGTGATTGGTTAAAATTGGACCGAGTACTCACTGCAAGCAAAAATAGTTCAATATGTTCACTTGTCTAGTGAGTAGTCACTAGTACTGGCTGCAAGTAAAAAAGTACTCGCTAGCCCATATTCAATGCCCACATTCAGCAATGAGTGGAGTCTGAATGGTACTCGCAAAATTTCAAATCTTTAGCTATAGAAAAAATGTTTAAGAGGAGCTCATAATAAAATGCATTTTTAAAAAATATACTAAAGGGTTATTAACCGAACGCGAGGTCTGTACGGGAAAATATCAGACCGAGGTCTTGACAGTACGGACCGAGCCGTAGGCGAGGTCCGTACAAAAAAGACCGAGGTCTGATATTTTCCCGTACAGACCGAGCAAGCTCGGTTAATAAATTGTTTATTATATGGCTATTTTCCTCGCTGTATCGACAAAAATCAAGCGAACTTCCGATATCAGACCGATTGCCATGGAAACGGTCCGAGATGGGAAAATATCAGACCGGAAATCAGCCAATCAGAGCGCGCGTACTATCATAGCCATATAATAATTCCTTTTACAAGTAACCACGGCCAAAACTAATGGCGGTTGCCAGAGTATGCTAAAGTGCCATTGGAAACATTTTAAATGATGACTAAATATATGAAAACTTTTCACAACGAGCTATATATTCTCCAAATAAAAAATACGAGCTCCTGACGGGCTCCATCCTGTGGATACCAGTCACCACTCTAACCACAATGAGTAACTTAGGTATTCTATAGAGTGCCTTTCATGTTTCTTTGACCAAGACAACTCAAGGCGTGGCATGTTTTTTGGTGCATTTTGGCTCCATATCTCAAGGTTACATTATCTGAGTACCAATATCGATAGTTTGTGACAGTCATATAAAATCTCTTCTGATGATTTATTAACAAAATTTCCTTCCGAAACATTTCGTCTATGTTTCTTCTTGAAAATGCCTATACCAGAGTGTTTTGTTTTGTCTTCTGGTTTTGTTGGTGGTGTGTCTCTTACTAAAGTGTCAGTTAAGTTACTTCTAGATGGTAGTGGTGGCGGCACTTCGCCTGATTGTATTTTGTCACGTTTGTCTTTGGGTTTCTTTTGAACAGCAGCATATAAAGGCAAGCCATTACAATCTTTAACAAAAATGAAATTAAAGCAAAGTAAGATAAAATGAATGAATGAATGAATGAAAAGAAAAGAAATAAAATAAATGCCTGCACTTCCTCAAAGAGGAAAATGCACAAATGCAAGCTTGCACCTTTGCTTGGTTCAAGTTAAATTGTTCTACATTATTTCTCCTATTAATACCTACAACACTCTCTCAAAGATATTGACACCTCTCCACAGTGAGCATTAAAAGCTAGTCCTGAGAGTGTCAGCATGCACAGACAGCTTTCAAAAATGGCAGCATATTAGATGAGAACAAGGTCACAAATGCCTCGTTACCAGAAAATAAAGTAAAAGTAAAGCAACCATATTTAACATCGATAACTCATGACAGTAATTCAACTGATAAACTTGAGGTCCACAATGCGCTCATTTTACTCCCCTCTCTCCATTAGTGCTCCGTTTTAAGGGTATTTAAAGCTACTTAAAGCTACACAGAAAGGAAAGAAGTTGAAACAAGAATGTGAAGTCATTGGGGATCGAACTCTGGACCTCTTGCACTGAAGGCCGCACACTAACCAACCGTGCCATCCTTGCTTCTTCAAGTGTGGTGACACTTCTATTGCTATCAAAGACATGGTGTAATTCCTCTTCCTCTTGATTCCATGATGATTTTAGAGGCCTTTCTGACCTTGTTCTCATGAACAATGAGCCCACCATTTTTGAAAGTTATCTATGGTGGACATTCACTCAGTACTACTCCAACAGTAAAAATAAAAAAAGAGAGCCACTTAAACTAATGGATTGAATGAAAGAAAAACAGAAGCAAGTTAAACTAATGAACTGAATAAAAGAACAAAACAAATGAGCCACCTTTAATTAACGGTTTGAATCAAACCCAAAACTCAACCACTGACACTGACTGTCTGTAATAGCAAAAACCCAAAAGTAAGACCAATTACAATGTGGTAATCGTGAACAATCTGCACCAGACGATAAGTGGTCGGTAACTCTGTTTGTCGGCCGACCACTTACCGTTACCTTATTATTTCCTTCCCTTATGATGAAAAAATACCTCAATAAAGCTGAATATACCAAATAATTATTACCTTACCGTTACCTTACCATCATCTTACCCTTTGGCTTACATTACTGTTACCTTACCATTATCTTACCGACCACTTACCATTACCTTACCGTTACCTTACCGACCACTTACCATTATCTTACTGACCACTTACCGTTACCTTACCATTACCTTACCGTTATCTTACTGACCACTTACCGTTACCTTACTGCTACCTTACCAACCACTTACCATTATCTTACTGACCACTTACCGTTACCTTACCGTTATCTTACCGACCACATTCTACCGTTACCTTACCATTATCTTACTGACCACTTATCGTTACCTTACCAACCACATATCGACCACTTATCGACCACTTACTGTTACCTTATCGACCACTTACCGTTACCTTACCGACCACTTACCGTTATCTTACCGACCACTTACCATTACCTTATCGACCACTTACCATTACCTTACCAACCACTTATCGATCACGTACTGACCACTTACTGTTACCTTACCGACCACTTACTGTACGGTGCAGATTGTTCATGATTACCTTACAATATAAATGCATACTTCTGCCTGTGCCATCATCCAATAAAAATCAAAGAATTACTTTATCTTATGTTTGATCTAAATGCTAAATGGAAATGGTGAGACAAAATGGATACAATTAATAAATTGGTCACAGTTTTAAGGATCATTAAATGGTTACAAACCTTCATCATCTTCAACAACTTCTAGTTCTTTAGGTTCTTCTTTCTGTAATACTCCTGGCCCAGAATATGGCTCTGGTAATGGAGGTGGTGCATTTGAACTATCTTCATCACATTCTTTGATCATATTTTGTAATTGTCCTGTTACATGCTCATATAGATCAGATCTGGTTACGTCCTTGCGTGAAGGGATTTCAGGAGGAATTTCTTCAGCATCAGATTTTGAATTTGCTCCACTTTTGCTACGATCTTTTTTAACACAAGCATAAACATCACCTTGGCTCTCTGTGATACTTAAATCTTGTTTAGAAGTTTGTTCAGTTTGTTGCATTGAAAACTCTGTTGTGTCCCTGTCATTAGAGTTATTACCTGCAGTAGGCATCAGCTGTGCAACGTTAGCATTTGCCCTATCAAATTTACCCCCAAGTATTTCTACCTCCTCGTATGACGTATTCTGCTGCACTCTATCATCAAGAGTCTTTTGAGCTTTGACTGGACCAGCAAAGCCGCCCTCATCTGTTACAATTAGAGGTCTAAACTCATTACCAGCATAAGCATATGATAATCTTTCCTGAGAACACTTAAGTTGTGTGTCTAAATGTCTTGCATCAACTACAGGTGCACTAAAACCACCCTCTTCTGTAACAATCAAAGGCCTAAACTCTAGGTCTGCATATGAATAAGTATTAGAATATTGAACGCTCTGGTTTTGACTTAGCAGAGTTTTATTTTCTTCGCCTCCAACAGGACTTGTAGTCTCACTACTTGATGCATCAACTTCATCAAAAGATCCTGTTTCGTAACCAATATCATCCTTGGGACTTAGTTTTCCAGACAGTTCATTCTCATCACTGTCACTTCCACTAGCATCATAATTACTTTCTGTTTGCTGAGGAGGCTTTTTTGCAGGTTTCCCTGTTTGTTTTTCTACAACATGTGATTTACTGGTAGCTGGTTGTTTTTTGGTAGCATCTGAACCAGGTGCTTTGCTTTTGGTTGGTTTTGAAGCTGGAAAGAAAGAAAAAGAAAGCAATGACTTCTGCATCCAAAGCTGTGTGTACTGTAAAGTAATATAATTTCATCTGTAACAGATGGTCCATATGCTGAATTTTAACCACAATGTTGACCAGTAAAAACACTTGCAAATATCAATAATGACTAGAGAGCCAATCATTTAAGCATCTCAAAGTGATCATAATGATATTATTGTCATAAATAATGTATAGAATTTTGGTCTTGAAATAATATATAGACTTCCAGTTCAAGATATTGACAAACTTTACAAATCTTTTGTGTGCTGAGAATGTTTAAATACGCCAACAATATGGTTTGTTAAAATGTAAGAACACTATAACCCATATATAACAATTTGTGGATATTCATATTACTTAATACAGGTATATTCTAGAAAATTTTAATTGATATCCCAATATTTATACTAAAAGTACTAGAATAAATTTGTGATAAAGGAGTACTGTTATACAAAAATTTGGAGAGCCCTATCTAAATATTTAAATTGGTCGACAGTGCAATAAGACAATAATTCACTCTCAATGAAGTCAAATTAGTACCTGTATGTGGTGAACCAGTTCTCTTAGTTTGCTGAGATGAACAAGTCTGTGGACAAAACATTCTGATTTTCAAATCTTTAAAAACATCAGTACGGCAATCAATACAGTATATTATACTGTACATACAAGTAGTATAATAATAACATGTATGTAAATTACAACTCTAGATTTTACAACAAACACAGTTCACTCCTTTTAAGGTCTGTAGTATTAACTACTCTAAAATATTTATGACCTAGAGGTGTCTTAAGCCTATAGTATTAAAAGCAATACAAGGATTATTGTTGCTATAATGCTAGAGTGATAAAAGCAGTCATAATAAGACTTGTAAGTAACCTTACCATATAATAGGACAGTAAAAATGAAAGGCAACAACAAATATATATGATTTTTTTCAAACTGTACAGGTCAATATTTTTTATCTCTAGCAAAGCAATGCCATCAGACTATTTATTATTATCTTATTGGATAAAAATATTTTGAAGAGAAAGTAACAATAATTATTATTAGGTAAATGTATTTCCAAGAGATAATTGGTGTTAACCTTCTTCAGCACTGGGGTTTTTGCCATAGCCCTTCCCAATTTTAAAGCATGCCAAAAAAGTTAAACTCCTAGAGGTTCAAAGTACTGAAACAGTGATTCCTTAAAAATGGAACGAGACTCTGAAATGAAACTGAAACTTGTTGCAATCTATATAGACAACAATTGTAAATTATTTGGAGGACCACTTGCCACTGATATCAAGTGTGTTTACACAGTATTTATGTGCAGCATGATATGGCTTTAGTTAACAAAATGGGTTAACTTTACAGAGATTTATGGGTGAGACATTATACATTTTGAAAGGAAATGTTATTTGTATCAAAATGAAAACAGACTTTAATCAGTGTGTTAAATTGAGCTTGAAACACATCAAATAAAAATAGATGAAGATAAAATCTCAAGGATTCTGGCTTATCTTAATCTTAAGAATAATACTCTAATCTAACTAAGACATATCAAAGAAAGACAAGTCTGAAGGAACATAATATTTTGGATCAATAACAGAAACAGAAACGTTTTTAGTGTGATTGAAATGTGACACAACACATTAAGCTTAAATAAATCCTGTCAAATTCTGTTCAAAATTCTACTAAATCCAGACATTTTTACAGTTTTTTGGGTGATATACTCTAAAGTTTGTCAATTTTAAGTGTCCTAATTAGCACAAGGAATATCTAGCACTGAGACTTAACAGTGTTTTTGATAATATATTTCCTACCTTTGAATGAAAGCTTTTCCTGCATGTTTCACAATAAAGTGCTTCACAAGCAGCACAACAAACAACTGGCTCATTGACTTCACAAACAGTGCACTTTGGTTCTTTCATTTTCGTTCTTTTTGAAAGCAACCATCTTAACTGACAGACCTGTCTTTACTGTGTGGATTTATGCATATTCATAAATCTATCACCCATTTGTTTGGTTTGTCAGGTACAAACACGTGATGTCACAGTTTATGAATAATTAAGCAGGCTGGTACATGCTTTACAAAAACATTACTCTCCAGCTTCGTGGAAGTTATTATGATAAATAGAAATGGTAAACAAAACTCTTAAAATTCTTAATAGCCAAAAACTATCTTTAAAATATCTTTATAGATGAATGGACAGTATGTAAATTAAGCCAACAAAAGTTAGTTCTATATGATTTCTTTTCTTTTCTTTTTTTTAAATTTTTTATTTGTACAACATTTGCGTTTGTCTTTCTTATAAATTTAAGCATTTATGTAATGAGTATTCCATCAATCTATTTTTTAAAATATCATTGAAATCAAAAACTCTCTACTTTGTTAGGAATAAAACTGACAACTCAGATAAATGAGAAAGCCATTAAAAATGGATTTTACTTACATCAAGAAAAAAGACTAGATTAATCCTGGGAGATAAATACAAAGTTACAATGTAACTGTCTAATAATTCTGTTGCTTTGAATCTTAATCGTACCTTATATAATCTAAGTTTTTTTCTGGTTTACTAATTGTTTTTAGTTTTATTTTTAGAAAGCTTATTAATTAATAAGTTTCATGTATAGGGGAACTGGCAGACAATAAAGAGGATCAAGCAGCTTACTATCTTTTTTTGTGACTTTTTAGGTTAAAAACAAAATGCAAAATGACTCAGTTTCAAATTTAAATAGCAAATGTCCGACTATGTGGAAAAAAAGGGAATGAAGTGATCTCCTCTCGCCATCATCTTCCATTTCCTGTGTATGTGATGCTTAAAACTCTTTGTAGTTAAGCATCTCTCAAACAAGGTTTAATAACAAAAACAAATTTGCAAAAAGGAGAAAAAATGTCTACAAGAAGGGTACAGTACTTTCTGGTCACTGTATATATTTTAAGTTTCTATTTCAAAGGTTATGTAAAAAATATCATTGCAAACTCTATTAAACCTGAAAGCAAATTCAAGCAAATAAAACTAAGTGCCTGGAAGCAACTTGCTCCTCTTAAATACCTTAAATGTTGTCCTCTTTGCAGCAGTGGGTCTAGTCCTTGGAGCTGGTTTTGCTGAGCTTGTTGTTGTTTGTCTGTCACTGCCTGTTTGTTTGTCTTCAGATGTTTTGGATGTGCTTTTCTAAAAAAATAGATAAAAATTTTCAATTGATACAGTCTCAACAAGATCCAGATCACCCTTTTTGAAATAATTTCCAAATTATTTATTACAATTATTGTCCAATTTAAATGCCCAAACATCTTAAATTTTATTCTTTCGGAGGTACAAATATGTAATTATTAATTTGTCCTTTGATTTCTAATGTAAAGTACTGATTCATAAAGAATGGTGTGATCCCTAATGTAGGATAAAAAAGTAAAATTCTGCTTATGTCATACTATACCTTGTAAATGTCAAACGTTCTAAAATGTATTATCAATGAATTTCTAACATACACTATCACCAAAACGAAGCTCCTACATATGCATCCACCTCCATCGTATGAAATAATAATTAAATCATTTTTCTACTACATGTATATAACAATCGAGCTCCAAACTTTGCAAGTCATAGGAGGAAAAGGTACAATGCAAAATGTTATTATTAGCAGAGAGAATTGAATAAGTCATTGGTCTTCCCAATTCTATGATGCCAGAGGGGGTCAATTAATCAACTGATGTATGGGGAAATTAAATAAAGAGAGACTGAGGCAGTCCTCTTGACAAATGCAGGATCAGTGAAAGGACTGCACCGTAATTTGTAAATAGCTAACATAAATACACTGTCAGAGGGATCTTTAGAAAAAATAAATATTCCTTAAAAGATGGGTAAATGAATCTTTTCACAGCATGTAAGAAGATGTTTCAATTGGAATACATTTTCATACACAAATGAAAAATATGGAAGTGTTTATGCTGCCCCCAACCTTCAATTTGCTGTAATTGAGGGGATAGTGCTGCAGATTTGTGATACTTACATCGACAGCTTTATGCATTTACTCATATACACAATTCAGTAACTTGTTATGTATTTGATTTACTAGAAATATGATCTCAATTTTCGTGCTAACTATGGCAGACAAGATGACATGCAAGATGCAGAGTTCTATTATTTCAAACAGCTAAAAGCAAAATGTCTGTGTGCATGAACAAGAAAGATATCCGAGACAATGAAAGTGACAAAATCAATTTGCACAAATCCATTAACTATTGAATTTCAAGGTGTTGAGAACGCAAATGATGCCAAGAATCGACATTTGTAATTCAAAAGAATCATGACTTCAAAACATTCCCGCTTGAACTCGTCTAATAACCAAAACAAAGGAACTCAAGGCTGCTGGAAGGGAATCAAAATACATCACTATATTGCCAAAATGCACAGAGTAATTAGGCTTGGAACAAGATTGTAGCTAAAAATTAAAATTGACAATTATCATTATAAAATCTTAAATCTTATTGTTGTAGATTTCTCCTGTCAACACTCACAATCATGCGACTCGATTTGGGAAATCATATTGATATTTTGACGATGAAGCTCTCCGTTTTGTTAAATTTTGATTACTCACCGTATCTAAAGTTACTAGATTTGCGACACGGTCATTTATTTTCGCTTTAAAATAATCAAGTATATGAGAAGTCATCAAAAAAGAATAATATGGAACAGACAAAGAAATCCATTACTCATTACTCATATAATCCTTGGAAAAGAAAGAACTAATCGAGTTGGCGCAATCTAAATGCTTTAGAACCATTTTACCGACGATTACCCTTTTTTATTTTAGACCAAAAGAGCTCACTGTCATCATACACAGTTCAAACGAAAAGTTGACTCTAAAAATGCACACATTCTTTTAACCGCACATTTTGCGTATAATATTCAACTCTTTACCATTTTCAAACAGCCCTAGTATAGTCTGACCAGATCCCAGGGATGACTGCAGGCTGCAAGCTTATAGCTGACAAATTCTTGTGGACAATCCAGTGAAGAAGCCAAGAAGGTGAAGCTATTGTACGGAGTTACATTTTGACATGAAATTCCGTTGCGAACCTTACCTGATTTCCATATTCTCACAACATATCAAATATATTGAAATGGCTTTGAAACAGCACATAAATAAATAAAGATCTCAGAGTGGAAAGAGCCAGTGAACGACTATAAATGGCATTACGTAGAGGTAAAAATCATATGAATAATTATTATCTGTGAGTCAGAGGTAATATTACAAACCACAAAAAGCTTTGGATGCAAAAGAGTACTTTTGCTGACAATCATCTTTCAACGAAGAAATTATAGACACATTTCTCCAATCCCCACCAATATCGTGCGTTTTTGCTTATTTTAGAAGGAGAATTTTTACCTTTTGTCTTGGTTGTGTCTGGGGGCGGTCAGTGTTCGTCGACGGCGCACGGCTCGATTTCTTTGCCGCGGATTCACTCGAAACCATAGACAACTCAGAAGGGCCTTTGACTTTTGTCACTGAGAGAGAACAAAACATATTCACAAACCTTTTGACCATAGGGTCCCTACATTTGAGTTGAAACCACAAAACACAGCAAATATTCTGTATTTCGACGTTTGACAGCTCGTCAAATTCACAACACTAGCACTGACCCTTCTGAAGCTTAAACTGGGACATAATCCAGCCTTAGAGCGAGTCTTCAACGGCAATACGATGTTCAGATGAATCTGGACCACTTTACATGTCTCTGCTAGAAAGCTATAGTGTGCATTTTGAAAGAGAAAAGAGAAAACACCAAAGGAATTCCCTGCGAATGGTGTCGACCTGTTCTGTTTAGTGACAGGAAATAATCGTCAACCACTACCCCTGTGACGTCACGACAGGAAAGGCCTCGATTTGATGCATATATTAAAAATATCTGTGTTTTTTCACTATTTTCCACATATACATTTTCTACTTTTGAACATCAGATTAGAGACACGTTGGGGTATCGCCGTGGGAGTATTCAAAAAACACTTCCAATATACATACGTATTGAATTTCTGAAAAATGCTGTAATGCCATCTGTCGAAAAGAAAAAGATTGTCAAATGTTTTTTTCAATCCTGGTTTGAAAAAACGAAGTTACTAGATCCCAATTTATATTCATAAACTAAATTTGTTATGTAAGCAAATGATGAGTTGCGTTAAATTAAATTTCGCAACAGACTTCGTTTTCTGGAATAATGTGCAATAAGCCTATATTTGCCACTCAAATACATATCTAAACTGACGGTTCCTGAACCAGTAACAAGTGATAAATGAAACTTGAAGGGATTTACGTTTTAATCTTTGTTTTCATCTTCTCTTATGTACAATGCAAATGATTTTTTAAATAATTCAAACTGATATCTCTAAAATCCCAACTCTTTTTTCATTGTTTAACTAATATATGACTGACGTGCGATTGGTTTCATTTGGTGTCAGCGCTGGGATGCGACATTCTGATGAACTGATTCACGTTCCGTCCGTTCCGTGACATTACTTCATAATGAGATAGTTACGCAATTTCAAATCACTTTTTAGTTGATAAAATAATACACCATATAGGTTTAAGCCGCTTCCCGCGAACTTCATAATGAGTTGGTTTTACATGCATATTTTAAATTATGTTTTTTCCAACTTGATGATGACTCCATATCGACAAAACATTTTTCGGTGACCCAACGGATGCGGATTTAGTCCAGCGAAATCTTATCTATCAGTAATCAATGTAATGACTTTAGCACTATCGCTCTTACGTTTTACAAGCCTGTTTTTACAAGACATTATTTCCTTGTTTTTCGTGATATTTTTAGCTAAAAACATCGCACTTTAGCTAAAGAGATTAACGCAAGAGCTATCAAAAGATCAGCGTATTAGCACTCGAGCATCAGTTTGGAATTGTTCTGGAAACAGCAGGCGGGGTGGGATAAGTGGCTGTGACGGCTTAAACGAACTGTAAAATATTCTAGTACGAACTCCAATAATCGCCTACGGTTGTTATTGTATAATTATGCCGTCGTCAAGGCGTCCTTATTTCCTTCCACTTCCCCAGTAAAGCGTATCATGTAGAGTTTAAATGCCAAAAATCCAGTCTGTAAGGCCCCGATCTTTTTTTGTCACAGACCCTCCCTTCTCTTCCCTCCACTATAAACACTGTGCCACTAAGTAGACTACTAGAATTATATTATGGCAAACGACAAGTTTCTAAAATCATAAATATTAATTTATTGTTAATTATATCTTATCATAAATATCTAATTCATTAAACATGTGAAAATCATTTTAAAGTCTAGTGCCGAAGGTGACAGTATAAACTTTTTGGAATTACAAATTACCACTCTAAATGCCTCCAGCTTTTAAAACTGTCCGCTAAATTCATGAGACTTTAGTTAGCATCTCTTTCCTCGAAATATTTACACCCAAAATACAATTACAAATACCCTCTTAAGTAACAATGAACTGTTTAAAATTTAAAATTTCTATCGCTCTTCTTTTTGGATGCTTTCGTAGTTTTTGTTGATTTACTTAAGTCTTCGTCTGAACCGTGCCAACTTCTGCTAGGTTTGGATTCCTTTCTGGGTTTTGGTTCCTCGGCTTCAGTATCTGATATAACTGTAGCTGTTTGGTCTGAGAGGGTCAGTTTGGCCATAGGGAGAGAGGGGGCTGGGTGTGGCTTGACATGTGCTTCAGCATGTTTGGTCTTGACACCACTCTGTTCCTTCTGTGTACGTGGAGTTTTGGTCTTTCCAGGTTTCATCAGCCCCTTTTTAGCAGCTCTTTCCAAAATGTCATGAGCAGTTTCGACGGGTTTCTAGAGATGAAAAACAAAGGTGAAACAAAGAAATAAGTAACATAAACAATTAAAATGATGGAACATTCAAATAAAATTCGTACAAAGGGGACCAGTCTCATAAAGAGCATTTTTAAAACTATAAGTTAATTCACCTTTAGCAATGGCAACCATGTCGATAACCATTGATAAGAGTGACATTTATAACTACAGTTAAATGCTCTGATTAAACTGCAGCCACTGTTGCAAGAATCCTCCCTGCATGAAGCCCACTTTGCACATATGCATTCCAAATGTACAGTAATTATTCAGGATTTCTGAAATTGTCTACAATGCTATTCATGCATTTAAATAAGTGCAAGTGCTGCCCTGGGTACCAGACGTCCACATATCTCAGGTTTTGTTGAGCTCCAGAGTTCTCAATGAGATCCTCAAACAACAAAACCTGAGAGTAAGAATTTAGAGCCTCTGGTATTCAAGGTAACAAAATGTTTCACTTGTTTTGTAATTTATTTCATTCTTTTTGAAGAAGTGCCCAAGCAAGAGGGTGGTTATGGTTGGCATACCAACCTTTTTCTTCAGTAAGACAACAAACCCTCCATTCATTGCTGCTGATGGTGCCATGATGATATATCTGTCGTCTAGTGGTCATATAAAACATACAAAAATGACATATATAAATAATTAATAACATTTGTAAGTATATACACACCCTTTTCTATTAGTTATCCTCCCTTACATTCATCCCTTCCCCTCCCTATACATTTCAGCTTATTCCTATTGATATATCCAGAGGGGGTCATGTGTACCCCTGAGAAAGACACACCTATATACAAAATGGTACACAACCTTTTCTATAAGTCATCCTCCCTTACATTCATCCCCTTGCCTCTCTTTTTACATTTTATTCCTATTAATATATCCAGAGAGGTCATATGTACCCCTGAGCCACTGAGGAAGACATGCCCATGTGCAGAATGGTCCCCTCCTTATACATTTCATCTTATTCCCATAATAACATTCAGAGGGGGTCATGTGTACCCCTGTGTAAGACACACCCATTTATGGAATGGTACTAACCTTGTCTATTTACATTCATCCCATCCCCTCCCCACCCCTCCCCTCTCCTCCCCTCCCTTCTCCTCCCCTCCCCTCCCCTCCTTATACATTACAGGTTATTCCTATCAATACATCCAGAATGGGTAACTTGTATACAAAATGGTGCTAACCTTTTCTCTTAGTTATTTCATTTTCTGCAATATCAGCAGGCAATACAAGTTGTTTTAGGTTCTGTACCATGTGCGGCAATGCCTGAGTTATTTCAAAATTTCCATTTTTAGAGCTCTCTTCCTTCATCTCATCTAAAGCTTTCTTCACTACGTCTGAATTTTCATATTCATAGATCGATCTTGTCATGTAGACTATTGCTTGTAGTAGTGGAAATTTCATGGCATGTTTGAGAATTCCAAGATGCTGGAATGCAAGACCTCGTATTTTGCTAACATCCAAGCCACCTTGTGCCAGATCCTTGATGGAGGACGATACACCTTCTTGGAGAATAAAATCAATGGGATTGACAATCCCTGATTTGGAACATGGGACATTTACAACTATTATTTTTACTTTTCGAAAACGTTCATCATTTGGTATGGCATCTAGGAAATGCTCTTCAAGAAGGGAAACATCTAAGAGAATACTGTTAAGGAAAAGAAAGCATAATGAGAGTACTTCTTAGCCCCATTTTGGGTTTCCTGTTGTATGGGAATTGAGTACTCCTGTGATTAAACCTATCTAATGACATTCTACGAGGATATGTATATATATCCTCTTACAGGTCAATCTCATCCTAGATGTTGATTTTTGAAGAAAAACGAAACTAGAAAACAACAAGAAAAAAGCATAAGAGGAACATCATCCTAACGGCATTGCTGCCCATATTGCATCTATATCCACTGTCCCAACTGTCATCAGAAATGTCATTACATTTTGCATCAAGTAGGTATGCATCATTAACAAAGTATTAAAACGTTTTTGCATTGCAATCAAGTTATGTGCTAATAACTATGATGTATGAGGATACTGTGAGCTCCCATCATGTTCATTTTGGATTCAAGATTCTCATAGGTCTGTGGAGTTGCACCAAAAGCAAAGACTTTTCGATCAGGATGTATGATAGATGACAAGTAAGCTGTAACATTTCCTGAAGAAAAAAAATGAAAAATATGTTTGTTATAGTTTTAATAATCAACTTGAAATTCATTAATTATCATTACAAAAATGAAATACATGTGGGTGCCACTGCCTCACTGCATAAGTCCCAAAGGAATGAGAAGTGCACAAGTTTTGCTTGAGGGAGTTCTACTTCTGCACCTTTTTCTGCAAAGTTGCATGCAACACTGCAGGAGGACACACTGCAAATGTGTTGCCGCAAAAGATGCATTGACTGTGCCTGCTCTTATTAAGAGGATTGAAGCAGTTTCCGTAAGCTAGATCAAGTAACACATGACTTCAACTTGTAGCCTTCACTATAATCACTGATTCACTAGCTAGCACAGTTTTGTATTGAGTGTGAAACATACTGCACTTTTACTGTGTCAGCGCTGTGTTGTCTATAAAAACATTCAAAATTCCTGCTGTAACTGTCAATTTCATAGCCTCCTATGCAGCCGCTCCTTTGTGTCCCGCGACGCGTATGTCACGTGACACAAAGGAGCGGCTGCATAGGAGGCTATCAATTTCACAGTCATACAAAATATGCTCTAACAGGAAATCCTCAATTACCTGCTTCCACATGTGTTTGTATGATATCATCACCGTCTCCTAAAATTGACTTCATATCAGCACCAGGTAGCAAGATGTTGGCCTTTTCTTTTTGTGTGGCAAATTCATTAATGATTTGCCTTACTACTTCAACAGATATCACAGTTGATTTATCCTGTAAGAAGAAATTATATAGCAATACATGTACACTTGGAAAAAATTATTACTGACAATAAATTCCCTCTTGAGACCAGCTCTGACTAGCAAATGGTAAATTTTAATAACTCTTCACTTATAGCACTAACATATTACTGCAATTATGAAAACTAAGTATTAATTTGTTTTTAAAACATTATACTGTATTTCAATGCAATATCTGTTGCCACTCAAGCCCAATATTTCCTCTTTGGGCTTTGCATGCACTAAGATCTGCCAGTATGTGTAATTTTATCACATCTAAAACTAATGCAAACATTATAAAGAAAACTAGTATAAAGGTACTGTTTTCAAGCCTTCCCTACCTGAATGACAAGATGTCCATCATTAACTAAAGTGTGACCATGTAAATCAAACTTGGCTTCTGGTGAGAACACTAATAAATTATCAAAATGGTGATCCCTACAAAAACCTTTCCTTGCCATATCATCATCCTGAGCTGGCAGCTTTTCCACTTGTGAATAGCCACCAGATGAAAGCATTTCCACTACTTCATCAACTGTTGTCTTTAATGAGTTGATTCTCACGTAAACAGGTTGAGAAGCAGCATATTTGATCTTTTCTTGTTCCTCTTTTGGAAGAAGAGCCTCAACACTAATCGCACAGTCCCGTACTCTACAGCGAGCAAGGGCAGCACGTAATTTGGTTCTGTGGGATTTAAGAGCTTCTTGAATAGATGCTATATCAGGAATAATGTCATCTTCGTTGACTGTGGATTTCTTGCGCTCATTCCCAAAGAAGAATCCATTTTGTTGGTAGTCAAGTAGTAAGACCATGACTCTGTGTTTGTGTTTAGTCTCAAACTAAGATAAAGTACATGCAAATCATTAGTCATTAGGACAAGGCTAAAAAAGGAAAAGATAGAGAAGGATATGGTTGAAAGACTTGGAATGAGGCTGAAGTACTGGTTTTCTCAGTGTTTGGAACTTCTGATCCAACACAAAGTTCAAGTTTAAGAAATATTACATCTCAGCTCAGGACTGTAGCCAGAGAACTAAGAGTGATGGCCAGAAAATGTAATGCCTGGTTGGTCACAACAAGTAGGACAGACAAGGGAACTGGAAAAGGTAAAAATGTAGGCAACTACCTCACTGTTGCCTCTATATATATAGTGCAGATTTTGTGTGAGTGTGAAAAACTATGGCACGGTTATGGTGCGACATGGACACGGCACAGAACCTCACCGGCTGATGTCTTTGTAAATTTGTAAAGAAATCAGCAGGTGAAGTTCCGTGCCGTGTCCGTGCTGTGCCATAACCGTGCTGTAGTTTTTCACACTCATATGAAATCTGCTCTACTGGTTATGGCCCTGTATGCATCTCATCTCAGAAAATAGAATTCGATTATACATATAACACATACCTTGAAATAACTAGAAAAGAAATAACTATCAAGAAGAACATCATCCAGCACCTTTTCATCTAGAAATAAAAGGGAATAAAATAATAATAAAAGGAATAATAGGATACCAATAATAATAGGAATAAAGGGAACCCTTCCATTCCCATGCGTGATCCTATGCAAGCTACTTTAGGTCACATTCTAAAATTCTTCCTTTCATTCTTTCTTTCTTTATCTCTTTCTCTTTGTCTCTCTTTCATTCATTCTTTCTTTCCTTCCATCTTTTGTTCTTTCTTTCTTTCTACCTTCCTCTTTTGTTTGCTTGTTTCTTTCTTTTCATCTAATTTGTCTTTCTTTTACTTCTTCTCTTTGTTTTTGTCATTCTTTCCCTTTTTTTTTCTTTCGTGCAGAAATTTCGATTTAGCCTATAATGGTCAAGTCTCATGATAGAGATATAAATCCCAAAGATTTATCAGAAAATCTAGTAGAAGATTAGTAATTCTTACTTTTTGAACTTTTACCATAAAAGACGATTGTTCATCAAAGTATTTTCTAATTAAAAATGTATTGTCTTACTCTACTCTTGGCATTGTTTATAGGTCAAGACCTAATTTAATAGGTCAGCCACTGTAACAGATGACCCTACTGATAACACAGTTTCCTATCGAATATCAAATAAATGTGGTTTATAAATGGCATATATGATTCAGGATTGCATGATCTAATGTACTCAGAGTTCTACAGAGCTTTGGAAAGGATTATAAAGCTGTCAAAAAAGGATTAAATATCGTCAATCAAGGATCAGAACCTACGTAGGTTAAGTCGTTATCGTTATTCTCTTTGTTATGCAAAGCACGAGACTTTTGATTCCAGTACAATTAAGTGAATAAAAATAACTTATCTAGATAATTGAAACCTGCTATGATTTGCTCAAAGACAAGAAAAATATCGAAGCAAATTCGACCGCAAAAGTAGAAGCAACAGCGAGCTTGTTACCTCATGAAAGTTTTTAAAAGTAAAGAACAAAATACCTGAGTTTCTAAGTAAAATATATTCAGATTATCAGTTTTTCCAGAGAGTTAATTGAATAACGGAATGGTATTTCACGCTCGAGAAGAGATTAATACTGAAATTTTGGTAAACAACCCTGCGAGAAATGTACACAACTCAACTTGCAAAGAGGTGACGTTGGTTTATACTCACATCTTTTTGCTCCAAATGCCATACTGTAAGCCCTCCGTCGCTCTAGATCAGTCCTCAAAGACAGGCAATTCTGAAGACGATAATTCACCTTTCAGATGTAAAAAAACTTTCGAAGCATTATCGTAAATTGCATGACTAAACGGTATCTACTCTCTTTTTGGGCTTCCTTTGCCGCGACACTACTCTCACTCTTCGTTTGTCGATGGACAGAATGTCTTGCTGATTTTGCAATCCGATCTAGCATCAAGATGGCTAACAGCCTTCTTAGGTTTTGCACTTTCGTGTTTCTTGCTCATGTCTTCAAAGGTAATAAAAGAACTGTGAGAAGTTAATCGCTCTCCACAGTGACTTATCAAGATCGTTCCCGCGGTAGTTCATCAAGTCACTTTCTCGTATCCTGGCAATAACGCATTATGACGTCACAAGGTCGTCAATATCCGTCCAACAGTAATCACAGCTGAAAAGGTTTATGAAAATGTTTATTTTGACAAAATGTTAAAATAAACAGACAAGGAGAGGTGAAAAGGAAAGAATACAGGAAAAGAAAATAGCCATTAGCAATCAAGGTCGCTCCTTCTCGTAGCTTGTTTGGGTTTCATAATTTTTTCCGCCAATAAAACACACTAATTGGTCGACACCACTAATTGCTCGCGGCGAAATTGGAACAATTGTGAAATAAAATGGGTAGAAATTCATCTTAAAGGTACTCCAAAACCCATTAATGGAGTTTATCTATGGGAAACCCCTGCTCCTGGAGAATTTTGTAAAATAAAATTAATAATAAAATAAATAAAGTTTTGTAGCTCTGGTCACGTGACATAATATTCATCGACTTCAAAGCCGTGACCGACAGTAAGTGAAATTCTATTTCATTTCCGATTATCACATTTTTATCTGTTAAGTCCAATCTTTTGATTGTTTACGCTGCAAAAAACGCGCGAGTAAATTTAGTCAATTTACTCAAAAACTTGAGTAAATCGATGCGTCTACAGCTCACTTATCCGAATAAATTTACTCAGTTATTAAGTAAAGGGTACGTAGTTACTGATCAGTTATTATATAAGTAAAGGGTACTCGGTTATCTCAAATAACTGAGTAAATCTACTCGGATAAGTGAGTTACTGTGGATGCACCGATTTACTCAAGTTTTTGAGTAAATTTATACTCGCGCATTTTTGCAGTGTACTGATGGTCTTATGTCTTACGTGCAGAGTTAATGGTAATTCCGCTCACTTTGTTTGATTGACAGAAGAGAATTGCAAATTAATTTCAACTTGGACCACGAACTTTTGTCTGTCGGGCGCGTAGCGATAAAAACGGCGACAACCCTAACAGAGGAAAGGAATAGATTGTGCAAAACAGTTCCCTGGATACCGCGGAAGGAGCTGAAATAATCCATCCTATACGTAAACCCATGCGATGATTTAGCGATATTTCAACATGTTCTTGTAACTGTATACGTACTTTTTCAACATTGTACAAGGGAGGGGGAGGAGGTCAATGATATGGCCGCAGAGTGCATAATTATGTACAAAAAAATCCATAAATTTCACATCATGCCAACTACCAATTTTGGCAAGAATTGTAGCTGGACTGATCCCCGGGCAGATCTGAACGCACAAGTTACTTTGTTGTCAAGAAAATGTATTGTTAATAGCTGGGTTTTTGTTTTGTTTTGTTTTGTTTTGTTTTGTTTTGTTTTGTTTTGTTTTGTTTTGTTTTGTTTTGTTTTGTTTTGTTTTGTTTTGTTTTGTTTTGTTTTGTTTTGTTTTGTTTTGTTTTGTTTTGTTTTGTTTTGTTTTGTTTTGTTTTGTTTTGTTTTGTTTTGTTTTGTTTTGTTTTGTTTTGTCCTATATTTTGAAAATAAGGATCTGCAGTCGGGCGATGGGCGATGGCCTCACAAAACGTTTTTGTAAGTTTTTGTCAATGTTTTGGGCAATCACGAATGCTGATTTTGGAACGACCATATCGGGAAATAATGCCGGCCGTCTATTCTCAAATACTCTCGAGTTTGTTCCCGAGTAACCTAACTTACTGTACTAGCTTGCTTTGCCGACTTTCTCAATTTCCATTTTCTGCCAACAGAAAACTGATAAACAATCAGTTTGCGAACTTATTTTTTTCATGTGTATGACATGAAGGTTTTTGCGAATTTTGCATCAGTTAATATATATTCAACATATGTTTTGTGAAAACTGAAAATATAAAGGCATCAACTATTTACAAAAGTGAGGGAAAATAATTAATGATTATTATTGTCTAAAGATCATATTGGATTATTTATTGGTAGGTATTCAGAGGGCTTTGAGATTAGTGTTTATCATTTTCATCAGAAATTGTCAACATCCAACAACATCAACACGAAGGTATCAATTCAGTATTCACGAAAGTAAGGAAAAAGATATGTACGTTTCTTCGAGCCATTCCAGTAATTCATAGCTCTTAGGGACGGACCATTAGAAAAGTGATGGGGGGGGGGGGGGGGGGGGTGGGGAAAAAGCAAAAAATAAAAATTTCTTTCCAATAAAAATTTCGAAAAAAAAAAATCTGCCGGGACATTTTCTTAAAAAAATATTCCTGCCAAAGCGAAAAAAAATTCATTTCCACTTTTGGTGGCCAAAAAAAAATTTATGCCAATCCCAAACTCCCCCCCCCCCCCCCCCCATCACTTTTCTAATGGTCCGTCCCTTAGCCTTCCTTTGACCTAAATATTGGCGGGTTTTTTTTTTTTGGTCTTTATTTATTTAGATTTAGATTGTTGTTTAGGTAACGTGAGCAAGTTTCTAAAGAAAGTAAGAAATCCGGCTTGACAAGATAGGAGGATTTAAAATGTGAAAATGCACCAAAACAAGACTATTCAGACATC
The DNA here is from genome assembly GCA_029948255.1 of Telmatactis stephensoni. NCBI lineage: Eukaryota > Metazoa > Cnidaria > Anthozoa > Actiniaria > Isophelliidae > Telmatactis > Telmatactis stephensoni. The sequence continues at coordinate 401,205 of JALIZF010001611.1, read as the reverse complement.
CGGCTGTCGAATACATACAAAATCAGTAAATGTCATTCATCATTTCTTGCAAGGAGCTCATATTTCGTCTACTAGAAAAAAATGAAAGTGTCCAGTGACTTCTAGTTCAACGTTTTTTGGTTGTCTCTGTAATTCATGATTTTAAAATTCGTGATTTTCATACTGAGAACGGATAACATGTTTACGAAGAAAAGTTCATTAAAACTCATTTCTAAAAAGCGCGTTTCTGTTGAGTTAAAATTTTTAACCAATCAGGGGAGACATGTACACAATAGAAAAGAAAAGCTAGCAATTTTCCAAGTCCCCCACATAGAATGTCCGGGTTGTATTTTAACTAAGTAAGGAGTTGAGACATATATTGCCTGGAAAGTTATAGCAATTTCTCATGTTTTCCCAATGAGATGAACCGTTTCAACATAGCACCTTTCTGCATTCCATGCCGTTCAGTGCTATCGTTCTCGGTAAGCGGGCTGAATTCTTTTGTTTTATTTTCGCTTGGCCATGGGCCAGAGAACAAAAGAAGTCAGCCTGGCTCGCCTCCATATCATCAGCCCCTTAGGACATGTAGGAAGATCACTACTTAATTGCTATCGCCAGGACGTCCCGAATTCCATACTAAAATACTAATAGCCTCGGCTTTATACACTCTCATGACGACGCATTCAGAAGTCGATCAGTTAAATGCTTTCAGGTTCTACATCAATTTTATCATAACCTAAAAAGAAACAACAGCAAAACAATGGTGAAAAGTCACGATTGAGCAAAAGCACTGTGAGTAAACATAAATATTTTTGTTATTCTAAAAAATGTTGACTATATGAGCTACAACCAAAAAAGGGGAAGGCGTTATTTTTGTCTTTGAAATTATACTGATAGTTGTCGCTCAATTAAGAATATATCTCTTTATTCCGCAGTTTTTCAATTTTATTTCAAGACTGTGAGACATGAGAGTGAAGATTCTCCAGCTACTGATATCGCTGCTTCATTTTGCTATGGTATTTTCCATCAAATGTACCTCCCAGTACGAACAAATATACAGATTCGTTCTGCGTAATAACATCTTGATATCCTCAATGGTCCAAAACCAACAAGATTGTACTAAGAAATGTACTTCCTACAGTTGGTTGCTTCAGTGTTAACTACTACCACAAGAAGAATATGTGTGAGTTGAACAAGGCAACTCATCTCTTACGTCCTGTAGATTTGGACTACGACGAGGAAGGGACTTATATCAAGTTAAAGGAAAAAGATGTTTGCAGTGACAAATATTGCAGTGCTGGTCAAATCTGTTTGCTCAATAAAGTATCTAATGGATACAGCTGTCAAGGTAGGAAACTCGTTTTACTTCTGGCTCGCCGTTAAGGTTACTACATACGACCGACTATCTGCGCAATCTCTCATACATATGAACTTATTTCCAATTTTTCAAGATCAAGATCAGTAGTGGCTATGCACTACCTAGCTCGCTCTCGCTTGTGATAATAACTATTACAATCTCCTCAAATCTGATTGGTTGAAAGACTGCTTTAAGCTAGAGATAAACACAATTGGACGACCGCGTAGCGGGAGTCTAATATTCCGAGTATGATTACAGACAGAATTGGACGACACAAAGTCCTAGCTATTACCATCATTTATATAATAATTGGCATATTACGCGCGCTCTGATTGGTCGAACAACCATGTGTGATTAGAGTACACACACATCGATGGCGTCATCGAATCTTACGCGCGCTCTGATTGGTTGGAATGTTTCGATAAATATTATATAAAACAGATAGATTCCATTTTTCCGTGCGTCTGTACTCTAATCGATGCACAGAAGACGTCAAAATGTGGTGAGAACAACAGTCACGCCAGTAACCTGAGTATCAGGCCCTTTTGGGAGGGGAGGGGAGGGGAGGGGAAAGAGGGGAAGGGGACTGGGGAGGGGGAGGAGAGGGGAGGAAAGGGCCTGATACTCAGGTTATCACGCCACTCGATTTCGTCTCGTGGCGTACGTTTTTGTTCTCACCACATTTTGACGTCATCTGTGCATCTATTGGAGTACAGACGCACGGAAAAATGGAATCTATTTGTTATGTATCAATATACATATATGTTCGAAGTCAGACATGCAGCCATGTGTCAGTTCAAAATTTTTAATTTTGTTATCGATAATAGTAAGTTTTCGATCAATGTTAGGTAGCGTTATTTTCTAGATTTGACTACGAGTACGACTACGAGCATGAGTTTGGAGGGCGCGCACTACCTTGCTGCCGTAGTCGTGCTCGCGCAAATTCAAACACAATACTACAGAAAATATACATCTTATTGGAGAAAATGAAGAAACAAAGTGATGTGAAATTTTGTTAAATTAAAATATCTGAAATATCTGCTTGACGTATCAAAATAGAAAGATAATTAAAAAAGATTATTTTGAGTGTTTTGGATATAAAAGACCGAAATCTTCGATGAAATCCCTCACGAAAAAACTGAACTCGTAGTCAGCTAGAGTACGGTATGACGCATGCGTACTAACAGCAAAAAGAAAAGCGCGTACTCGTACTCAAATCTAATCGCTAATTCCGTCGGTTTGGATCGATTGTGACGTCATTCTTTGAACTACTATAAGACTTCAAACTATGAAATGAAGGATGTAGAGGCTTTGCACCATCACGTGATGGCAGCCATGACAGGAGGCACAGCAATAGAGTCTTTTCCCCCTGGGAAACTGAACTCTTTCTCCAAGGAGCAGCAATGATGGCACAGTAATTGGTTAGTGCGCGGCCTTCGGTGCAAGAGGTCCCTAGTTCGATCCACAGATCTCACATCCTTGTTTCGGCTTCTTTCCTTTCCGTGTAGCTTTAGATACCCTTAAAACGGAGCACTGATGGAAAGAGGGGAGTAAAATGAGCGCATCGTCGACCTCAAGTTTATCAGTTGAATTACTGTCATGAGTTATCGACGTTAAATATGGTTGCTTTACTTTTACTTTACTTTGTAAACCAGATTAGTCCAGACTGTATTGTTCCTTCCTATAGGGTGGCTGATAGAAACGAAGGTCACAGGAAGTCGTGAACCAATGCAAATACCGTTTTATTGTTTTAGAGTGTTCATCAGCTTTGGGGATGAAGTCTGGAAAGATTCCAAACTCTGCCATAACAGCCTCGTCTGCTTGGCAAAATCGTGATGCATTGGCTGCTTGGCAAGCAAGGCTCGGTAACCTCCCCGCTATGCCGTATGACTTCTACAAAGATGCGGCTGCCTGGTTAGCACACACCAACCAAGTTGGGGAGTACCTCCAGGTCGATCTTGGTGCCATGACCTATGTTACCATGGTAGCGACCCAAGGAAGACCATATTTCAGTGCTCCCCAATACGTCACAAAGTACAAGCTGTCTTATAAAAACAGCAACAAAGTCTTTGTGGAATATAAAGTAAATGGTTTTGTGAAGGTGAGAATTTAAGTTTGTTACAGAAATACATAAACAGAAGCCCAATCTGTCTCCGAGTGAGCTATATATTTTTAGAATTACGCCTCCAGCCAAGCATGTGATTGGCTGAAAGTCTTCTACAATGAAGCAAGATATAAAACAAACTTGTAAAACAATGGAGGTTGTTTCCCTTTTACAAATCAAGACTTTTCTGATTTTGTTGTTATCAATATTGCTAAGTTATAAAACTTTACATGTTTAATCGTAAACAAATAGACTAATAAACAACAAAGCGATGTGGACGAGCTAGATTTTGGGTGAAAGGCGGGATTCGAGGTGCAAACCAAAATACAAGCAGAATTTTAATTACTAGGCAAGGCGGGATTTCGTATTAACTTTCAGGTCTTTTGGGGGCTGGGATGGAGGAATCTTCAGGGATAGAAATGGGATACGAGGTTACATGAGTTGAATGAGTCTAAACTTCGAAATTCTAAAAATTCTGTGCGGAACTGATTTCAAATAACAACATTAAAAGCCCTTAAAGAAACTGTGAGCCGAGTCGCATTAGTCATAAAAAAGGACTATTCAAGCTGCATGTTTGCAGTGTGTTACCCGCTGCTAACTAGTAAAGAGGAGGACATGGGGGTTTGCGGATCGCCGGGCGCATTGAGCGTTTTTTGTTTTTTTTACGCGCGGATTCTCGGATAATGAAATTTTTAAGAACAGATTTGCGGATTGATCCACAATGGTCGAAATCGCGGATTTGAAGAAATGATCCAATGAAACTATAATTTATATGTCCATGCCTCTTACGGACATGTGTAACGTACTTTGCGTCAGAGAAATTGCTTTCTTTTTTGCGGAACAAACTTTATATCAAAGCATCGCATGCAAATGTATAAATAAGCATTTGTTGTAACATTCCTTTAAAATATAGTAGTTTTGAAGTGTGTTTATTACCAAAATTGCACATGCGGATTTTAATCGATTTCCCAAGCGGATTTGTGGTTTCAAACGATTTTTCTTGCGGATTTGCGGATTTTGGCAGCCCCCCATGTCCCTCTCAGTAAAGAATGAGAGTTATTACTATTATTTCCTTAAGCTGTAACTAACTATACTTTGTCACCCTTTTTCTTCCTCTCAGATCTTCCAAGGCAATACCGATAGGGATACAGTCGTTACCAATCCCCTTCCTGAGAAGATCAAGACACAGTACATTCGATTTGTTGTCGTGGACTGGAATTCGGCCATCTCAATGAGGGCCGAGATATATGGATGCCGTTCAGTCGCGTAAAGCCTACGGAGCTATTGTAGACCTTGTAGTACGTACACGCACCCCAATCATTTTTTTCTGTATCATAAATAATTCCATTTATAAAATAACTCTTATATAACGCGCGCTCTGATTGGGTGAAAACCCGTGTTTGATTAGAGTATCAAACACGCTCACGTCAATTTGTTTTTTCGCCAGTGTTTTCTTTTTCCTATTTTCGTCTATTTGAGTGTTACGTGCTTCCACTACGCTCTCTCGTGTTTTCCCAACATCACGCGTGTTTTGATCAGGCTATCAAACACCGCTTTTTTATTCCTTAATTCAAATAAAATTTTATAAGATAACTATTATATAACGCGCGCTCTGATTAGCCAGGCCGTGCTTGATGAGAGTACCAAACACACTCACGTCACTTTTTCAGTTCGATTTTTTTTCGTAAATTTGAGCGCGTTATTTTACAAAAGAAGTAAAAAACTGTTTTTCCACGAACAGTTATTGCTGAAATATTACAAGCAATTATACTTCATTTAAGAAATAAAAAAAAAGTTTTCCGCGTTTGATTGATAGCCTGATCATAACGTGCGCCGGTGATGTTGAGAGAACCGAGCATAGTGGACTGGGCACGAGCCGTAGGCGAGTTCACACCTCTCTCATTTCTCATGATTTCTGCATGTTTAATGAACTTGGCTTTACAAACAATAAAGTCAATAAACTTACTGAAAACTTTCACATGTAATACGCGATTTCCCAGTTTGATTTTACACTTTGACGAGAATTGATTTGAACTTATAATTTGTAACAGATACTTCGTATAGAATAAATTGAGGCCTTTAAAACATTGTGTACATAAATTTTATTTATCGTTTGTATATACTTGAGCTCAAGCAAAGCACGTTGATAAATTATTTATACTTCACTACTGACATTTTTTTACGATCATTTAATACTTCACAATTGAAAATTGAAAATGAATATTAACATACACACACACAATAACAATCCGAAATCACCCATTTATAGACGTCATGAGTGTACCGCTGTCCCTCTAAGTTAAAGAGGTTAAGCACCGAAGACGAGGACGTGCGTATTGTTAATTTTACTAAAAGAAAGCTAAGTGATTATTAATATATAAATAAATATGTAATGAAAGTAATATAATCGTACTGTCGTTATGAGCTTACTGCATGTCCCTGTAATTATCAATTATTGATGATCAATTATTAATTAACGCTTGACAATCTTAAGAATGATGTCATTCTTGGGTAACATCAGCAGTGAAGCATTATGTTCAAGAGGAGCTGTTTTAGCACCACATTCAAACTTGTACTTCTCCAACAAAGTCAGCAAGACCAGCTTCACTTCGTTAAGAGCAAATCTCATTCCAATGCACTGTCGAGGACCAACTCCAAATGGCTGATAAGTGTAAGGATGGCGCTTCTCGTTTGCCTCCGCCGAAAAGTGTTCTGGGTAGAACTCGTCGGGTCGTTCCCAAGCCTCTGGATCACGGTGAAGAATATAGTTGGGGATATTAATGTCAACGCCTTTGGGGAAACGTACTCCCTTGATCACCGTTTCTTCTCGGCAGCCTCTGAGCAAGTTATAGCCTGGGGTGTATAGGCGTAGTACCTCAGAAAGCACTTGATCGAGGTACTCGATATGATGGGATAATTCATGCAAAGCCATGTCCCCCTTGTTTTCTCTAGCTTTGTCCAGCTCCTCAATAAGCTTGTCTTGAACATCTGGGTGGGTAGCCAATAAATAAGCAGTAGTTGAAAGGGTAACTCCAGTTGTCTCAAAACCACCAATCAGGAGTATGAGCGACTGGGCTGCCAGCTCGTCGTCATTTAGTTTTGGTGCTCCATCCACTTCTTGATCGTGTGCTTCTAACATTAACTGGAGATGATCACGCCTTCCCGAGGACCCTTGCTGTCGTCTACTAGCTATCATAGTGCGAGCAATACTCAAGAAGTAATCTGTATCGTTTAGTATTTGGATGTTGAAAAATTCCACGAGAAAGTCGGAAAACGGGAACATGGCGAAAGAACGTTTCCAAAGCGGGATAGATAAAGCGTTCACAGCTGAGTTATAAAATTCTAGACTTGGCTCATTTTGCATATTTGAGTCATAGCCAAAAGCTGATTTCATGATGACATCGAGGGTGAACAAAGCAAAATTCTTGGTTGCATTGACATCTTCTCCTGGAAATAAAGCAGCACTTCTTGAGTGTATTGCTATTGCTAGCTTGTGCAATCGGGATAAACATCGAGGGAAAGATTTTGAAGGAAATTAATTAAGAAGGTAAGAAAATTACCCCACCGCTCGATTTAAGGTGTCTGGCCCGGGGATATGGGGGGGGGGGGGGGGGCACTCCCTTACAAAAGTACAAAAGTAGTAGGGGTGCTCGAAGGAGGGTTTTGAAATTGACCCTATAAAAGGTATAAAAGGTACGCATAAATTTATTTATTGGAGATGCCGATTTTAAGGTCCGGTAATACGAGCAACAAAATCACTCAACTTGTCTCGCAACATTGCTGCGAAGCGAGTTGAAGAGCGATGCTGCCCGTTTTACCAGCCGAAAACAAACTTGTCTCGCAACAAAATAGTTTGTTGCAGGTTGAGAAATTTTGTTGCAGAAAGTAGAAGGTCGTTCTACTTCTTGCAACAAAATTTTAAAATGTTGCTCGTATTACCACCTCGGCTCAACTTGTGTTGCAGCAAATGATTTTAGGGGCCAATGAGAATACAGGATTCTCTCAACCTGCAACAATAATTTTGTTGCGAGACAAGTTTGTCCTCGGGTGGTAAAACGGGCAGCATCGCTCTTCAACTCGCTTCGCAGCAATGTTGCGAGACAAGTTGAGTGATTTTGTTGCTCGTATTACCGTACCTTTATACCCTAAAAGCAAAAAAAAAAAAAAAAGCGACGCAAGGACACAAAAGCTTCTATTATATTGTTATTCAAAAAGATTAAGGTGGACGGGTATTCTATTGTCTAGCCCAGATCAATCAAGCTTGCGTGCTTTGCAACTAAAAAATTCAGAGCACATCTAGCTTGTAGTTCAGTTGTATAAGTTGTCAGTCATGTAAGAAAACAGCAGTACCTCTTGCAGGAAAGACCAATTAAAAAACGATCCCGAAAAGAACTCTTACACGTGTATGCGGAGGAGGCATCATTCAGCTGACATGCAAGCCAGGTTTTTGTTTTACTCACCATGAATAAAGGCTATTTATTATACAATTCTCAAAAGAATGCACGTAATATGCACAAGAACGCCAAAAATATGAGACCGTATTAATTGTTAGGTAACATATTCATACGAGCGACAACAATTAAGACCTTATCTTTTCCGCACAAACGGAACTTTTAGTGCGTTCTATGTTGTTCCTTGATATAAATGGTGCGCGTCTTAGACTAAAAGTGCCGTTTATACGGAGAGGTTCACACCGCAGATATAGCGCGTCTTAAAAGTCGAGCTTATCAAAACAAATTCAAATCAAACCTACCACTTGTAGCGAACTTTTCCATTTTCTTCATCAAAACTTCTAACGAAGTTTCAACCAAAGGAACAACTTGCTTGAGTTTCCCTGAACTGAATGCTGGCGTCAGAAGAGTACGAATTCGCTTCCACTTCTCGTCTCGAGCAATGGAAACAGCATCATTAATTGGGGGCATGATTTTCATAAATTCAGGTCGATTACGAAATTTATGGAACTCTTTGACTGTGATCTGTTTGACTATCTCAGGATCGCTGACAACAATACCAGGTCGTCTTCCAACATAAAACTTATGGACTCTTCCGTAGCGTTTGAAGTACTCCCATAGCACTTTGTGCATGCCTCCATATCGTACAACATCGGGTAGGTTTCCAAGGAATGGCCAGGGTTTTGGACCACTTATTTGAACATCTGCAATGAGTGAATAATCTTTTACCCCATACCAGTAAAGTAGAGGTAAGAGAACAAGTAAAACGACTGCTACTTCGAGAAACATGTCTAACACAATCTAACACTGCTTGCGTGTAGCAAGACAAATGAGATGTCAATGAGATCAAGTAGTGTGTATAAAAGAACGGCGCTGATTGGTTATTAGTTATGCATAGTGAAAAATGTACACATTTTGATAAAGGAGGTCAAACAATACAATAAAATACAATACATTTTATTCAGTACCATTAATTTACATTTTTTACATAATTATAGAGTGCATTTCATATGTCTGTGAAATAAGATCAAGTTATTTGTGCCTATTTAGTTGCTATTTAGTTGTTATTTAGCTACTACCATTGAACCAGAACTTTCTTATAATAGCAATACAATGGATACATACATACATACGTACATACATACATGATTGAGACTCCCTCAACAGGGCTTTTCAGCTCAATTTACAAATCCTAACTAAATCATATAAATCAAACATAAATGGATTAAGAATCCCAACTGGCAAGGAGGCAAACCAGTTGGCTATATTACAAGCATGGCCGAGAAACTGAATTTGAACTAATCGAAATCGGAACAAATTCAGTCTCAGCTAGTGGCCAGAGCGGGAATCGAACCTGGGACCGCCAGATTGCGAGACCAACGCTCTGACCACTCGGCCATGCTGATGTGTAGAAAGTCTGTTTCAATGAAAGAGACAATGAAGGTTCATTTGAAGTAATAAAGTAATTAAAAGCTATTATGCAAAGTCATTTGTCTCAATTCTCTTGTGTATTTGATGTCTCCAGTGTAGAGTGCCTTTAGTAAAAGCGTGAAATATTAGTAATACTATTTTGTACTATTTTATGCTAATTCTATTGTTTTCTATTGTTCAACTAGGACTATTTTGTACAATTTAGTAATTAGTGTTTCACGCATTTACTAAAAGCACTAGCAACTAAATAAGCACAAATAACTTTGATCTTATTTCACAGACATATGAAATGCACTCTATTGACAATATACTTTAAAACAGAATATGTGGTACAAGCCATCTACAATAACCGTAATTAGGCTAATCTAGGTAGATAGCTGTCCTCAAACAAATAAGAACATGCACTTTAACGAGAACCAAAGCAATATGCTATATAATACAGTATAGCATGAGCCGAGGTCATGTAAAGCTTTTCCGATCTAGACATTTACAGTTTGATCATGTAAACTTTCAGCTAAATGGATCGCGTACTAAGGGAGAGAGGGGTAAAAGGGAGCTTCATTAGAATTAAAAGAAATCACAAAATCGCGCAACTTGTCGCGCAACATTGTTGCGTTGCAAGTTGCAGAGCAAATGTTGCTGCAAAAAGTAGACAGTGCTTCTACTTTGTGCAACAAAGAAAATTTGTTGCGCGCGGGGTGGTAATACGAGCAACATTTGCTCTGCAACTTGCAACGCAACAATGTTGCGCGACAAGTTGCGCGATTTTGTTGCTCGTATTACCGGGCCTTAACGCCGGAAGATCTTTATATCTGATAAATAACTTTCTTCATTTGCATAAGCTTGCTTGGATTTTCTGATCTAAAAATAGTCTAACTTAGGGAATTCTGATCAAATATGATATTTACTTCAGTGGCGGATCTAGACCTTTTGAAATGAGGGGGGGGGGGGGGGCAACCATTTTACAAAACACAAAACTCATAAAATTCTGAGGGGCTAAAACAACCTATATTATAGTTACCCTTTTGCGAGAGCGAAATTTGAGCTAAGACAGGTCAATTCGATTAACAATGACGATAAAACCAACAATTACAAACAAAGTAAAGCTTTGGGAAAGTACATTGTCCTAAAACGTCACTAGACAAGATAGAGGAGAGAGAGAGAGAGAGAGAGAGAGAGAGAGAGAGAGAGAGAGAGAGAGAGAGGACAAAATAAATAGGGCCCTACTGAAAAGGGGGGAACCCCCTCCCCCCGGATCAGTTGCTGTAATATCAAGAACTCAAGGGTACGTTATAGCGGGCCTAAGGATCTTCACCTTCAGCTCGAATCTTTATCCACCAATATAATGCATCCTCAGGTTCTTTATACATTACTTATTACACCCTAAAAGATCCCAGATTGCTGGATTTGAAACCTAAAAGGTACGAAAATCCCCACCCAAAATTTATGGGAGCCCCCCAGGACACAAACTGTGGCTGTGTAGGTCCCAGCCATGTTTCATACCAACCAGTAAACCTGTGAACAGGCTCTCAAGGGAGGGGAGGGGAAGGGAGGGAAGGGGAGGGAAGAGAAGGGAATGAACTGAACTGAACTGAACTGTTTTATTGCTGTTTTAATGGCCTTGCCCCTCCCCTCCCTCCCTTCTCTCCCCCACGAGAGTCTTTTCACAGGCTACCAACCAGTATGACTTAAGTTCATAAAATAACAATCGCACAGATGTTTCAATGCAATTCAAGTGTTTTATTTATCTTTAGACAATTACATGTAGAGATGTGTTTGACAACCCTTATTGAAGCACTAGGTCAAATAAATAACTAGTCACTCTATTTTAGAATTACTGAGAACTTCTACATTACTATATTATCATTAATTTGAAACCTAGGAAAGATTATAATAATTATATTTTATGAAAATATAAACAAAACATTGAAAATACTAAGGGGAAAGGTTTTAACAAAACCTGATGAAAAATTGGAAATAAAAAGAAAAGAGAAGGGGAAGTAATATAATTCAATAATTAGTTAATATATTCTATGGTAGTTCTCTGAACTGTTTTAATTTTTCAAAATAATCCTAAGCAGTAAGAAAAATAACATCATAAGCATAATTCCTAAAAAGCTCAATAATCAAATATTTTAATGTCATTTCCCCAGGGGATAATTTATCTGCAACAGTCCATTTTGTTGCCGAGAGAACTGATTTTCATTCTATCAATGTGCAGAAAAAAAGTTCAATTTTACTTCATAAATAAAAGCTTCTATGTCTTCTTTTCTTGACCTAGAGCTTCTTTTCCCCATCATAACATTCATAAATGACACAAAGCGGAGCTAAACAGAAGTGTTTCTTTTTCCCCTCAAAGAGATCTCAAAAATATTGTTTTGCTTTCAAATTATAATAATATAGATGTGTAGTTACAATAGTTTATGACAATAAAAATAAAATTAGATTTAAAATATACCCTTTTAATTCCCTTAATCTACTTAATGGCATTGTTTTTAGTTAAGTCGTTTTCAAACAAAGGGACTGTTCATTATTTTAACCAAGAAGCTGATGAAATATCATTATTAAATTGTGTGCAGAGAACATGGGTGGAAAGGGAGGACAGGGGAAAAGGGAGGAGCTTAAAATAATTAGTGCAAGGAGAAATGAACACTTCACAAATTATTAGCAAATTTTCTGGTATCGGAGTATTAGCACAAATTAAAGGCGTGTAAATGCGCGGCCAGGCCGGTAAATGAAAAGGCGGGTACCAAAGCCAGGGTTAAGTCTAAAGAAAACTTTTGGTTTTAATGCGAGGTTATTGCTAGCCTGCCTTTAAGCAACTGGACATAGGGCTGGGTTGTTTGAAAGTGGGTTAGTCCAATAAAATGGTTTTCCTTAAGATTTAATCCTGCAGGGTTAGTGCTAGCCTTCAAACAACCGAGTCCAGTATGTAAACCTTATTTCACATCAGACTCCACCTAAAAATACAACCAGTCCAAAGTGGCCTTCTAGAGTAGTAATATGCACAGTAATTGCTTGTTATTTTAATAGATTTTAGCATTTTGGTCCATTGAATCCAAGTACTTGATTTGTGATCTATTAGATTATCATGCAGATTGAATTTTTTGGAGAACAAACTTAATTACATTTTCCACGGGAAAAACTCAAAACCAAATTGTTCACAGAACAAAAAAGTCATAAAAATTAAAACCCACAATTCAAAATACTCCCCACATAAAAAACCCTTTTCAAAACAAAATGAGCAAAAAGTTGTTTTTAAATGCCATGGGTTTTAAAAAATCGTCAAAAATTAATACCAATTTGTTATTACAGCTTGCTGTTTTGGTTTAAATGCATTTTAATACACTTTGATGTACATTTCACAAGCATTAGCTTGTTATTCTAGAAATTATATACAAAATATCATCTCATAAATGACACACAAACAAGCCCTTCAGTTGTTTAAAATTTGTGTTTCTAGCTATAGTAGGTCCATAGTAATTGCTGTGCAAAGCCCAAAAGTATATTGCTTTTTAATTGTATTTACATTATTACTTCCAACTTGTACCTTCTAAAAGAGGAAGAGAGATGAGTATATTAACCTGGTTTCCATGAGAAACACGAGCCAAAGAAGAACCAACACCTGCAGATTTACATTGCTCATCTTAGCAGTGATGGTCTTTTTTCACACCTAAGTGATGAATGCAATAATGAGACTCCATATGTTCTTCTACTTTAGGGGGTATGTATATGAAAGCAAGTTGTCCCTGCTACCTGGGATTACTCCTTTGTTCTCTTTTCCCTGGGGGACACAAAACAAAAGAGTTATCCTGGCTAGCAGGGGCAACTTACTTTCATTTCAACAGGGTTTAAGAAAATAATGCTTTCACTTTGAGGAAGGCCAAAAGAAGAGTACAAGAATACACTAAAAACACTCACTTTTTAGTCTTTATACTGTAATAAAATCATTATAAAAGGAAACTAATTCTTCTCAACTTAATTTGTGAAAACACTAAACTTTAATGTCACCAGTACATTTTATGGAATAAAAATAAAACAACACTATGGACCCAATTTAACTAGAAATTGTTGTTCTCCAATTCTTCTTAAACAAATTGCCTAAACTTAAAAGTGCTGTGCACGGTCAGGACATATTTTGTAGGAAGAGCTAAAATTAATCTGCATGGAATACTTTTGGTGATGAGATAAAATCAATGTACTTAGATTCAATGTTGTATCTAGTGTTCATAAGGAAAAATAATATCAATAATATATTCTCTACTAGTATCACAATCCCCACAATTAGATTTACATTTATTTATGGTATAGACTGAGGTGGGAACTATATGCACATCAAACATTTTCAACAGTTAATAATATTCAGAGTATGAAAAAATATTGTATTCTACAAAATATAATAAGTGTCTAGTTGTCTAATATTTACTTGATACATATTGAAATTCTGTTTACATTTTTTTGGCATCTACAGCCATAAAGCACAAGTTTGCTCTGTACAACTTCACAGTATATGATGACACATTCCGGAATGCATTTTTTCAATGTACATTCCATGTAGATGTTTATTACAATATAGTTATCTTTGTAAGCCAAGCGAACTTTAGCTGCAATTAATTTATCACTTATCTTGAGCCATATTCCGGTCCTGATTTCATAAAATCCTAGTTTTCATTGTGTTATGTTTCCTGTAGTTTCTGGTGTGCTTGTTGCATGTATTCCACTACATCCACAATGGAGCTGTAAAGAGGAAAAAACTATTTAAAATAACTGAATTTGCAACACAGACAAACAACAAACGAAAAATGCATGGGAGAGAAAGAAGAACAGTAAAGAAACACGACAACCATTAATTTCGATATTAAGCTCTTCCCCCTCAAAAATTAAAGTGAAAATTTATCATTGCATGGCTATAGCCACAAAGTTTTACATACTGTGCATATCTATAATGCAGGCTAACATCTAAGAGTGCATACCTTTGTAAAGTAATGGGTCCATAAGTTCGATCCAAATCCATAAAGAATTCTAAAGAAAAACAACAGTCTCATTAGCCTTTCAATCACCTGCCATTTCAATAAGAGGATGAAAGACAAAGTTCTAAATGCACACCGTTTGACTCAGTACAGAATGAAGGGAGCTAATGCAAATGAAACATACAACCTTTGGTGGTTCCCCTTTCCCACATACACACACAGCATTTATATAGAGTGTACACAAAGATGTGTTCCCCCTCTATTTGCATCAGCCCCCCTGTAAATAATGACCAGTCCCTTAATCAGCCCCAAGCATGATTACATTTCAACCCTGTCAATACCAGAATCCTTTGTTAACTAATAAGCCACAAGTATATATGACGACATTTTGACCCCCTCTCTATACCAGAATCCTTTTCATGTAGCTTTTGTTCACTAATTACAACTATTCTTTATGGAATTTGAAATTTGAGTATGACAGGTTCTTGGTATTGATTGTAGTATAGAGAGGGGCTCAAAATGTCATCCTGTTTGGTCATGGGAGAACAAACATTAATGGCTCTTACCTCTGTATTCATTGTAAATCATCTGTGATTGTTCCCAGGTGTCATATCCAAATAGCATATGATTGGTAAACCCAAGATGCTGAAGTGTCATAGTATGAATCTTCTGAGGTATAGATACATTGACTGGTGATGTCATACAATTTGAAGACATCTTATTGGTCCTGGATGGCGTGGTCATAGTTTCGTTACTACCCGCACTGCCAACTGAGCCAACACTTCCTATGCTACCAGAGGGAGAAGGTGTGGGGGACATTGGGGAAGGGGTACCAGTAGTCCTACAAAACAACAACAAAGACATGCAACTATAAACAAAATATTGTACTATCATGATTGTAAGGCTGAGTTTCATTAGGTGGATTCAGCAAACAAGATGTATTACCAGAAAGGGAAAATGAATGTATTTTACATGTTTTCATGATGAAATAGATGACTTCATTTTGAACAATATTCATCATTGCACATCCTCTTTCCTATCACACTGAGTTACAAGCAATATTGAACTTAACAGATGCCAAACACAATGATATTGATATAAAAGACAAATGCCTTTATATAACAGTTTTGGTACATCCTTTTATCTATGTGCTAAAGTAAAGTAAAGTAAAGCAACCATATTTTACATAGATAATTTGTGACAGTAATTTGAGTAACTGATAAACTTGAGATTGACAGTGTGAAAAACGTTGAAACAAGGATGTGAGATCCAGGGATTGAACTCTAGGACCTCTTGCACTGAAGGCTGTGCACTAACCAACTGTGCATCCTTGACTTACTTTGGATTAGAAGCATTATATGGTGAGGGTGCTTGCGTGTTCTTTGCTTGTCCTTTGAAGTTTTCCATAAGAGTCTTGGATGCCTTCAACATGCTATCTTTCCGCAGTTTGAAGAGACGCATATACAGGAGTGACTGCAATCTCAAGCTATATCAAGAACAAAGCCATAAGTTTTACTGATTGCAACCAGTATTCTATAAGTTAACGGTACACCTACCATAGTCCAGTAAACCGCTTGTCAATTTTCTTTTCCTGGTGTGAACGACTTCCTGCCAGCCGCATTGCATATCTGAATGTAATAGATTGAATTGAAATGAATAAATACTATAAAATACAGAGTTTAAAATCAGTACTTTTTTGTTTTGATCTAGCCCAGGATGGAATAAGTTGTTATTCATTTGAAACATTTTTGAGAAAACATCATCACCAAGAGGCCATAATACTAAGAGAGTGAAACTCAGTATTGATGTCTGTGCAATTATTCGCAGCAACTATTTAGTAATTTTGCCATTGTGCGCACAAGGGTCTTGAACAATAGAATTCAAATGCCGAAAGCTAATGGTCCCATCCACACACAAGTAAAAAAATCAAAAATTGTTTGAAAGCCTTGTGTGCACAATGGCAAAATTACTAAAAATAGCCTTAGTTGCCATGAACATTGCACAGACATCAGTACTGAGTATCTTAATAATTATGGTCTTGTCATTACTAATAAGTTTGTTCCAGAAACCCTGAAACCCTCCCATAGGGATGCCCCTGAAGAACATAAGTGATACTTACTTCAGCATCTCTATAGTCTCTGTGTACATCTGATATGCAGATCTTGACTCTGTGTCATTATTTTGCTGTGATAAAAGAAATGAAATTACTAAAACACCCATAATAACATGTAAGACATAAGTTGATAATAACTTACCTCCAGTGCCTTGCCACAATTAACAAAGTTCAACACAGATTCAAAGTACTTGTAGGCTTTGGAAGAATAGTCCTTCTATAAATGGGGATAATTTCAGTTTTAAAAACACACCAAAAAATTGTTGTTTTTAATGGCAGCTATAACCATGTCCTTGTACTCTTCCCAAACTATTCTAAGTTCCCAAACATTCTCAGGGGCGGATCCAGCTTTTTTAAAGAGGGGGTGCTTTTTTTGATGGTAGCCAAAATGGTCTGTAGTCAGCTATGGGAATCTGATCACATATTAAAGACCGTGAAAGGAGCATTCCAAGTATTCCCATATTTACCAGCATGCAGCGAGCACTTTATTTAGATTAAGCTATTTGAGAAAAGCTTTCACCGTCGTCCAAAGAGGGGTGCAGTTCGCACCCAATGCACCTTCCCTGGATCCACCCCTGATTCTTTTAAAGCAGATTTTGTACAGTATGCAAGGGCAGGTCAAGGATTATCCATTGTTATAGAAATTGGAAACTGTTCAAAGGACCCAGGGTGTGTACCTCTAAATCCACCCCTGGTATGACTGCCCAAAGCTTGAGCAATGGACTTTGAAGGAAAAGAGAGTTCCATGGTACAGCAATGCTGTGCAGCAGTCAGAGCATTGTCCAGTGCCAAAATCCCAAAGAAATACATGTCAGTAGTATTCAATTACTTACTATTGCATCAGCATGATGCTTAACTCTTTTGGCTTCACGTAGGTAATAATCTGGACCATGGGGACTGAAAATAAATAAATAAATAAATAAATAAATAAGTAAATAAATGAATGAATGAATGAATGAATAAAATTAAGTAAATTCACACTGCCATGATGTGTTTCACAGTCATACGAAATGTGTTCCAATTTTGCCACAAGAAAAAAATCACTACTTACACTCTAGGCTCAGGATCATAAAGTTTTGAAATCCGAGAGTCCCTCTTTTCAATTTCTTTCTGCCCTCCACATATACAAACTTCACTGTGTTCTTGCGGTGTTTTAGAGTCTTTCAATCGATCCCAACCATTCATCTTGCAATGGCCATTTTCTAATTCCCTTTCTCGGCTCTTTTCTCTATTCTTTTCACTGTCCTTCTTGCTTTCACTGTCATGACGTCTTCTCTTGCTGTGACTATGATAATGGTCATTCTCTCTGCTAGGGCTTCTCTTGCGTCTTATGTCATCAATATGACTACTACTTGTACTATGCCGTCTTCCCTCCTTTGATTCACTACAAATAAAAATGTAATTCTTAGCTCGAGCTGACTACATGAAACTGAGCAATACATCCGTGGAAAGACTCCACAAATTGACTACAATTCTCTAGATAGCAAATTACCAAAAGTGAGTCACAACAGACTTAAGAGCATCTTGCACCAAGTTAGAGCTACATGTAGAAACTAGTAAGAGGTAATAATGTGACTACTCACCCGTTGATAGCATTATCATGTTTGGCCTTCTTTCCATCACTGCATTCAACAGACAACTGATGTTTGGCTGCCTTTCGTGGTGGACTGGACACAATATTACTATCAATATCATTAGATTTTCCATTCTCTAATCTTGTACTGATCTGTAATTCAATAGTAATCATTCATTCTATTAAACAGATGTACAGAGATGTAACTTGGAAGGATTTCAGTTAACTTCCAATGTGTTTCATTTTTAGGAAAATCATCCAAGGATGGAGCTTTCTTTTTCTTTCTCTTCCTCTGAAAACCAGACAATCTTTCTGATTTATACAGTAAGCCAATTAACACAGCAGTAAATCATTTAGCCCCCAACTGAGTCATTCAAGATGGTCATCCGCTATTAAGCATTCAGTCACCCGAGTCAAATGGAGTATTAACTCCTTGTTTCATACCTCTATTAAATAATTATTGACAAACTCTATTAAGCGACAAACTTCTCAATTTGAACCCTAAGGGAGGTATTTAATAAAAGCTCAGTTGTATTAGCTTTTATCCATTATGACAAAACACTCACCACAACTGAGTCCGGTCCCTTTAGAGTTGGAATTCTTTTTAACAATGCCAATGGAATCTTCACAACCAGAGCATCAGGTTTATAGTTGCAATCAAGGGTAATTTCATCACTTGGTAGGGGCGATAGGGGCTTCTTTCCATTAGTAGTCTCCTTATAGCCATTTACTGATTTGACTGAACCTTTGATTTTTATGGAATCATCTTTGCTGTCTGAAGTATTTGTTTTATTAGTGAACGGTTTCTCATTACTCACAGTCACGACATCAATTTCTTCATTTTCCCCATCACTGGATATAGCCTTCGTAGATGTAACTTTACTACTTTTCTTTGATTTCCCATTTTTTATTTCATCCACTTTACCATTCTTTTTGGTTTTAGAGTCTTCTTTAGTCGACTGATTAGAATTTTTGGAGCTAGAATTAGAACTATTAGACTTTAATTTAACAGCATCAGTAGATGTTTTCCTTTTTACAGTTGATTTGGATGATTTTTCAAGTTTTTCCTTTGATTGCTTTGGGGGTTTTGATTCCATTTCATTCCCATGTTTTTTACTTTTCTCAGCATGTTTCTTGGACGCATTACTGTTCTCTACAACACCATTCTCAGCAATCTCTTTATGATTAACTTTAGGAGATTGTTTTTCTAGAGGTTTTAAGCTACAAACAGGATCTAAAGAATCCTGAATACCAGCAGGTAGCATAGCATCAAATCCATGACTTCCATCTCCATGAATATCAATCAAACTCTCATCAAAAAGACTACTTGATAGAACAGGTAGATCAAAAGGAAAGCCATTCAACAGAGAATTACCAAACTCTGTGTTTAGTGGACTGTTGCTAGGGTTCGCATGTGGGGCAGGGGCTGCTTCGTCACCTCGAACGCCTTCACCTCCAACAGCATTAAGGGATGGAGAACTAGTGGTTGTTGCATGAGTAGATGAGGGGAGCTTGTTCTGGGTTGTAATGGCACTCTCACTATTGAGTTTACCATTCTTGACGGGTCTGTTTAACTAATTGTAACATTAAAGTAGTTTAAGATGGTAAACAACATACACAATTTAACAGCATTTTCATACAGATATTATAAATTAACATAAAAATATGTTGATATGTCATGTACATAAGAGTACTACTTGGAATGAATTGATCACCCATTGGTACAATAATCAATATAACAAGAAAAAACTAAAAAAACGGAATACCAAAAGTTGAGAAGTACCAAACAAATTTGCCCTTAGGAAAAGGTTTCAAAAGTCAGACTGTTGCCAGGTACTTTAATTACCTCTTATATAGCTGGCTCTTTTATTATCACAAAAAAGGATGGAATTCTACGTTAATTTTTTACAAACAGCCTAAACAAAAATCAAAGGTTTATTTACCTCAGATCTTACAGGGCTGTTAGGTGGAGAATTGTCACTACCACTAGAGTCACTGTCGCTGTCACTACTATCAGAATCACTGTCCTCACTGCTGCTTTTATCGTTACCCTATAAAAACAATGGATCAAAATCAACATCATTCCACCCATCCATCATTCCATATTCCACTTCCATATTTATTCATTTAAGCTCTACCCCTGATTAAATGTCACATCCGATGCCACATATAAATAACTGTGATTAAGCACCAGTAATAATAAGCAAAGTATTGCTTTAATAAATGAGTAAACATGGATATTAGTCTGCAGACTGACAGTAAATTTCATTCTACACATTACTTAAAGTACTGATGTGTACATTACTGGGTTTCAATATTCTGCAAACTCTGACATTCAAACGCCAACCACCAAATGGCATTTTTGCTTCTGTCAATCAAAGTTAAAATATAAAACATGAAGAACTACTGATATCAAAATGATAGTATAGCTAATAAATATCTTCTAAAGGTCGTCATTTGGTAGGATTTTCTATACTTTTAGGTACTTTTATTAGTAATTTTTTTGTTTCAACGGGCAGAAGCAAATAGCCAAATTCTAATGGACTGTTTAAAGGTCAAAGTCCGCAGAGTATCAAAAACTGCAGTAAGGTGATAATTGAAGGGGTCCATACTATAACAGTAAAGTTTTGATCGATGCCTGAATTCTCCTCTGGAATTGAAAGATTTTTTAAATGATTCTAGAATTTGACCAGGGATCAATTTTGCTTGTTCGTTTGTTTTGCATGAAGGCATAGACACACCCCACAAGATAACTTGAGACTAAGTCGACTGTGAAACAAACCTCGTCTTCGTCATCAGATAAATGTAAGTCATCAGTAAGAAGACCATTTGTCTGCTCCTCTTCTACAAATATAATTAGTCATTGAATAAGCAATAAGTTACTTAATAGAAGTACACTATAGCTGAATTGTAGTTGGAGGGTATCAACGAAAATGACCTTAGTGTTCTAGAAAATGACCAGACATTGATAATTTGCTAAGAAAGAAAGGCTATTAATACCAATTTGGACCATTTGAGTAAACTTCATAAGAAAAGTCACTTAGGCCATTTTTGTTAGAAGCCCTTCAATTCCTTTCAAAAATGCAAGCTAATAAAAGAGAATGGATTTCTTACTTTTTGGTATGTTGTTGGCCAGTGGACTTTCGTGCTTGAAAAGAAAAAGGGATGTTAGAATGAAAACTAAGAGGGAAATTGGGAGTAAAGGCATAATAAGAATGTACTTATCCAATACTAAAATTTATGCATAGCACATAATTATTGTCATGCATTGTGTTGTATTGTGCCATTACAGAATATACTATTAAATTATTGTTATGGCGATATAATACAATACAATGCTATGAATAAATTTGTCAGACTATTGGACAAACCTCAACAAGGATTAAGAACAAAAACAGCACAACAAAAAAGATGAGCAAAATATGAAAAATGGACAATGAATCAATATAGGAAGAAAAGGTATTTAAACAATATAAAGAAAGGAAAAGGAAAAATAGAATAATAAAACAGAATGATAAAATATACACTTGGTAAACAAGGTTTGAATTTCAAAGAGAAAACAGCAACAAAGTATTGAGCAAACTAAAATGTAAGAGGAAGGAAGAAAGACAGGATAAAACAGAATGCTAAGGAGATGAACAATAACATGAAAACATGATTTCTGTAAAGATATTTAGATTTTAAATGATGAATCATAAAATAAAAAAAGAATTGATAAAGGGTTTGGTTAAGAAAGTTATTTATTATAAGATGAAGTACAGCAAAATTAAATAATGTTTTAGAGTGCTGTCACAGAGACCACTATTGAGGGAAATTAAATAAAATGGTGTCTGCAATTCTGAAACATTTTTAACTTCTCTGTGCTTCATCTTACTCACAGTAAAAAGAATGAAAATTCAAAAGTAAAGGAAAAATCATAGCAAAAAATGTAAGATTTTTACCTGTAGTGAAAATCCACGATTAGGAAAAGCAAATTGTGCATTATTTTTGTGTGGTGTGTGAATGGCTGTAAGTGGTGGTGGACCAGGCTGTGTCATTTCCTGTAGACAAAAACACACTCAAGTTAAAAGATAAAGCAAAGGAAGGAAAGAACACACAAAGAATCAATAATAAAATAGCAAGATGTTTTTTTCAGCCTAATGCTTTTGCATTTAAACACTGTAGGGGGATAAGAGTTCTCTTTACTATACAGAACAGTAAACTAACTTCAAACTGAGATGTTCAAGAGGATTTGAATGTGAAAATTGGGTTGAGTTAACTTCTAGAGAAAAACTTTTATATATTTAATGTAAACAATTAATTATATTCCAGACACACTCCATCAAATCATATTTATTTCAATCATTTTTATTGAACTGTATTTTCATTCGATCTGCTTATCGGCATGAATGGTGTTTATAAAGTCTAGCCTGTTTGATGTCTATCACATAGAAAACTAGCTTCAAGTATTTTTAAGGAATTCAAATTGTTAATAAAATCTATATTAATTGTGTGACTAAAGAATAAGATGAATAATTATGTGGTTTACTTTGGCTTGTCTTCCTATTCTAAGATTTTATATTTCACTTTTATTTCACTTATTTTTTTTATATTTATATTTTGATTCTTGACAATTTCTATATATATGTAGATATCTATTTTATACATGTCTTACAGTATTGCTGCACATAAATTTATACCAGCTAAGGAACAATTTTTATGTTAGCTGACTCATTTTGCAGGATAAAAAAGTTGTGTTGTTTTTAAAAGGGCACATTTTACCGGTAGCCCTTTTAGTACTCAGAATGAACCATTGAGCTTGTGATGAGATGAAAATTTACCAGTTAAGACTAGTACTAATAAGCATTGTGCTTTTGAATCTTTTTCAATAGACCATTTTACAGTTATATCTTGGTCAACCACAGCCTCGGCTGCATGTAATGTATTCTTTGGAGTTTGGTAACAACTCATGAAAAGGCAAGAAATGCTATTCACAAATGAACCAGAGAGGTGTAAATGAACAAAGCAAATATGTTCAATGGGTTTTTGTTCAGAGCAGAGGTTGTTATACACATGTCAAAGGAATGAGGGTTCTGACTCTGTCAATGCTTGGACAGTGTTAACCTTGACATGATGTAGCGGTTTGGTAACTGTAAAAAGATCTACTGGTTTAATTTCTTTGAAGGATATTTTGAGTTTATGTTTACAATCATATGTTATGGTACACAAGTTGTAATGGTAAAAACAGAAAGCAATGAAGTGAAATTACAAAGAAAAAACCTGCTCCCAATAATTTAAAGCAATGAATAATTTCAGCTCACAACATATAGACATTCTGATTATAACATATAATCAATGGTTTCAGAGGGTCTGTTTGAATGTATTTGAATAAGTGCTCTCTTGTTTAATGATATACTGTTTTTGGACTACATTTAAATTGAACATGTATGATACCGTTATGTATAATGGAGCAAAAATAGGGGACTCGGTCTCTTCCAATAATAATATACCATAGACCTAAGAGGATATACAAAACATTGCTTACCTCAAGGATCCTCTCAACACTGCTTGCTTGAGTCGACTTTAAAAATGAACACATAAAAACAAGGTTAAAATCAAACAAATAAAAACAACTGTACAATAGGAAAAAATACAATATCTGCTTGGATAAAAATATCCCAAGAAAGATAATGAAAGTAGGCCAAAGTGAAAGAGCCATTAGTATCAGTTAAAGCGTATCTGGTTTATGATTTAACTTTGTCAATGAAACTGCAAGTTTTAAATAAGCATTATAAAACTGAAAGTTGAAGACTCACTGAGGGTAAAAATATACCTAAATCCATAAACTATATTTTGAATCCTTACACTTATACTAACAAGTATCTAGAAGTTATACAGAAGGTTTTCTGATAAAACAATTACAAGGATGTATGATTATAATGCATTCAATTACAATATCCGAGTAGTTGGGCAATGATCCCTTAGTAACACCTGGCACTGCAGTTATGAATAGAAATGATATGATCTCATTGGATGCTACTAAAGTAATACCTTTGACAAACAATAGGCATATCATGAATTAAAATGAACAAAACTGCTGTTTCTAAATATAAAGTCAAAAAAATATGGAGTAAAATCATTGAGAAGTTAGAAATTTTAGAATGTAATTTATTCTTCAAAATGATTCAGAGCTTAATTCTTTAAAAAAAGCCAATGATAATTTTTTATTTCTTTGAAATGTAGAACTGACTAGAAATTAGAATTTATCATAGATTAAAGGTCAGCTAAAAAGTCCTCGAGTACCCCAAAATCTCTCTGGTAAAAGAAATAATTATTTCAAAAAATATACATACATGTACAATTTCTTCATTAATTATTAATACCATATGGAGCAATTCTGAACCACTTTATAATAAATTTTTAAAATGGTCAAGCAAGTTTTAATCTGTTCTCAATCAATACTGCTACCTTTGTCAGCTAAACATGATCTCCACTAACAACAAAATATAACGCCTAATATTTAATAAAATATTTAAATTTTTCAAGTGTAACAGGTATGACAAATAAAGGCAGAAATTTTATTGAAATCTTCCAAGGAAATTAAAAATTGGACTGTAAAATTAACAATATCACAAAACCACTCATAAGAGACTTTATATTTATTTTTGGAAATGCTAGCTTTTTAATACTTCTTATTAATCTCTTTGTCATGCAAATTTTTTTGAATACAGGTATCAGGAAAACCAAAATGAACTACAACATATATTGCACAGAATTAAAAGATATACATTTTGAAGTACATAATTATATCAAATCTACCATTTGAAAAAAAATTATGAATTTATCATCTAGTTCATTTTTGGTAGAGCTACCATTTTTAAAAGACTATGAGAAACTGTAATTTAATCGACAAAATGGCCATAACAGTGTTTAATAAGTTTAAATAGTTTAAATAGTGTTTAAATAGTGTTTCTAAGTCAGGTCAGGCTGGAGCCTGCTACTGGTAACATGTAACCCAGTACTACCTGCCACATGGCCGGTTCGTCGGCGTCTAAACTGGCTCCCCCACCAGCTTTTTTGTTGGTGAGGAGGGTGGCATGACACCCAGGCAGGATTAAAAACAAGACCTTTCAAAGGGCGGATGAGCTCAACTGAGCCAACGGCCATCATGCACATATTTTTGAGTTATGTTTTGTTGTTTCTTATAATAGCTGTGGTTGTAATATGATTTTGTTTAAAATTATTGTAAAATGTTGAGTAGTATCGTGGTATGGACTGTGTAGCGGCAGCCAAAGGCGCCAACCTAAGCTCTTGGTCTACCTCGGTTTGTTTTGTATTGTAAAGCGCTTAGAACAGATCTGGATAGGCGCTATATAAATGTATTATTATTATTATTATTATTATTATTATTAATATGCAACAGGTACAACAATTATATGTATTTTTTACTACCTGTTTTACCTAATGTTATAATCACCCTTTTCTTCTAAACATTAAAAAAAAAAAGGTTTTGTTGGTTAAATTAAATAGCACAAAAAATGGTTTCATTATATTCAACTTAAAAATTAACAATAAATAATTAAACTGCATAATGCCACAGGGCAATTCTCCTTGTAGACTGGTTTGCAGAAAAGCAAATATATTATTGAGAGGTTTTTTGTACTGTCTAGCAGAATAAGTGGAAGAAAAAAAGAAAGACAGAAAGATAGAAAGGAAGAAAGATAGAGAAAGATAGAAAAAAAGAATGAAAGAAAGATAGTAAGATAGATAGATAGAAAGAAAGAAAGAAAAAAAGAAAGAAAGAAAGAAAGAAAGAAAGAAAGAAAGAAAGAAAGAAAGAAAGAAAGAAAGAAAGAAAGAAAGAAAGAAAGAAAGAAAGAAAGAAAGAAAGAAAGAAAGAAAGAAAGAAAGAAAGAAAGAAAGGAGAAATGAAAGGAAAGAGAGAAAGGAAAGAGAGAAAGAAAAGAAAAGAAAGAACAAAAGAAAGAGAGAACAAAAGAAAGAAAAGACACTAAGAAAGAAAGTTAACTTGTTGATATAAGCAAAGATCTACATATGGACCATTAAATGGTCAAAATTTTTGTGTAGTCTATTTAGAAGAGAAAAAGAAGACAATTTCTTGTAACTACATGTATACTGATATACCACTAACAGGATTTAACCTACTACAAAATGACTGCTGTATCCTGTAGTCTTTGCAAGATTGGTCATCTCTATCTGATAATGGTCTTACTAGATAACAAGTGAATTACTTGAATTCATTTCTAAGTGAAATCAGGAACTGGCCTGTCAAATGTTTTTTAAAACACTGACATATGGAATGATTAAGAAATTAATATGGATTTTGAAAAAAAAATTATTATAATAAAAAATCTAGAAATGTTCTTTAGATTGTTGATGACCCATATAAATTTCAAGAATTTTACAAGTCGAATATTATCAAATTCTGATTCAATATTTTTCTTGGAAAAACTGTTAGAAGTTTTCTATTACCAAAATAAAAACAAACTAACATAAACAATCTGACATCAAATTCACTTTTTGGATCATGGGCGTTGCACTGGATCATCAGCATTGCATGCACTGGTTACAAGCTGAACACAGCTATCAAAACGATGTCCTTTCAAAGTGTGTTTGCCTACATGGTTAACATTTTGTTCTGTTTCACAAAACTGTATCATTTTAGTTCAATCGGTATTACTGTGCATCCACTGAGAGTGATAATGATCACTGACACGCTTGGAATTGGTTTATCTGTTGTGCTTCCATAGATTTCATGAAATACAGGCATTTAAAGTTGGTAAAAAATGACAACACGGCCTTCTCACCCTTTAGACAACTGACAGTACATTAATTTTATACGTTGCAAGAAATCAAATAAACAGCTGGCAATGTCACTAAGTTATGGCAGACTCAGGAAATGGCATAAGGGATGTATCACATTATTTTACTTTTATATGTACACAAATGATCAAAAAATTCATACAATATGCTGACGGTACTGTGTACTGATAAAGTGAAACCTCTCCATTATGGAAAATAATGGGCCAAAGGAAAATGCCTGTATTATAGTAAGTGACCTTTGTAACTTAAAGATCAGACTTATGATGTGATCCTTAAAGATTCTTGGGCCAAGCTACACAGTATTCAGTATGTAAAACGATTGAAAAGCTATAAATTATCACCTAAAATCATCTGTTTGCAGATGTACTTGACGTCTAATGAGTCTAGTGCGATTTTAATATATTGCATTACTGCTCTTTTATACCACTCCATTACAAACAGGATATTATTTCAGCTTACAAGAGCTTGGTAAAATACCCACTATCCATAGAGGTAGTTGTATGAATTTTGCCCCTATGTGTTTAATGTTTCACAATATATTGCATAATTAATATGAAATATCAAGCTAGCTGAGTATCAAGTATATAACCAATAAAATCTCAACCATAAATTTTTAATATTTCACTTCAAATGCATATATTGTCAATTATAGGTACATGAAATATATTAAGATTGAACAAGAAGCATTTTAAACTGCAGTAGGAATTCACCATAAAAATTCTGTAGTTCAAGAATAAAAATATGCATTGAAAATTTGATTGAAATTATTATTTTGTGCAGCCACAGTTGAAGTACATGTAGTTGCAATGTAGCCTAATCCACAGACTAAACAGGTTTCTGCTCAATATCCAGACACACTCTGCATTATAATACTTATAATCTGTTAATAAATTATTAATAATTCACAGATTTCAATATCAAACAAGCATTAAGCTACAATAAATCTGTAATACTATATAAAAATGCACTTGATACCACAGAGATGTCTATCACATCGCACTGTAGACACAAGTCCGTGCATATTATTTTATAATTATTGATTATAACTTTCTATAATTGCACATTTAAAGTATTATTAACTGACAAGTCTTACCTCTGTTGGAGCTGTATTAGGACTTCTGCAAAAAACAAAAGTTAAAAAGAATTTTAAAAATTAAGAAAACTTAGATCTCTCTCTGTGCTTAAATACATTCTGTAAATGTTTATGATTATAACAAAAGGTCATCATTTGTTCATTTGTGAATACACAATGGATGGATCACCCCATGCATACCTTCCATGGATGGATAACTTTGGTGGCTTGTGCTTGTTAACAACATCTTTTGGCTCTTTCTTGACTGAAGATGACATTTTGGCCTCTACAACACCATTCAGCTGCTTTTGTTGAATATCTGGTTTTGATGAAGAACCTTCACTTACGACTGATTCCTTTTTAACAGCTGAATCAACTTTTGTATTTGAATCCTCAGAAAATAGCTTTGTAACAGCAGAATTAACTTTCATATTCGAGTCCTCAGTAAATAGCTTTGCAAGTCGTTGTATGTCTGCATGTTTCTTGGAAGATTTTTTTGCTTCACTTTGAGAAGTTCCTTTAGTTCTATGTGGCATTTTCACTTTCTGATTTTTTACTGAATTCGGTTCTTTGGCATTTTCATTCTTAACCAAGAGAGAGTTATCAAAATTAAAGACTTTATTGCCAGCATTTACAGGAGTTTGTGGAACCTTGTTTGTGATTCCAAGAAGTGAATACTGATTCTGGTGAGACATTGAAGGAGCCAGTACATTGAAATCCCCAAGCGTAGCCTTTAAATTAAAAAAATTCAGTTCAAGACAAATCAATCACTTTTTTGTCTTTTGTATGTCGACATCTAAAAACCTGTACAATAGGGATAAGACCCCTTGTGGAGAGTGCAAATTAAAGCTCTACAAATACAGCTTTATAAACAAAATCCCTGACATTGGTCAACATATTTTTACCAACTTCTAAATCTAATTATCTAAATGACAAAAATCTCTAAAAGGCATGCACAAACTCAATATTTTTTATCAGAATGATGGAGAGTTCATGAGACTGTTAAGAAAAAGCAAACTTTTTCATTTAATTCTCTATAACCCCTGAGGCCAGTGTTAAAAGAGATGCAGCATGTCTTTTTATTTGATGTGAAGTTTAAAAAATTAGATTGCCAAATAACTGATCAAGACAAAACACTTCTGATCAGCACTTCATTATTGAAGATTATGGGCAAAAATCAAAAACAGTGGAAGTGAACTCTGATCAAATATTATATTCTCGCTCAAGTTTCTTTGTTAACTTAGGAGAAGTTGACTTTTTATCACACATCACTAACACCTCTTTTGCAGGGACCTCTTCAACTGAATTTCTCAAGATGGTAATGGTGGATGTTAATTGCAAGGCCCGGGGGGTTCTTCGGGGTCCAAACGCTAGGGATGATCATCGGAAACCACCAAAACATACCCTAAAAAATTCCCAAATGCCAAAATTTTCGACCCTAAAAAATACCTAACAGCTCAAAAATACCCCTAAAAAATACCAAAAAATCAAACAAATTGACTTTAACGGTGTTCTAATAAAAAGGCAGTAAGTAAAAAAAATCGTCTCGTTTATTTTGTACCCCTAAAAAATACCATCTTTTCTGAAAAACCTTGGATTTTCTCTGATGACCCCTAAAAAATACCAAATTGGCGATTTCAACCCCTAAAAAATACGACGATCATCCCTAGCACACCAATATAGGGAGTACCCCTTAGGGCTGCAAGGTTTTCCTTTTCTGCCAGTGACTGGCCATTTTTGCTTCCTGTGAACGACTAAGTAAACTTATAAGGTACAGTGACCCCCTTTAGAGACTTCTAAAAACACATGATTGGATAGATTTATCTAATGAACACAATGTCAAGTGGAAGAGGGCATTGTAGTCAGTGGCAAATAACTATTCCAACAACCAGTTTCATCATTAGCATAATGATATCAAAACAGGTAAAATGGCATCCAAAATGTAGCACTGTCACGTACACTGAGCCTGTATTAATGCTATGATCATAACTATTATAATTTCCTCAAATCTGATTGGTTGAAAGACTGCTTTATTTTCCACTAATCCAACTGTAGGTTGTAATTGGATAGTGTAATTGGACAGTTGGCTGTAATTGGACACTTGTATCAGGCAATTGTAATTGGACAGTTGCCAGAGCCAATCAGATTATGCATTTTGAGCGCATGCTATCATGTAATCACTACACCATCAATCATGCACTCAAGAGATTTTTCACTATTTTTTCTCACTCTTTCAAAAAAATTTTGGTCATTGTAGTTGCACTTAGCACTGAAAATATTAGCATGAAAATATTTTTCTTGGAAATTGTAATAGTAATGATTAATTGATAACAGGCTAGGACTTCGTGTCATCCAATTCTGTCTGTAATCATACTTGGAATAAACAAATTGGACTTCCACTACACAGTCGTCCAATTTTGTTTATCCCTCATATGATGACAGACTGAATTGGACTCCACTCAATCCTATTACCACCATTAAGTGGATGAGATATCTTATACTTCTTGGTCCAGTTACATAAAGTGTAACATCAGGCATAACAGCTAACGTCAGATGGTACTAATATTGGTTTAACTGGACTGAGCACCAACACTAACAGTTATGCCAAATGTTAAGTTTAATGCAATGGGCTCCTGGTTACACAACTGTGAAAACAATCTGTGCTGTGCTTTGTTGTTCTGTAACGTCTCAGTGTTTTCACTGATCATCACTAATGTCTTATCAGAGTCAAAATAGTGAGACATTAAACAGGAAAGCCTTTTTGCAGTCAACAACCCATTCCTGTCACAACAAAATCGACAGTTTTACTAACCTGGATGTTATGCTGTAGTCTGTCATCTCGACAAGGCTGAACCTACATGTACATCAATTGAAAATTGTTGAGAACAGTAAATACTGTTTCTAGTGATCACTTTAAGAACTTTTTCAAATTTAATTTGCCCTTGCTTTTCTTTACCACCGTGTGCAAAATTATACATCCCGCCAGACTATAGTCTCTATTGGGAATTTGGTCAATAGGCTACCAAAAATCCAGACAGAGGCGGAGTTTTCTATACTGATGTCTGAATACTTTGTTGACTTCCCGGTAGCCTATTGACCAAATCCTAATGAAGACTTTAGTCTGGCGGGACGCATAATTGTGCACATGGTAGTAAGCATTATTGTCCACATGACTCCTTGGCATTTGGTTCATTATCACAGGAAACAAATATCAATTCCCAGCTCGAGTCAAACATCCATGGGGCTTCCCTAGGTCTAACCAGGGAATCCCTGGAAATCTGTTCTATTTTTACAAGTTTGGGTATTACAGATTCCCCAAGTAAAATAGAACAGATTCCCAGGTTAGACCCAGGCAAACCCCAAGTTGGGAATTGATATTTTTTCCACTGCTGTGTTTCAAGTCCCAGCTAAGGCACTAGATCATAAGTAAACTGAGTTTGTGTGACATGTTGTTCTATACAATGCCATGAGGGTTTTTCCTCTGAGTTCTAAGGTTTTTCCTCTGTCAACAAAAATCAACATGTGAGTTGAGCGATGTATGAAAAATATTTAATGTAGAGGTAGTCAGTGTGAGATTGAGATGGCCCAGATTAGCGAGCTAAATTGGCTCTGATGTCTATAAATAAAGAATTTATTATTCATTAAACAGTTAAAAGAAGTATCAAAGTAGTTTAAAAATATACCCTACCTTTTTAGGTTGTGGAAATAGGGGGGTAGGAAGAGATACCTAAATAATAAAATAATTAATTGATTTTAAATAAAATAAAGTAAATGCTGATATTAATTTGGTGTCTCTTTGTATCAGTTTTCAGGCCCTTTTTATTAACAAAAGAAATAGCAAAGTTTGTACTAGTAAGCAAGTACAATAGCAAGATAGCCATGGAAGGTTTTGAGGGTTTTAAGCAGAGCACAGACTTTCTTAGTAATGCGGCTCATTCTTATTCTAAACCTCAAAAACCTTTTTCTTTTTACTCATGTTCAAACCGTGTTTTTGAAGATTTGTTTTATGCACACACAAGTGGTCGTTTTCAGCTCTTGTTGGAAGCGAAAGAGTCAGTACACTGTCAAGGTTATTTTGTATTTTTATAAAAACATTTAGCATGTGCACTTAAAGGCAAACAAGCAGAAAGCAGCAAGCAGCAAGCAGCAAAAAGTCATGCAGTGTGACAAATTATTTACGCACATGTTGTTTCCTCCCTTTTTTGCCTTTGTTAATTTTCCATCTGAATGGAGCTCTGCTATAATAAGTGTGTCCCTACTATATATAGGGTAAAATGAATAAAAAACTTACAAAAATGGCTTATGTGATTTTTCTGATGATTTTTTCAAGTTCTCTCAACTAACAATAGTCCAAAATAATATCATTCAATAGACTCTCTTATGAAACAGTTAGACAACCCTGAAACATTATTAGGGAACACTTAAGCCATTTTCGCAGACAACCACCAATTGATCAACTTGAAGCACTTACAGCTTCTGCATTTTGTAGCTGTCGTTCTCGTTCAATCCTAGCTGCCTCTCTTTCTCGTTCATGAATTGAAAGCCTGCAAAAATATTAACTGTTAATAATGGCATGCAAATAAAACCAAATAAGGTCGATTTTCCTGAATAATATGATGATCACTGTAAAAATATTATTTTTCTTTTCATAATGAATGTGGTCTTAACAAAGACGTCAGTGTTTCACCTATGCTCTCATTAGAGTATAACAGCCCAATATCATTACAAGTGCTAGCCATTAATATAGCATTAATGCTAAAATTAGAAACTGAAAGTTTCAAGTTAAAAAGCGATGCAACAGAGACCAAAATGGTGCAATTCACTTCAGTATGGTGCAGGTAATGATGCAATGTATATGTTCAAGCTTGAATGAATTAGCAATGTTTATACACAAATCTTATTCTAAGAAAGTAAATTTTCTGGAAACCTTACATGACTCGATTTTGATTGTGAATATAGATTTAGAAATAACCACTCAGAGAGAGAATGCTTTCTAATTCACTTTAAAAACCCATTACAAATGATTAATGAAGCAAGTTAATTTTAGCTCATTTGTCTAAAATTAAAAAAGGCTTAAATATATGTGTTATAAGCATAGAGCTCCTAAGTTTTCTAATAAAATCAATGGTCTTAAGCTATTTTATTTTTGGCAAATTTTATTTTCAGATGCCATTTTATTAGTGAAAATTAAGAAAAACTGTAAGAAAATCATTTCATTGTGAACGTGTAACCATTTGTACAAGTGTGTACTTAATCAAGGGGGGTTGGGTAAAAACACTAGCGGCATAGTTAATAGAAAATAATGTTACTATATATACCAACCCAGTATGAATACTGGCCCACTGGCCCTCATTATGAGTTGCAAGTAGTGGTGAAATCACTCAGCTACATGTACATAATAAACTACTGCAACTCTACAGGCGCTCAACCAAAAAGTGTAGTTACTCCAAAAACGATTCAAGGAAGGGATTTTGATTTGAAACAAAGGGTGTACAAGAGCATGTAATTAATTACTGTACTCGTCAGACACCTTCGCTGACTGACTTAGACCCATTATAGGATTAGCAACTGATGTATAAAATCTTCTAAGCTATGAATACAATGGCAGCTAGCAGACCTTGTCGAGCAGAAAAAACAAGTTTGAAATCATTGATCTTAGGATTAGCAACTGATGTATAAAATCTTCTAAGCTATGAATATACAGCTAGCAGACCTTGTCGAGCAGAAAAACCAAGTTTGAAATCATTGATCTTTGGCATAAATTAATATTATTCAATGCCTCCTTTGTTAAATGTGAATCACACAGAGATCCATAATTTATACAGAAAGTGAAATATTAGGACAACATACACAATTTATATAAAATTTGTATTCTGGAAAAAGTAAAAATATTTTGTTAAACATACATATAAATTTCTGCAATCATGTTATTATTAAATTTTCAAATCCAACATCTGAGTCAACAC
This sequence comes from Telmatactis stephensoni, assembly GCA_029948255.1. Lineage (NCBI taxonomy): Eukaryota > Metazoa > Cnidaria > Anthozoa > Actiniaria > Isophelliidae > Telmatactis > Telmatactis stephensoni. The sequence continues at coordinate 367,366 of JALIZF010001611.1, read as the reverse complement.
CAGTTTTATTATTATTTGTGTTGACTATGAAGTTTGTAAAGGGATGATGTTTGGTTTAGGCCTCACACTTGGCACATGTGTTATATCAACAACTCATTTCACCTTAGCCCTAACACAATAATCACGTATTTGCTAACCATTTAAAGTGTACTTTCTTAGTAAAATGATGGTTTCTGGTGATAATCTCTTACTAGACCCATATTAGTAAATGAAGGCAAAAGAAGAAGAGCGAATTAAACTATTAGATTAAAACAGCACATGCACATCAAAGGTTTTCCAGTTTGATCGCATTCAAGCAGAGAAAAGATCCGTAAAGCTAATGTTTGTATTTTATCATCTTTTGTGGGTGAAAGGATCTCATTTGTGATATAAAAGCTGTATTTATCAAAAGAATTGCAGTTTACAGGGAGAGGAATCATCAAAGCCGGCATTAAATATTACATTATGCATGAAAAACATTAAAAAGCAATTTGAATATCAAAACTTTTGAAATATTATCTTACTTTGAACTGCATATAATCCTTGAATTTTTTTCAGCATCGTATCAAGTTTGGTTCGAAAATCTTCAACATTGGATAATTACTTCAACTTCAAAAGTTTGAGACATCAAATTCTCTCTTGATCTATAGACCACCTTTTCTTGGAATTTTATTGTCACAAATTGCTTGAAGTCAAAAACGTCTCAATTGATCGGATGTATTCGAAATGTTCAATTGGTTCCTTTCGCAAAATAAACGGCTAAACGGAAACCGAAACTTCCAAGCATTTCGCTATAATGTTAGTTTATGAAAACTCAAGGAATAACACATTATATCGAAAACAATGAGCGCGATTAATCTTAACACTTCTAGTTCTATTCACGAACTTTTTTAACTGTTCCTAGGAAAAATGGTTTACGCCATCTCTCTGCTGTGATTTTATTATTGTACAGGAAAAGATTAATAGGAAAGAAAACCATCGATTTTGAAGAAGTCTTTAATTGTAATCGATCAAAAACGACAATCGAGCATTCAAAGAGCGTATATTAGCTACAGGTAAAAACGAAAACATTCGAGCTTTTTGGATGTATTTTACCAGTTTCAGACAGGTATTGAGAACAGTCGAAAAGTGCGTCTGATAGAGGAAAAATATATCCTACTACAGTCTAAAGAACAAATGAAATTTGAGTCCCAGTGGCGCTGTTAGGTTATGAGATTACAAACCCCATGTTATGGTCAAAAACTCAACACGTTCCACAAAATAAAAAAGCACACACACGTCAAAGGAATGAAGCACCGTGTATACGATCACATCCATATACTAATTTTTCATTCCGCAATCTATAAATCAGTACGTAGAAATGAACTCATTCTTATTTTAAAACATCAACACAGAAAGACCGTGAAGGAAAAGGTATTTATAGAGCTATGACCGACTAGAAGGTACAAGCAATCGGACAAAAAAATCAAGACTTCAAAAATAAATTGTTCGAACATACAGGAAGAGATGTAAATTGAATAAAGACGCATTTGGGGAGAAGTACTCATTTCTGAATTGAAGTTAACAGCGTGAAAATCTTGAAGGATGAATTTTATGGAGAGGCGAGTATTTTATAGACAGAAAATGTATACGTGCAGTTCTATTCCAACGGAAGAGGGACGATCGAGGGGGCGGCAAAGAGAAACGAATATACATTCAAAGTACAGGTTAAATATCATCTATTGTAGTACCAAAGGCAAGCTATGCCCATTCTTAAAAAAAATGGCTTCGCTTGCGTAATTTGTAGGAAGCATCTCTCCAGCAACCCTTAAACCAAGATAGCTATTACGACTTTTGTGTCGCCATATTGTTAGGACAAAACAGAATGAAGGTGGTAAAATCACGCCAAACTTACCCTTTGCTTGATACGCCATACAAGTACGAACTGCTCATATAGGGACTGGCTTGACTTTGTGTCATAGTTTCAAGAAACAGCAGTCAAGCCTAAGAATATAGGCGAGATATTAGCCCCAATATGTGACCCAGTAGTGTCGGGTGACTTTGGAGCCGTACATCCACAAAAACGTACAGAGAAATTATCTTGAACTTCCCAAGGCCCGAAAGCTCGGGTTCACACCGTCCTCGATTCGATTCGAAATGCCCCAAGATAGTAATTTTTTTCTAGACGAACTCTAGAAGTCTTATGAACTCCTTAGTTCTCGTACTGGTCCTACATATTCAGCGGAGATTTTTACAATACAAAATACCCTAAGCCCGAAGACTCTCATCCGCCAATTTCGAGAGGTTTTTTTGCAGCTGTGTGACGCACAAAGCAAACCCACGTGACATCCTATTACTTCCTCTAGTTGTGATTGGGTATTCCCCCGTCAATCATATATCTGGAATAGCAAACCGGAAGCGAGAGTTAATTCTTGGAAAGTCTCAATCCGAGTCAAAACATTAGCTTCTTTTGGTAACTAACTGCAGTTTTTTGGTAGACACGCGAACCCTTTCTATTGTTGTACGAAATCAATTCAGATTATTTATCATAAAAAGCTTTGAAAAAACAACTACAATTTCGAAACGAATAGCTTTTATGTCATCACCAGGGGAAGTCAAGTTCGAGACTTTTTTCCAAAATCACCGGTTTTGATTTTCTAAAATTTATCAAAGGCAATATACTCATTGCGATACATGCACGACGGGCAAAATAACATTTTCCCTCTTTTTTATTATTATTTATAGTTTTTGATGTTATTTCATTTTTCTTTGTCCCACAACAGGACATTTTGACCGTCTGGAACTTTTGGCAACTTGACAACCTTGCCCGGGTGACGGGAGCTTTAAGATAAAAAATTGATCAGTTTATTCAGTATATTGAAAGCTTTTCCGTCGGACTTCATCCGTTTCAAAGTTTCACAAGATTTCGAGTGAACCATACGTGGGATGCGTTGGCGTAAGTTTTACTTTGAAAGAAATGCAAAATTCTGCTAGGTTTGTTACATCGTGACTGATAAGAGATTAGTAGTGATAACTGTGTCAGCAACAAGAAACTAAATACGACGCGACCGCGGGAGAAAGAAGAAGAAGAAGAAGAAGAAGAAGAAGAAGAAGAAGAAGAAGAAGAAGAAGAAGAAGAAGAAGAAGAAGAACAACAACAACAACAACAACAACAACAACAACAACAACAACAACGACGACGACGACGACGACGACGACAACGACAACAACAGCAACACCCGAAGAACAAGTAGAACAAAGCAGAGCAGACCAAATTAAAACTAGGCAGAGCTCTTGAACAGAACAAACCAGAAAGTTCAATCAATGAATAATCAGTGACAATTTCATTTTTTTCATCAAATATAATTTGAATATGAAATCGTAAAAAGTCCTTTTCGTTTGTATTTTCAAATCGTAGAGATGTCAAAACGCTCAAAACTTCCTCACCCACCTGAAAACATTCACCTTCTAGACAAGAAGGTACCTTTGGTTTTGATAAATGGATAGGAATTTTAATGATTTGTTTTAAATGGATGTTTGTTAAGAGTTCTAGCCATTTATGTTGTTTTTCGACTTTTACAAAAATTACGAGAGGATTAAAAAGGTGCCTTTTTTGAGTTAGAAGATCCAAGGCAACAAGTTAAAAATAGGCGCATAATATGCGCATGTGGCTAGAGCCATTGTATAGCTGTCCGTAAATTAAGGATATTAGTTGAGTACTGATTAGGTTCTTACGAGGCTCACATACCCTCCGAAGAGGCTCAGTTCGCTTTTGTTTTCGCAGGAGATTGTTTATCAGCAATCTTTGTTCCTTGTATGGAATCAGCGAGTGTTGTTTTCCATTTAGCAGGTGCTGGAATGTAACGAAGTAAAGTATTTCTTGTAGTCGCTTCGCTCTGGTCTAGCTCTGAATTGTGGCTAAAACATCCATGTCATTTATTCCATGAGGCAGCTTACGAGCAAATATTCGAGAGATAACCGGTTCCGAGTCTTTTTCTTTATCAGTGAGATCATTCCAAACTGCTAATTGGTCCCGAAGTTTACCGAGTGTCAACTTTTGCCGAAGTTTTGCCGAGTGTGGAGTTCTTGTGGTGGTCGTTACGGACTTACAACACGATGACATAGTGGCTAGGGCCTCTACGAGGCTCTAGCCACAAAAAGGGTACCTTTTTGTCTGTTTTGATATTTTTAGGCAATGACGCAACTCCCGCCAAAACTGTTAACTAAATTATACTTTCGCGCCAAAATATCTGTAAATATTTGAACTTCTGTTCCATTAAAATCCCTTTGCTCGAATCAAGCTTCTTAAAGATCATTGCTAGTTTTTTTTTTGTTGGAGAAATTGGTCGACATGAGTTTTAAAACTCTGTTGTCGAACTTATTAACTTTAATGAAATCCATCTTGTCGAAGCGTCACATCAAAAGGGGACGGTCTTGGCGCAAAACTACCGATATTTTGCATGCGAACGTTCGATTCAGAATATGAGATGTGATGACGTTTGAACTAGACGTCCAGAGTTACTATTTACTTGATTTTTTTTCCACGGTCCAATTAACTGCGTTGTCGCTCAAACTATAACAAAGTCGAACATAACCAGGGTTTTCGTTCGGCTGCCCCCAGGCCAGCAACACTGAAGGCTCTTGGTTGAAGACTTGGAGTCTGTACTAGTCCAATGTCCAAAGATTGGTATGTTTTCTGAAATCTTCTCTGGACTGAGTGTTTAACAAAACTGAAGCCTACAAATCCAGACAACCTGGATAAGTGTAATTGTTGACTGGATTTTTACGTGAATGTGAAAGGATTTTCGGCATTATACTGGTGTGGTGGCGCCGTGTAAAAAACCCGCTAAGTGAAAATTTTTACTTGAATGAAATTTGCGAGGGGAAACTAAAATTATACTTACATTGATGCATCACTTGAAAAATCAGAAACTTTGGTTGGCTCATTAAAAAGGTAAAAATACACCACACTTGGTCTAAGAACGTAATTGAAAATTTTTTCATTTTCTGTCGCATTAAGAGATTAGTTCAAACAAATAACTGGCCGCCCCAACCAAAAGAACTGCATATTAATTGTGGCATCTAAACATTCATTGTTTAAAGTTATGCCTTATGCATCAGTCAATTGAAACCACGGCCCCCCAACCCCCGGGCAATACTGGGGGAATTAACATTTCTACAATGTTAAAGTCCGGCCAGCATTTCCCGGCCCTTAGAGGCCAAAAACAGCGGCGAAACATTCAAAGACGTTAATTCCCCCGCCTTCCCGTTGATTGTGCTGTTAAAACAGTGTTAAAGACCCGGCTATAATGTGTTAATTCCCCGGCCCTCCCCGGGGGTTGGGGGGCCGGGGTTTCAATTGACTGGTGCATTAATTGAACGTTGAAAATGATTTTAAATATATAAGCACAAAGTCAACTAAAAGAGTCTCACTCCATGTTATGTTACGCGTACTGTTGCATTCACATCTTCCATGACTGATGAAGTTCCCAGCCTCGTCAGCCGGGAGGATAATTTCTCGGCCTTCTTCGCTACTCAGAAACATTCCTTTGCTCAAGTCAAGATCATTGCTAATGTTTTCCGTTGTAGAAGTTGGTCTGCATGAGTTTTAAAACTCTGTTGTCGAACTTAACTTTAATGTATGAAAAACGCATTGAGCATACTCGGAAGTATTAAATATAAATTAGCGCTTTTTCCTAAAACATCGCTTTAGTTGTTCTCTTTCCCTGGTCAAATAATACACGAGAAATTCGCATAATACACGACAGTTGAATCTACGGTACTTTTGTTTGTAAACACGAACGACAACGACGAACGTCTCTACGAAGTCCCACCGAATTTTCGAGCATGCGCAATGCGTTTTTCATCCGTGTCGATGTTGACGATGATAAGCCGGTGATATGACACTCTGACTAAAGATAATTCACCAGAACCATCTTCTGATTTACATCGTGAGCGTCCAACAAGGCCTGTATTTTTACCGGCTTTGATCGGCATTTGACATGAAATGATTGTCGTCAAAGCCGAATGAAAAATTAATCGGACCATCGTCATCGTCAATTTTTTTGTTGAGGACAGACTGATATATCCAATTAAGCTTTGTGAATGGTTCGTTCTACTCTGAGGACGTACGTCGTAGAAACTTTTAATTATCCCTCATTATATGAATCATTAAAGCATAAAAATAATGTTGATCATGAAATACTATGGGAAAAGAATGAGAACTGACTAGCTTTCAGCTAAAAAGTGAAAAATAGTAAAAAGTGTTATTAGGGCTCCTGGTGTCATTTAGAATTAATAGTGAGAACTCTTGTTATTTTTACAGTGCAAGGGAGTTTTAATTTGTCAGATTTTATTATAATTTAGTCCCGCCGAAAATTTCCCGTGCTTCCTGTTGAAATATTCAGGTGTGAGCTAGAATGTTCGGCTGTATTGAGTAACTCCTCTGCAGTTTGTTTTAGTGCTAGTAATTTATTGGTTTTGTTTAGCGAATTTATGACATTCATTCATTTCATTTCATTTTCATTCGTTGTATCTTTTTACGTTTGTACGGTAAAGTTTCGAAGCGACAAGTAGCTTTTTTCTTAGACAAGTTGAAGTGATAAGGGACCGGGCATTATTTACAGAGACGGGGGACTGGTACAAATAGAGAGGGGCACAGATTTTTATGCTCACTCTGTAAGAATGTTATGTGTGTATGTATCTTGAAAGGGGGAGGGCTCATCAAAAATTGAGCAGTTACCATTTTCATTTGCACCAGTCCCCCACCCCCCGGCCCATTCCTGGTACCCCGGGGGACAGAGTTATCCCGGGTATCAATAAAGCTTAACCAACTTTTGTACAAACGGCAGGGCCTTAGATTTATGTCACGTGCGTCCTTGATCTTCCATAGTGCTGCACCAACCATCCATGTAATCTCAATGCAATAAGTCCTCAAGAAAAAGGAAAAACACGAAAAACAGCTTTAGCTGACGTACACACATATTTTGGTGTAGTGTATACGCTGTATTAAAAAATTCTTGGAATTTTGTTGCTCTGTTTTCGTAAATATTTACATCTTTGCGAGAACAGGTCAGCACGTCTTCTAAATCAAGTGTTTATGCTGAGCAAATCATGTACAAGACTTAAGTCAAGAAATAACTTTAAGCATCGTAGTAGGTAGATAACAAAACCTGCATGGTTTCTCGTTCCGGTTGAAAAAGCACAGGTATCCCAAGCATGTAAACAGTAGCTACAATCTACTAAATTCGTAGTCTCTAAAATACGATTTTTTTGTAATTTTACTTCGCAAGAAAGGTATTTTAGAGTACGAATTTGCTTGTATCGTTGCCAAATAATTAGCTTGGGCTGCCTGAAAGCAATCAGTGTTGATCAGTGTTGAGTTGTCTCATGCATTTTTCCAAAATATTCCGCTGTAATTTACGACCGGCAATCCTGAGCAAGATTCAATCCAGTGCATCTAGAACTAACTATAAGGATATCAATTGGCTCGTTTCCCGACATTGAGACGACGAGATAAACATTTCACATTCAAATTATGTCAGCATTGGCGAATATTACATAATATTTGGAACAATGACGTCACTATAATGACGTCAAAATGCTCCTTTTAGCCGTGTTTTGCTATTTTTAGATAAACGTCTATTTCGAGCTTAAGCAATACTCGATTCCTTTTGTTATGACTGGCTGCAGTGACTGACTGACAGTAAATTTGTTCTTTTTCGAGCAGAGTTCAATATAGATTAGAAAGTAATAGTGATTTTGCAAGGATAATCTTCGATTTCTCTCATGAGTGAATGAGTGGTTCCATGGATTCCATGCAGCTTACTTCCCTTTTTCTCGACAACAGATCAGTATTGGACCGGAAAACTGGGCTAAATATAGCGCAAAACATAACTCACGTTCACAAAAAGATTCCGTATTACTGATATAGATCGATTGAATAATTATGTTCGATACGATCTAAAAATAATTAACGAATACTATAGCTGTCTACGTTCAAGCCTGAATAAAATACCACAAACAAGCGAGGTTACAAAAAATTGAATTTCAAAAGAAAGAAAGAAAGAAAGTAAGTAAGTAAGAAAGTAAGAAAGAAAGAAGAAAAAGAAAGAAAAACTGAACTAAATATAGCGCAAAACTAACTGCTCACGTTCACAAAAAGATTCTGCATATATATATTATATAGATCGATTGAATAATTATGTTCGATACGATCTAAAAATAATTAACGAATACTATAGCTGTCTACGTGAAAGCCACTGAATAGAGAAATGCCACAAATAAGCGAGGTTACATAAAAAATGAAGTTCAAAAGAAAGAAAGAAAGAAAAAAAGAAAGAAAGAAAGAAAGAAAGAAGGAAGGAGAGAAGGAAGGAAGGAAAGAAAGGAAGGAAGAAAGAAAGAAAGAAAGAAATAGCTCGGGTACCTCATTTTACGACGTGCTATAAGGCCTCTAAAAACGCTTTCTTTCAATTATGGAATGTAAAATCAGTCGTTGAGAAATCGATCGACTGACTGATCAAAGTGTATGACATTAAATTTTTAATCATATCCATTTTGAAATCACTCACAAATTCTGCAATCTGATTGGTTAAAAAGTGTGCGATTTAAGCATTAATCGCACTATTTTGAATCATTAATAGCATCATTTTGTTTTGGAACTGCAGCCTGATAAAAGAGTTTGAATCTTTATTGTGATTTCAAAATGAATATGATTAATAGGTAATAGAACTTCGTGTCGTGCAATTTTGGGCTGAAATCACACTCGTGATTAACAAATTGCACTCCCGCTACGCGGTCGTGCAATTTTGTAATCACTCTTGTGATTTCAGCCCAAATTGCACTCCACTCAGTTCTATTACCATTATTAATTGCTTCACTTCCATTATTAACCAATTTCTAAAAATCACTTCGCAATTAATCCATCACTTATGCCAAGTGCCTCTATAGCTACTAGCTGACTAATTGCTTTCTATATCAGTTGAAATGACCATCAAATAGCAGGCGTTTAAAGATTAATTGGCTCACTATGACCACCAACGTAGAACTGCTGCCCGGGTATGGTGAAAAGTAGCATGCAGTACACTTTACTCAATAATAAGAAAATTAGAGGGTAATCATTATCAATTAAACTAAATAAAGTCATCCACAAAAATTGTCAGCCATGAAATAACTTCCATTACGACGTGACCCGGCACAAAAAACAACATTATCTTTTCAAATATTGCGACTTTTTTATATTTCCTTCTAATAGTCATATTTTATCATAGCCTCCTGCGCAGACGTTTTTAGTCTCGATCCAGTAAATTTCCCTCGCCATTTGGCTAATTTTATCACCGATTCATGTCAATGAATAAAATCACTCTACTGAAGTTGAAATGTTTAACGATTTTTAGTGTACGTGCATGACTCCAAATTTGCCTGAATTTCCGCTTTCCCTCCTTTAGAAAGCTTGATTAGGCTAAGGGCCAGCGGTGTGCGGTCGGCGTTTTCCGGGTGGCTCAAGCACGTACTAGCTATACATTTGTTAGACAAAGTAAGCTATCCTCAAGAGAGCATAAATATGCTCTATCTCTTGCTATCCTGCAATGGCAGCTCACGTCTTACGCCGACTACTGCTATATACAGATCTTTCGATCGAGGAAACTATATCCATGGTCAAGATCGGCATGTCAAATCAAAATGCCAAAAAAGGAAGACGGGAAGGGAATAAAGGAAGAGTACTTGGCTAGCCTGGAATGCTATAATTAAATTTGCTCCAAATCTCGCTCAGAATTTTTTTCTGTTGCTCGGGCTCCCTGGCCGGGGTGCAATTTGAATTTCAAATCGTCATTTCGGTTGCTTGCTGAAAACCACCGTTGTTATCGTTACGCGCTCAACAGACAAACGTTCGCGGTGCGAATTTGGCGATTCTCCTTTATCAATCAAACATACAAAGTGGGCGGGATTTCTATTTATTCTCTATGTAAACAAGGAGACGATTGGGACATAAAACAGCTGGATAGAAATGTATCTTTATATAAAATATTGAGGTAATTAACAATACCAATGCTTTATTGGTAAACTGAGTTTCAGTAACGATCTGATACCTAAAAAAGGATATCTTAGAATCGGAAATGAAATAAAATTTTACCTGCTGTCGGTCACGGCTTTGAAGTCGATGAATAACTGCGCTGATTTATATGTCACGTGACCAGAATTACAAAAACTTATTTATTCTATTTACTTTTTATTACAAAATTCTCCAGGAGCAGGGATTGCCCACAGAGATCCCCCAAAATTATAATTATTTAAGATGAATTTCTACCCATTTTATTTCAGTCACGATATCATATATATTAATTGCGTTCGGGAATGAGCTTTTATGATCAGGTATTTTTAAATTCGTAAAACAGCAAAAATGAATCCCCATATTAAGGTGACTCCCTGTCCGTTGCGTAACGATGAAAATAGCAGTAAACATCATTTTTTCATATATTACAGTTCTTGTAATTAAATCAGTCTTATTTGCTAAAACGTGCAGGGGACAGCTTTACCACTAGAGATTCTAATTCAAAGGGAGCCAGCCAAATGGTGCATGCATGTTGCCCCCTACTAGGTTTTAACAACCACTTAATCCCCCCACCCCACCCCCTCATCGTGATTTTATAATATAAGGCTAATGCAAAATGGTCTGTCTCGGTGAATGCAAAAATAAATAGAAATTTATAACATTATAGAGCAGTACTTCACATGCGCCGTTTACATGAAGTAGCTATATAGGCCGGTTATTGTAGACAACTTGTATCTCCAAACCAGTACCATGCATGTATTTCTTTTAACTTTTATATGCAAAATTGATTGCTAAAAATATGCCAAAGTCTCATATACAAACGATGCAACATTTTCTGTAACAGACAACACAGTTGCACCGTTTGTCTATCCCTGCAACAGAGCGTGAAGTTGTGCGATACAGTTGCAGGATATGAAGCCATTGAGTTCTACTTCTGCAACTTTATTTCTGCAATATTGTGCGTAACATTGCAGGTGTGGGCAGAACATTGCAGTGGGTAAACTGTGTTGAACGCCTTGTCAATGTTGCAGAAAAAAGGTTCCATCGAGTGTCTGGGCGTTAACCAAAACAGCCAACAGATTTTTAATGGAGCTTCCTCTACTCCTGGGGGGAGGGGAAGGGGAGAAATATATAGTACCCCCTTCAAATACATGTACCTAAAGTGGAAGTTCTTGTAATTTAAGTCCACGGTACTCAACTCGTGAAATCTCTTTCCTACAATTTCCCACGATAAACCCTAATCATTTCCCATACGTCGCATATTAGCTACTTTCTCCACGTGGATATTAGCTACTTTTCCCAGCGCGCTGCAAAATTCCATCTTAATTAGCAGCATTGAGAGGGAGAGGACAGCAAAAATTGCGAGAGTGCGCGAGCAGCCGTAAACTTTCCCGTAATAGCACTCCGTAATAACCCGTATAATAACCCGTAATAAGCTTCACGTATACGGGAAACGACAAACGGCAGAGAGGATCACGTGAACTTACGGTGGCCGTATGAACTACTTTTTTCGCGTCTGGCGTTGCGTTCCAACGCGAGGGTGGGTCATTTTGCGTTTGCCATAAACGTGAAGAGTCGCTCTTTAATTCGTTTAAGTGCCGAACGCGCAACGCCAGGCGTGTTCCTCTCTGCTTGTCTGCCGTGTGCGTGGTGTTTATTCTCACTGAATTAAAAATAACGGCGCTTCTACAAACGCTTGAAAACTAACGAGCACCCGATTCCCACTGATTCAATTATTTGTTGGAGATTGTAGTTGTATTTCCAGTGAAAAATGGATCCCTTCAAGAGACCATAATACTAAGAGAGCGAAGCTCAGTATTGATGTCTGTGCCATGTTCGTGGCGGCTAAGGCTATTTTTAGTAACTTCGCCATCGCGCGCGCAAGTCCCTCCACCAATAGAATTTGATTTTTGACGTGCGCGCGGACGGGACCGTTTGAATTCTATTGTCTAAGAGCCTTGCGCGCGCGATGGCGAAGTTACTAAAAATAGCCTTAGCCGACACGAACATGGCACAGACATCAATACTGAGCTTCGCTCTCTTAGTATTATGGTCTCTTGATCCCTTCCATATACTTCTAGCGTGAAAAATTCACCCCTTTCAGACAGAACCTTCTCGTATACTACATAGGAAGTAGCCCTTGATTTCTATAATAAAAATCCTGGGAACAGTACATACTAGCCTCCTTAGCAGGCAATTACAACGCCATTTTAACACCTTGGGCTTCCTTTGTAACTTGTAACTGGCTGCGCTCGTGATAGAGCAGTTTTCACGGCGTATGACTGTGAAAACGGCACCACACGGTCACGGTACGGCAGGAATTTCGAATGTTTTTATCGACATCACGGCACTGACGCGGTCACGGCACGGCGCGGTCCGTTTCACACTCATACGAAAACCGCTCTATCACTTGAGTTTTGAACATTTTATTGCGTCAACATTGTGTCAGTAAAGGCGCTGTTACACTGTGCAATTTTCCCTAGCAACTGGCCAAAAATATTGCAAGTTGCTAGGGAAAATTGCACAAGTGTAACAGCGCCATAATTGTCTCTGCAACTTGTTTTGAAACGCTGTTGCGAGACAAGTTGCTGGACAAATTGCACAGTGTAACAGCGCCTTAAGAGGAAAGACAACTTCAAAAACACCTTCGATTTGTTTTTTACAACAATTATTTGATGAAAAGTTAAAAAATCCTTATCAAATGGGGCAACAGAACGAGCACGCGTGCCAAAACGCGTCAGCAGTGTGTCTGTCCTCTTACTGACACACTCTAATCAACCAATCAGATTGTGAGATTAGTATCAAGTGTTGTAAAAAGAAAAATTCCAGGAAAAGATTTATTAAATATTTTACAAGAACATAATTACAAGTAACATCCAATTTAAAGACAGCAAAGATTAAAATAACATTTTTTACAAATAGCAGTTACAAGAACAAGAATTTTAGTAGCTCCAATATTTCTAACAGACTGTTATAATACATCTAGCGACCATACCTAAAAAAGATAAACCATATTATTGAATTATAAAGAAATCACAGTTTTAACCATGTTATAATATATTTAATATCAATTAAAGGGATGCCAGTGAAAGAAGCCAATGTGCCTTTTCATATCCAAGTATTTTGACCAGACAGAGCAAGTCTTAATTGTGGAACACATATTATTAAATGGTATTTTGTGGAATGGAGGAGAGGTGCAAATATACAAAGTCAATTAAAATAAACAAGATAATACTAATAATATTACTTTTGAAATTCCCATTCTCTGTTGTCTAGAGGGCAGACTTGTCTTGTTTTTAGCCATCTTGAAATACAGTGGAAGTGAAAAGCATGCTGTAAATCAATGAAACAAAGTGTTTCCTTAACATAATATAAAATAAAACATTATTTTCATTTGTACATTAATTCTCTTTCTTGTTAAATTTTGAAGGAAAAAAAACAAACTAAAATTCCTTGCACGAGAACAGTCTTTAATGCTTAGGAGACCATCAAATGGCTCAGATACTCTTGGAGCGGAAGGAAGCTACTTTACCACTAATATGCAGAAAGAACACTCCATCTCAACTCAACTTTCACCCAGAGGTTTTTAACTCCCAGAAAAAAGACCTAGGAATGCTGCCTATTAGCATCAATCCAAAAGTAAGGTTTTCTCTCAAGCTTCTGATTGGTAGACCTGATTAGATTGGCCAATCTGTACCCAGGAATATGTGGACAAATTACAACAACCATTCCAGTGCTGCCATAATAAATTTTGACTTCTTGAAGAAGTTCTTACAGACAATGTTCCAAGGTGGGCCCGGTTGTTCGAAAGGCAATTAGTGCTAACCCAGGATTAGATACAAAGAAAACCATTCACTTTAGACCTGGATTAACTCTAATCACCCTATGAACAACCGGGTCAATGACCTCACACAAACAGAACTAAGGAATGCTGCCTAAAATCATTGCAGGATGACTCTGCCTGGCCAGAACCAATACCCAGAATCAATACCATGCAAGGCTGCAAATAAATGCTAGTAATTGGACAAATATACAATAAAAATGATGATCTGACTAGCAAAATGATTCCAGACATTTGACCAAACACATGTATAACATTGCAATATTTATTTTCTTTGGTAATTTTCAGTCAAGACAAAATTGAGATTTTTTCGAATCAAAATTGTCTCTTGCCTGACAAATGACCTACTTGTCAAACAAATTAGCTTATCAAGAAAGAGAGGGAGAAAGAGAGAATGGGATACATGTAGAAGAAATGTTAATCTACTTACATTACAAACGCCCCATGCTACAGTGCACTCTTCACTTGTTGCTGAAGCTTGATTAGCCTGACACTCAATACCTACAATAAAGTAAATAAATAAATAATAAATAAATATTTTAATTGATACTCCCCTGAAGGGGCTTTTCAGTGTCAATCACTCAAGACTCACTACCACTACATTTCTTATACACATCACTCAACTCACATGTTGATTTTTGCTGGGGGAGGAAAAAAAAACGGAGAACAAAGAGAAAAACCCTCGTGGCAAGGGAGAGAACAACACATCAAACAAACTCAATTCATGTATGGTCCAAGCTGGGAATCAAACCTGGATCACAGCGGTGAAAGGGAAGTGGTGAACCACTACACCACTTTTCCTTTGCTTGTGATAAAATAGAGAACATATTGATACATGTGATTTGATATACATGTACCGGTATGTAAACTGATTTAATTATAGTTAACTCCCACAGTCACCCTATTTGACATAACCAGCAGCTTTGTCATAGGGTCTTCTGTAACAAATGTTGTCATAGCAAAAGGTGAAAGAAAAAGAAAATGCTGTAAATAAATGACGCCTTCACTTCACTTCTCATGCATTTTCTACACTGCAAATAGCCAAATACTGAAGCTGATTCATTTTTATTTGAGTCTTTACCATGCAATTGTGAGTAAATATAACTAAATGAAAAGCAGTTGAAAGATTCAACGATCAAAACGTTGAATTATTCCTGTGGAAGACGATATAAATATAAGTATTTTTACAGGTAAAAATGATACAAAGCTGTACTTACATAAATCCATTATATGATTTCTACAAATAGCGCAGTTATCGACGACAATATCTAAAATAAAACATCAAAGTGATAGTTAAATCAATATAACATTCTTTCCTATTAACAGCTTATCAAATATCTCAACTAAAACTGTATAATCATTGCAAAAAAAGAAATTACGTACCCCAAGCCCAAAGAGCGACTGCATTCCACTACAAAATTCAACAAGATGACATTACTTTCGATCGAAAATATAAGACATCTGCAACCGAATTTCACTGAGAAAATTAGTCAGATAGATAGTTATATGACTCACCTTTTTTACTTCAAACCGCTTTTTTGTACTCGCCCCTGAAGTAGAGGGCTGAGCGGGCTGATCTACATCCATACTGACATCCTCTGCCGCCATTTTTAATTTGCTCAACCTTCGTGCTAAGCGTATTGCGCATGTCGATAGTCACGCTGACCTGCGGGCTCACATTCAAGATGGCGTCCTTCTTCAATATCAATAATTTGACCACAGGGCAAAGATCAGACTGAAACAAAGATCGTATGAAGAGTTACATAAATCCTGTTTAAATTTTTCATTCAGCTTGAGTAATAGCAACACGATGACCATTCTAAGCACTCATCTTCGTGTTCTGTGGAACACGAGGATCACACACAGTGTGAGGTCGTCTTGGTCCTTGCTGAGAAGTATTAATATTCGTGTTTTGGGTGTTGTATCAAACAAGACCGTCCGTTCCTTTACTACAACTTTAGAGGGGAAAACTGTTCGTATAGGATGTGCGTCTGGATTTTGGGGCGATTCTGCATGCGCTGGTAAACAAACAATGATTGTTGGGTTTCAATCAGCTGATTATAAAAAATTAATTTTCAAAAACCTTTCAATCTCATTATCTGCCTTCAAATGGCGATCAAACACTTGTTATTTAGCTGATAAATGATAAGTGATTAATAAATGATACAAGATTGCTAATGACATGAACTGAAACCCAGCAATTAAACAGTAACTTAGTTCATTAATTATGCAAAGTTGTACTTTGTACTTTGTTGTTTACAAAGTTGTACTGTGTATTTTATTTCTAAATAAGCTTATATTGCATTTTGAAAGTTAACATTTGTACATAACTTGTGATCTTAATTGCCTACTTCCTACTACTTTTCTTTTCAGCCCCTCAGCTTGTTCGTGGAGGTCAATTAGATTACTTGATGTTTGATTATCTGTCAGAAATCACAATGTCCCTATTAACAGCAGCAAAACACAAATCACCTGTAAGAGACTTTAGTTAAGAGATGTTTATTTTGTTGTTGTTGTAGAAATCGCTTATTTATTGATAACTATCACAGTTTAATATTACTTATTACTTCATATTTCTGAGTTATCAGTGGTAATTCTTATGCTAGTTTGATGATATCAAAGTAGGCAACATTTATTATACAAAAACAACTCAATCCAAAATACTGGAATTTTTCTGTTTGTAAATAAAACCTGCAGTTTAGTGAAAAAAATGGTTATCAAATTGAAGAGCACTAGTTTCAGATACCATATGAAGTAGTCAAATGCCTTCTTTGACATATCTCATTTGCATTTCGAGATTTGAATCTATTATATCTTGGAAGATATAGTGTCAGTATTATATAATATGAAATTATTTTTAGTATGCAAAAAATAAGATTATTTTTACAATAAAAAATTGCATCATAGGGGCTTTGAGATTACTGTAAAATATATGATAATTATGTACCCTGCGAGCAGAGTCTCCCTTTACCTCCTCCTCATCCTCGTTCCTCGGAGAGAGAGAAGGAAGGTAAAGGGGGACTCTGCTCGCAGGGTAATAATTATGTTGATCAATACTATGTCAGTAATGCAGCCTTTCAGTTATAAAAAAATTGTGTCATTAATAACAATAATAATAATGATAATGATAAATTTATCCTGGCAGGAAACCTACTCGCAAAGCGATTCTCAGTAGGGTCCTGCAACATAATAAATAAAAAATAAAGTTGATTATTTTTATAGAACATGGGTTACACACCAGATTTCATTGAAGTAGCAGTTGTTCCTCTTATCAAAGAAATCAAAGAAAAAGGTATACAGTAGGACATCTGGGCCCAGTTGTTTAAAAGTGGGTTACCATGCTAACCCAGGGTAACACCAATGGGATTCTTTAGATTTACAGTAACCCAGGGTTAGTGCCAATGGTTTTCTTTAGATTTAACCCTGGGTTTATGCCAATGGTTTTCTTCAGATTTAACCCAAGGTAACACCAATGGTTTTCTTTAGATTTAACCCTGGGTTAACGCCAATTGTTTTCTTTAGATTTAATCCTGGGTTAACACCAATGGTTTGTTTAGATTTAACTCGGGTTAGCATTAACCTACTTTCAAATAGCTGAGTTGTGATCACTTATGTCATCAAAATTTGATATTTTGTAAATGTGTGTTACAAATTAAACAATGATGTTTTTACAGGTATTCGTTTGATCAGCAACGCAGGAGGAGTCAACCCTGAGGCATGTGCAAAAGCTGTCAAAGATGCAGCCATGGCTCAAGGAATTGATGTAAAGGTTGCCGTTGTGACTGGAGATGACATGATTAGTAGAATTGATGAGGTCACGCAAGATAATGTCAGGGAAATGGACAGCGACAGAGAGTTTCCTTCAAGTGTTGTCAGCATGAATGCCTATTTAGGGTATAAAACTGTTCAGACCTATAATAAATGAATTCCATTTTTCCATGTGTCTGTACTCATCATGCCAATAAAATCATATAAAAGGCTTGATATTTCACTAGGGGTAAGGGTAAGGGTGGAGGGCTCCCTATATAAATGTTAGTAAAGGATTCCCCCCATCCCCATCCACCCAACATGCCCAGGGAAGAGGTAATGTGTGTGGTGTGCTTGAGGGTAAGAGATCATGGGAGATGTCTTCAAGAATTTTTTTCTTAATATTTTTATTACTCTTTATTTTAATGATGTACCTGAATGTGGTGTGTTATTTGTTCTATTAGTGCTATGCCTATTGCAAGAGCATTGGACTTAGGTGCGGATGTTGTCATAACAGGAAGATGTGTTGATAGTGCACTAGCATTAGGCCCCCTTATTCATGAGGTAATTCTATGATAATTCATTATTTATTATAATATAACTAGCTATTTCTAATAGAAAGTGAAGTGCTGCGAGCAGAACTGTTCCCCTAAAACTTACGAAAGTACACCGCTTTGTCTGATATATCAAATGTTTCGTGTCTATCTCCTGTGCTATGCGTTGTGTGATGAACACTGCTAGTTCATGGCTAGCCAGTTGACCTTCCATATTGAACTACAAGGATCAGTGTCGGACACACAGTTCAAAATATTTAGCACTTTGAGTAAAGCAATTTTTCAAACAATCTCAAACGGCTGATCATAAAACTAACTGATTTTAAAAAGCTAGTTTATTTAGGAAAAGATGTGAACCGCTGATCGTATGTATCACGTGTTCGTCTAGTGACATCCTTGAATCGACTTTCGATACGGTATGGACTTGAACCGCTGATCGTATGTATCGCATGTTCGTCTAGTGACATCCACAGATTACACTGTGTTCCGAATAGGAGGCTACTCGCTTCGCTCGCAGCAATAATAATAATAATAATAATTTATCCCACTTAGTTGTAGAAAGTATTCAAAAATGATTCAATTAAGTGTCAATAATAATTATAATGATAATGATAATAATAAATTAATAAATAAATTTTATTTAGCAACTGAAGGTTTAACACTTTACAGTTGTCATTGACTGATAAACTTGTGGACCTCCCTAAAAATTATATCATACACAATAAAATAATAATAATCTTTGATAGTCTAGGATTGGAGAAACTCTGGTGTGAAATCCTTTCCAGTAAAACTAAATTCAAGGGAGCAAAGAGGTAGAATTTCAGTAATGTTGACAGTGTTATGAAATTATTTATTTCTATAGTTTGGATGGAAACCAGATCAATATGACCTACTAGCAGCAGGAAGGTAAATTATAAAGTGTTTCACTCAAATTTATCAAACTACCTCTGTCATATCTTTCCTTTATATCTTTTCTTCAGTCTCGCAGGTCATTTGATAGAATGTGGTGCCCAGTGTACTGGTGGGATATCAACTGATTGGCAAGTTGTTTCTGATTGGCAAGTATCATTCACTCTTCTCATTTTTGGCATCATTAGTAAAGGTGGAAGGCAGGGGTGGATTTAGGGGAGGGGTGCAGGGGGTGTGCACCCCCTCTGGAGATGACTTTGGACCCCTTTCTTCTCTGATATTTTTGAATTTCTATAATGCTGCACCCCCCAGAAAAAATGCTGGGTGCACCCCCCTGAAGAAAATCCTGGATCTGTCCCTGGAGAGAGAGGTGGGGGGGGGGGAGGGGAATAACCCACAAAGGTTGTTGGTGATTTCAAACCCCTGGTCTTTCAATCAAAGATTTGCCATTCAACCCTACCCCTGTTAGTATTATTTTACACTTTGATTACTTGACCTACAGGGAAAACATTGGTTATCCAATAGCCACATGTTCAGCTGATGGAAGATGTATTATTAGTAAACCTCCTAATACTGGGGGTTTGGTATCACCTACTACAGTTGCCGAGCAGGTAATAAGTATTGTGTCGTCATCAGTCATCACTGTCATCATCACATTCATGTTTGTCATCTTTATCATAGTCTGCAGGCATTCCCTCTTTTCCCTCCAGATTCAGTAAAGAGATACCTGTCAGTATGGAAAGGTGGGATGTTTGCAGTCTGTCTTCATTATCACCATCATTGCTGTTATCACTACCACAACTCACCACCACCATCACCCACCACCCACCATCACCACCCACCACAACCCACCACAACCCACCACCACAACCCACCACAACCCACCACAACCCACCACCACAACCCACCACAACCTAACACCCAACCCACCATCACCACCCACCACCACAACCCACCACAACCCACCACCACAACCCACCACCACCCACCACAACCTAACACCCAACCCACCATCACCAACCACCACCAACCACAACCCACCACCACCACCCATCACAACCCACCACCACCACACACCACACACCACAACCCACCACCACCACAACTAACTAACTAGGAATTTGGTGATGGTAATATGTCAGTAGAACAGCTTGCATATGACTGGGAAAATGGTTTAGTAATGACATGGTGTACATGACAGTAATAACCCATGATGCAAAAAAACACTCAGAAAATTTCCGAGTTCCAGATGGGGACCGAACCCCTGTCCTTCTGATTTCTAGACCAGATGCTCTGGATGCAATTAACTTGCCCCCAAGAATGTCAGTGGTGATATTTTCTATTTCAAAATTTCCATTGTAATTTTAGTTTTAATATCCTAACCATTAAATACTTGTATATATAGTTAGTGTATGAGATTGGAGATCCTACAAAGTACATCCTACCTGACGTCATTTGTGATTTCTCACAAGTCACCATTAAGGGACTAATAGGTAAGTCATAGCAACATGAGTGCACTACATTTACAGTTATTTTTGTAGATTTTAAGATGTTCAACATTTAGTGTGATTGAACTGTAAAATGTGTTTGTTAGGTCAGCTGAACCTCACTTGATCACTATGTGAACATTCTGTTTTCAGTATGGAATCAAGTTTGATAGTCCAAACATGCTAAATAATGTTGATGTTTTAAAATCAACAAAATTGACACCCAATGCACTAAAGAGGAAATCGCTGTAATTCTACAATTCAAAACTAGTTTGTTGACTATTGTTTTTATTAACTATTATTTTGTACAGGTTATGATGGTGGTGCAGTTGTTGTACAGGGTGCGACAGGGGCACACCCTACAGATAAATACAAGGTACAGCAGAAGTCAGAGATTGAAACTCCACATCTACTCTCATAAACATCTTGACAGCCAAACGTGACATGTTGCCTTGCATATGGGCTATTTTTAGAGTACATTCCAGTCTGCTTAGGTTATTTTGGATGGCTTCAGCTTGTGCTAGTAGAAAATGCATTATCTACTCTCATGAAACCCATGATACCTTTTGTTTTTGGGGTAGCCATTGTAACTGAATGCAAACAAAATGGCATTGATGATGAAGCAACTCCCAAAATCTTAAAAATGTCTGCAAATTTGCAACTTTAGCCATTTAAGCTCGAAAGAAGTTTACAACAGAAACCCCTTAATAAGAGAGAATAATTAAGAGAATAATTCTCTCAATAAAAAGCACCTGAAGGCTAGCAACTCTTCAATGGTTGAGGCATCATAGATGTGGAAAATTAGAGAATGGTGCCAGTATTAATGAAAAACTTTCAGGGCACAAAAATGGTTGACAGTTTAATCAAAGCATTTCAAAGGTAGCTCAAAAGTATTTCCTTACATCACGTTACACTACAGAACATCACAATGTTTCCTACCAAAACACTATCTGAAAAAGAAATCTTTTCTACTCCTTATAATATCTTTATTGTTAGGTGTGTGCTACTTATGCTGACGGTTTTAGAGCAACTGCTGTCTGTCCTGTTGGCGGTCCATTTTCCTCCCTGAAAGCCAAACGAGTTGGTGATGCTATCATTAAAAGGTGACTACCTGTTGATTGTGAAAGGCCCATTCCATTTACCAAACCTATCAAATTCAAGTTTTCAATGAGTTCTGGCCGTCCATCCACACTTAAATGGCATTTGTTTATCTAAGATGCAAAAACAGATTGAGACTTCAAATATATTCGGATTAGTGTAGTCCAAGTCTGTAGCATTTTAATAATCAATAAAGCAATTATAAGCAACAGTTGCAGATGCAGAAACATGTTGCTACCATGAAGTGGTAGCACTACTTAAGTCTGTTCATTTGTGCTTATGCTTCGAGTTTAACTAATGATTCTCATGTCTGTATGTTGAAGAACAAGACGAATGTTTAAGGAGATGGGGCTCAAAGACTACACGAGAACACATATACAGGTACAAATTCGAAAACAATTTAGATTGAATTAAAGCTGATTTTTTGCAAAAATCTGTTTTACTTGGATTTCTATATTCCTGTAGGTTCTTGGTTCAGAAGAAACTTATGGAAGACATGCTTTTCCAACTGTCCTGTCCACAGTAAGTACTAGAAATACTTTGTGTTCTTCACTGGAAAGGCTATTTTACTTATGCGAACAATTTTTTATGATAAATTTCCTATGACAATTTTTTTTTTTTGCTCGCGTGGAAAAAAAATTGCCCAAATTTCACATTTTTTTCATATCACATTTGTACTAAAGAAGGCGTCATCTGCATTACACCAATCCTTTGTTTTAACTCACTAGGGCCCACGAGAAGCTGTGTTATGGCTAGCACTTCACCATCACCAAAAGAAAGCTTTAAACATTTTCGCTCGAGAAATCGCTTCTGCTGGAACTAGTATGGGTATGTCAATGTCAACAAATTTGCAAAAGTACCAACTATTAGCTTAACTTTTTTGTTTCTTTTCTTTCTCCTTCAGCTCCAGGATTCACTGCAATTGTCGGAGGCCGACCAAGAGCGTAAGTTACTTTTATGGACTTATTGACTGAGTGGGAGGGCTGGACGGGAAAATATTTGGCTCAAGATCATGGCCGTACGGACCGAGCGCACGGTGAGCCAAATATTTTCTCGTCCGGCCCGACAGTACTCAGGCAATAAGCTTTTTACCAAATGACCCTTGTTGAGCCATTGTATTTTTATTTGTGGACGCACGCGCGGGTTCGGGCCGGACAACGTCACGTGACGTGGTTGTTTGATAAAATAGTAATACAATGGTTTCTTGTGGCATACCATGGATATCCCACTCGTCACTTGTATTTTCTTTGTATACACACTCGCCTAAAGGTTCATGTATATACTAGAAAATACACTGTGTAACTAGTATGTATTTGGTAACCTGGAATGCGAGGGTAAATCATAAAGAACATGTTTATTCATTATTATTTGTATACAATATTGTGTGTGTTGACATTTGAATTGTGCCACACCTTTCGCGCAATATTGTGCAGAAGTGTGTTTATGAAAATACTCCCTTTTTGTAGGTCTCCTCTTCTTCGACTTTATTCTTTTCTTTATCCAAAGGACAAATTCAAGGTGAGAGGAAAAGGAAATATTTTCTCATGATTTGCTTCCTGTGGCTGTCATCCTGTCCACATGTTTCACATCCATCAAATATAGATAATCGTTTAACACTTTTTTGTAATTTTTCTAAAACTTAAAGAAATAGATTTTTTTCGTGGAATTCACAATGGAGAAGAGAATTCTGGCTAGGAAGGACTTGTAACAAATCGATCAAAAGACTGATCTTTTAATATCATTTTATTTAGACGAATGACAAGATTTTATTTCAGACGAATGCGGACACCCCTCTAAGGCAGACACCCTCTATGGAGACATCTCTTTTAGGCGGACACCTCTAAGGCGGACTCCCCTCTAAGGCAGACACCCCTCTATGGCGGACTCCCCTCTAAGACGAACACCTCTTTATGACAGACACTCCTCTATGGCGGACACCCCTGTAAGACGGACACCTCTATAAGGCTGATACAAAGGTGTCCGCCTTGGAGCGAGTTCACTGTAGATAACTCTGACTGGACAAAATATTTCTCTTGGGCATGCTCCTTGCAAGCCCGGGAAAGGATTTCCATATATTTTGGGCTATGATAATAGAGCTTGTAGGCAAGCTAGTCTTAGGTTAAAGTCACGGTATGTTTCGTCCATTCGGAGTACTGAGGGTCGGACGCTGGTACTTTTCCGAATCAAATTGGTACCACATTAGATTGATTCCATACAAAGTCGGTTCTATTCTCTCTTTGGGCTTCCTGTGGTGGTTGAGCGACCTAAAGATACAAAAGAACGAAAACTACGACTTTAATCTAGTACCAGGTTGAGATTTTGTAGTTTTATTCATTTTGGTAACTATTAGGGGTAATAATAGCTTGAGCTATGCCAATCTTACCTTCTAGGGGTGTGAAAATGAAATTCCCGATCGTCACCGATCAAAATATACGTGAAACTGTCATCATTCTGAAAATGAAGATGAAATTTAGTTTGGGCGATATCCTGAGTAAAATACGTTTAACTTCCATATTTTCTAATGTTTTTATTTCTAGATTGATATTCACATGAGTAAAATACGTTTAACTTTCATATTTTCTGATGTTTTTATTTCTAGATTGATATTCACATGAGTAAAATACGTTTAACTTTCATATTTTCTAATGTTTTTATTTCTAGATTGATATTCACATGAGTAAAATACGTTTAACTTTCATATTTTCTGATGTTTTTATTCCTAGATTGATATTCACATGAGTAAAATACGTTTAACTTTCATATTTTCTGTTTTTTTCTAGATTGATATTCACATGGACGGCCAGTATGTTGAAACCATGGAGCCTCAGGAACTCGATCACCCCACTGAACCAACCAATACCACCGAACAAAGAACACATGTTCTTCCCGCTAGAATAAGTAAATGACTCCTTTTCTTGTCGGTTATTATTTATTTTAATTTTAATTTTAATTATTTAATAGACGACTTTCAGAAATGGCGGCCTAGTACATGAGAACGAGGCCACAAAGGCCTTGTTACCTGAAAATAAGCATGGCGACACTTCTATTGCTATCAAAGACGATGTGTTCCTCTTCCTTTTGAAATACCTATTTTCTGTGCATTTCACAGGATATGCTTAGACTCATTTGATGTCATGATGATTTTAGAGGCCTTTCTGGCCTCGTTCTCGTGAACAATGAGCCCGCCATTTTTGAAAGTCGTCTATAGCTTCAACAGGGCAATGAAAAGACTCGGAGTCCATACAAGCAAAGCCCCATAAAAGTCCCATGATTTCATCTTTCGTTATTTCTGCGTGACATATAGTTTCAGTATTCAATCAATGTGACAATTGAAACTTCCTCGAGAAAATGAAGGTTCAGATTTTGAAGAAATTTGACTTTTTAATTATTTGATGTTGAAATGTAGCTTGTGTACAGCCGTTACCGACCCCTCCTCTCACGGGGAAAAACGGGGAAGGGTTGTACACTGCAGGTTATAGAAATGTGTAGACTGCGAGCAGTCCCACTTTTCCCTCAAGACTCAGTAAAGACGAGTTTTTTACTGATTCCGGAGGGAAAAGGGGGACTGCTCGCAGTCTAAGAAATGTGAAGTCAATGTGTTTTAATAAATAGCTGATAAAATCCTAGAGCAAATTGCATTCGTACTTTATTTCGTGTGGGAAAACGTAGCAATAAATATGATGTTCACACTTGATTTGTTTTTGTTAGGAATGCCAAAAGGTCGATGTACTTTCCCACTTAGTTCTTTGGCCGTGACTAGAAGCGGTGATAAAGGCAATAGTGTAAACATAGGTAAGAACCTTGTTTTACGATGTACCGTTTGTCCATCATAAGAAGTTTGCTCTGTAACAAGCCTCTTTTATACGGACACAAAAGGGACAGCGAAAACTGTCCGTAATATAGAGGTTTCATTTATTTCAGCTCTCAGAACATAAGGTCTGTCCGGGATAGAGAGGTGTTCATCATATAGAAATTTCGTGAATGAGGAAATGTATGAAAAATCGTTCTTTCTGAACGTAGACTGAAACCTGTCCGTTATCAGTATAGAGGTGTCTGCACGGAGTTTCCTATGTAATTCTAATACTGTTTTTGTGGCCAATTCCAGGAGTAATAGCTAGACATCCATCCTACGTCCCCTTTTTACGAAGAGCTCTAACAGAGGAAGCAGTGGAAAAGTTCTTTATGCATCTTTTTGAGTCCAAACCAGAAGAAGGCAAATGCCGTGTTAAAAGGTATGGTTCCCACGCACAAATGGTGTACAAAGACTGTGCATTCGAGGGGTCATCCACTACGGTTAGAACGAAGCTCGCGATTTGTTTAAACGACGAAAACAAAGAATATGTGGATTACTCTGAACAATGTCTTTTTGTTCTACTTGTCGCCTGTGGCATTGTTTCCTTCCGGCCGTAGTGTATTACTACATTCGAGAAGTGTTCGTCGTAGTCACTAAAACTGTCCAGTGTAAGAATGTCTTGAGTTTGACTTCCTGCAATTTGTAGCTGTATACCTACCGTAAGGATCAGAGGAGCCGATTCTTAGGCCTACCCCGGGTCCTTAAGTCGCCGTTTTTTACAGCTTAGCAACTTAATGCAATTTAAGGCGTTCTAAGGCGTTTTAAGGCAACTTATTAAAAGAGTTGAATTAACTGAAGTTAACCTAAGGTGTTTTAAGGCAACTTATGGTCCAGGAGTAGGCGGCTATTGTCATTTTGGTTTTGCTGTGCAAGGAGTGAAGTAAATGCACAGCAAAACCAAAGAGTGAGAATTGGGAACTTCAAAGTAGGTTGTGCCTAATGATACAAACACCAAAAGTCAAGAAAAAGTTCATTTGATTCATGGGAGTTCTAAATCTGTTTCTACTGCTGTAATGACAAAGAAAGGCGATTTCTAACGCAGGTGTAACAAATTATGTTTGATGTAATTATTTTTGTATTTGTATTTTAGATACGAGCTTCCAGGAATCAATGCGTTCAACTTTGTCATCGAGGACTCGCTTGGTGGTGGTGGTGTGACGTCATTACGAAGTGATCCTCAAGTAAGTACTGGTGCATGATGGGTAATGAGCCCTGCCTCGTTTACATGCGATCGCTAGCGTATTAGCCATTTTTTGTCCAGTATACATTGCTGCAGCAGAATAGCAATATAGTCTATTTACAGAGTTATAGAGTGCTTATAATACATCCGTGAAAAGCTTTGTAATGAATTGTACTAATTTGCACTAATTAAACAATAGAAAACAAAGGATTTCGCGCTATTTAGTACAACTTATTTCGCCAATTTTTTCACGGATATATTGTAAGCACTCTATCCTATCATAAAACTAAATTGTGAATTTTCTTACAGGGCAAAGCTCTTGGACAAATGATGCTGGATTTCAAGATCAAGAACGTTCCTGACATTCTTCCTTCGATAATCGAACCAACGTTATGAACCGAAGACCACCGAAAGTTGTTTATTTTATAGATAGACATAAGTAAACCATCGCCTGTTCATCTATCACTACTGATTCATACTCGAAAAGCAGAAAATCTTGTAACTTATTCAATAATTCCTTTATAAGGGAAATTAATTCCAGATAAAAAGAACTTGGTACTTGAATGGAAATTGTCACTCGGAATAATGTTAGAAATGTGGCAATCCGAAGGTCGTGGATTCAATCCCCGCTGGGGGCTCGGATTTTTTCCGAGTCTTTATTTACACTCGATGAAGCAAACACATTTCTAACTTAGTACTTATTGATAACCTTGTGACGTCATAACATGGCGTCGAATAACGAGGGCAGTATAAAATGACGCTATTGTAAGTACCATTGCGTAACGGAAAATTTCCAAAGTTGCTGCTTTTATATTCATTCACTGCATTAATTTATCGAAAACAGTGAGCACTATTTTTTTACTTCAAACTCATGGAGTAACTGAGCTTCTGGGAGATGTTTACGAAAACAATATTTTATTCTCGCACAATCTGATCTACCACTCAACCACCCTGTTGTTAGAACAAGATGGCGTCACTTATATCAAAATATATAAACCTTGTAAAGAATGACGCCGAAGAAGGGGGAAGAATGTGATCTTCCACTCAACCAACCTACAATTTCGGACACTTACAAAATTGATAAATTTCAACATTAACTTTATAAAGTTACAATTTGACTCACTCTAATTCTAGATACCCCTCCTCCCTACATCAATATTGTACCAGAAGTTAACTCATGTTGTAGATGAGATCGTGCACGCGCACCAAGCTCAACATTGGGGGGGGGGAGAGAACACACTATCCGAAAGAGTGATTGCATCATTAAAAACACACGAAGTTTCAGATTTGTCTTGAGTTTTTTGTTCCTAAAAAAATAGTTTTGTCTTGAGTTTTTTGTAACAAAATTAATTAACAAATTGAAGATTATTTGAGTTGTCTGTCCTCTTATTGACACACGACATCATAAAATGTTCAAAACTCAAGTGGAATCACGCGAGCGCAGCGAGTGCTTTCACTGCAAAGTTTTGAACATTTTATGGTGTCAAGAGTGTGTCAAGAGGACGGACAACTCAAAACCATCTTCAAATCGCTTTTTTACAACAATTATTTGAGATAAATTACAAAATCCTTATTAGACGGGGCAACAGAACGAGCGCGCGCGCCAAAACGCGTCAGCAGTGTGTCTGTCGCCTTGTTGACACACTGATCCACCAATCAGATCGCGAGATTAGTATCAAGTGTGCAAAAATATCTATAAACGTCAGGTGGTAAAGCCAAAAGTTAAGAAAATGTGATCTACCAGCTCAACCAGAAAGGCTCGGGTTTCCATAGCGTAACAATATAACCATGACAATGTATATAGTTATTGATCGAGAATCATATACTGAAGTTGATAAGTACCGCTTACTAGCAATTACCCTATCTAATAGACTGATTACTGATTCCATAAATCATAGGTCGCTCAACTAGCGACCACCACAGGAAGCCCGAGGAGCGAACAGACCGACTTATCGAATCAGGCTATCTCAGTCTAAGATCGCTGGTTGAAATAGGAAAGAAAGTGAATGAATGAAACGAAAGTAGGGATGAAAGTAGTATCTTGATGTCAAACAGCCATGACGTGAATTCCTTTCAAGCTTTTAAGATCAAAATCCTTGAATTCAAGCTGGAATATTTTGATTATTTAATTTTTCTATTTGGTAGAAGCGAAAGTTGTAAACTTGCAAAATGAGTACAAATGTCGATATCTTGGATGGAGTTTAAATGACCAAATACCTTTCCTATAAATTGAATTGTGTTTCGGAACAGCACCAACAATGATTTAGGGGTAATACGAATATATAGAGGGGGAGGAGAGAGACAGGATGAAAGGGAAGCAAAAAGGAGGGACTTTGAATGCACCATTGAAGTATCTCAACAGGTTTGTCAAATCTGTATACCTACATCTCAACCTATTCTGGTCTACATCATATTCTTTTGTCACAACCTGATTCATGTGCGTTGGAGTTTTTCTTACTTTCATTTCTTCATTATGACTTGCATGGCAACGCTTATGGATAGCTGTTTACTTGCGACACGTACTTCATGTATGCATTATATCAGTGTATCCTCATCAATGTATCAATCTTCAATAAGCAACAGTAATGAGTTGAAGAGGTGCGGATTTAAGGGTCCGAACTGAAAAGGTAGAGGTTGGCCACATGAACGGGACGTACTGACCAAGCCTTACATTTGGTACTTAACGCGTTTTGGTTGATGTAGAGTAAGCAGACTATCAATTATCGCTAAATGAAAAGTGTGGTCGGTAAATAACAATAAAAACTACAGTGAGACACCTTAAGTTACCTGTAAATACATCCCGGGTGTTGCTTGTCTCATCTGACACACACCAGTCTTATCGAAGCGAAACTTGGTTTCATTTCGTCAACTTTCCCTTCAGCAGTAGGAATTACATCGACAGATTTAGTTTTCAGCCGTCACAGTTTAATTCACATACTTTTAAGGTCGATAACAGACCACATTTAACACGAAAAGATAGTTTGATGTTACATTTATGATAGTTTGATGTGATTTAATATCTTTGCATTTGTAATTGGTATCGTGCTACCGACGCATCCAGTGTACGTAAGTAGCGTAGATTGTATATACGTTTACAGGAAGATTCAAGGTCTTCCTTAAGGTTTGCGATGTCACTTAATGAAAAAGCTCGCATTTCATCAGAATTCACTCTATAACAACAAATTATATATCGTTTGATCATGATGTAAAAGAGTATCGATAATTTTTTTGTAGGACTTTACTCAGCGACATATAAATACAAAGCAATTTTTTTCAAAAAACTTTTTCCCCTGATCATCGATTTTGAGATAAATATCCAGCCAAACGATGTCAGTTTTTTGAGTGGTATATTGCGTTTTGCGGATTTTATCCTTGGTTAAAGTTAAAAATGCTATTTTTTCTCAAACATTTGGACAAAATTCGTCATACTCGAAAATAGGTTGTTCCCTTGCTCTGGCGTGATAATAATAAACAGATATATGAGGTACTCAGAGCAAAACGATTTACCTTGAAAGATTTCAACTGTCTCACAGCTTTCATCAGTCAAGTGATAGTGACGAGGAAACAAGAGATGGTCATACACCCTTGGGATTTCATACCCCTCGTCCCGATTCGTCATAATACGTCATAAACGCGCCCAATTAAGAAATACAAAACCCTGACATTGTTTTGCTGGACATTTCTCTAAAAATCGAACAGTTAGAAAAGCTATTTTTGAAAATTATGAATTGCTTTGTACTTATATCTCGCCGAGTAAAGTCCTATTGTTATGTTTCAAAATCTAGCTCAACCAATTATCGTTGCCATTTAGAAGCAAATCAAAAATGTATCATTATCTTCTACGTTAATTTAACAGTTTTCAAACGATACACAATTTGTTGTTATACCATGAATTCAAACAAAATGCGAGCTTTTTTTCCCAGGTGAAACCGCGAACCTATAGGAAGACCTTAACTTTTAAAACAAATGTAATTACAAACTAAAATAGATGGTGCGAAGAAACAATGTTTAATGTTGTTGCATAAAAATAGTTAACGTTGGGCCCGTTTGAACAAGCTAAACTTAGTGTATCTGTTGATACGTAGCTTTCGTAGCGTCCATCTAATGGTATATTGCTAAACACCTCTTTTTAAAAGCTCAGAGTCGATCCTTGATAGTCTGATAGATCGTTAAACCTATTAATTTGACACGGGTGAAAAACGCGCACTCTCGAAAATTCGGCGGGAACTCGTGGACGCGATCGTTTACAAATAAAAGTACCGTCGATTCAACTGTCGTACCAGTTTGACCAGGGAAAGAGAACAATAAAAGCGATGTTTTAAGAAAAAATAAGCACTACCTTTTCGCTGACAGCCTTAACTTTCAAAATTTACTAAACCTACAATGGTTTTATTCAAAACTTCCGAGTATGCGCAATGCGTGTTTCACTTTACTTATGACTTTATTTACCCTGTAAAACTGAGTTAACGTACATAATAGAAATGTAAGCTGGTACTACATATCTTCATGTACAACAAATCATATAAAGATTTATAAAATACATTCAATATATAAGAAATATAATATAATATAAGCTAGTTTATAGGAAAACACATTCTTAAACTAGTAATTCTTTTTTAGACGCAGACGGAACAGGAATAAAGATGATCCTTTTAGTTACTGTCATTCAAGTTTCATTCTTAGCTGTAACAGGTTAGGCAGGTTTTAACTCATTGTGGGAGGATGAGTGTGACGATGTGTGCCTTCGTGACATGATGAATGTTTGATGAGATGTGTGCGTGACTTTGACACGACGTGACAGTGTTGAATGACGTGACTTGAAAAACGAAAAACGCGTGGTATGAAACACTTGCGTGTGAGGGGAGAAGGTGAAAGGAAGGGAAAAATGTGAGATGGAGGATCTGTCACAAATGTAGACTAAACTCGTACCAAACATCCAGATTCTGGATGTGGCGCTGATTGGACCACAAACAAAGGCCTTACACGTCATATTTCGGAAACAAAAATTCACAATGACTTTGGTGTCTCTGCGAAATCCTTCGATCTACAACTTAGGACTTTATTTCTCCCTTTCTATGGATGCAAAGGATGTGTGACGCGATACGAAGGGGCAGAAGAGCCAGCTCAACACATTTCTGTCAGGCTTTCCTTTCCTTTCCAATTTTGCCCTGCCTCACTCATGAATCGCTCCCTTTATCTGGATACTCTGGATACTAATATCCATGAACCAGGTTTTACCTGAATTGTGAATGGTGCACAGTATACTTTTAAGTATGTGTTACAAGGGGTATGTGTGTCATGACTTTACTTTGCTGCGTGACTTGAGTGTGTAACAAATCAACAAATCAATTTCCTCTTTATCTTAAATTCTGTATTTCTGCAGGTTCAACAAGTAACACAACCCTTCCTTCCAGGTGCGTGATCACAACTATGATTAAAAATGATTATGATATGATTAAACATTAAGTGAAATTAAGTAAAATTACTGTTTCTCTACTGTTCTAGGTGTGTCCCTGTCCTACCAGAAGTCCCCTTTTACTAAACCACTAAGTTCCTCTACTGTTCTAGGTGTGTCGCTGTCCTACCAGAAGTCCCCTTTTACTAAACCACTGAGTTCCTCTACTGTTCTAGGTGTGTCCCTGCCCTACCAGAAGTCCCCTTTCACTAAACAACTAAGTTCCTCTACTGTTCTAGGTGTGTCCCTGTCCTACCAGAAGTCCCCTTTTACTAAACCACTAAGTTCCTCTACTGTTCTAGGTGTGTCCCTGTCCTACCAGAAGTCCCCTTTTAATAAACCACTAAGTTCTTTTACTGTTCTAGCCTCCAAGAGTGTCCCTATCTTCGTAAAAGCTTCCTCTTATTCAACCACTAAAACAGTATTTTTTTCTGTATTTTCTAGGTGTGTACCTGCCCTACAAGAAGTCTCCTTAGGGATCACCAATAAATACTGTTTTCCATATCACGACCCCAAAAATGGCTACTGTCGTAAAGTGATTGATTGGTCAGTGCATGCAACTAAGAAGGGCCAAAAGAAACGAGAAAGGGATTTAAGGCTTTTTGATTACATGACAAAAAGTGTGATAAAAACATTCTACAAAAACAAGAGCTACAAGAGAAATTGTTTGAAAGAAGTTTATGAAATATACTGTAGATTTCTTTTCCCGAAGTGTGATGTCACCGCACAGGTATTGAAGCCGAAACCACTTTGCAAAGAAACATGTGAACATTTACACAAAGTGTGCAAGTTAGAGTTTATGATATGGAACTTCTTTCAAAATGCATTGAAAATCGGCTGTTCAGTTCGGCGGCAAAGGGAGGTCTTGAAATGTTCCTCTCTTTTGCCAAGAAATGGAGGCGATATTCCAGAATGCTACTTCTTCAGACGTTTAAATAGTAAGTCTTTATAACAATAATAATAATAATTATATACTTAAGTACTTACAACTCATGCGGGGTTCTCAAACCCCTCTAACTTGAAAACCCCGCTACCTCGAAAACACAAAACCCATTTCCCTTGAATTTCTTTTTAGTTATTTTCTATTGGTTTACTCAAATCCCCGCTATATCTCGAACAATATTAAGCTTCCTCTGAGAGCTCAAGCTAGCTGGTTCTACTGTGCCTAGTTTGCCCAAAGCTACTGAAAGTGAATAGTTATTAAAGCTAATATAATAGTTTTTGATCAGATTTAATTTGATCGATTTCTCTTCACAATTTTTGCAGGCGAAACAGATAAACTAAAATCATCAGGTAAGCTTGATATTGTTAGGTCGGCCGTATATAACTTTATTATATACATATCGAGATTTACTCACAGAAAAGCCATTCAATAGATTTTCGTTTGTTAACTACATCTCCGCCAATCAGAATGCACGTATCGTTTTCTTCACGTGTGAGAAAAACGATACGACCAATCAGAAGTCGCGTATCGCTTTTTTTCACGTGTGAGAAAAACGATACGTCCAATCAGAAGCGACTTCATTCCTGATGAAAATTTTTCTTCAAACTGGCTCCTCTCAGCACTTTTTATCGAAGGATTTTCAGTCTTGGCTGTTCAATTAATCTTTATTCAGTAAGAATTTAAGCAGATAAGCTCATGTCATGCAAAATAAGAGCTCTATGGGGAAAAAGATTTTCAAAACCACGCTGTGCTGCGGCAAGAGCGAAGGAGGATTCACGGCCGGCAGTTTCAGAGTCGCTGAATGGAAATTTAGTCCAAATGAGCTCTTTCAAAAAATCCTCAAATTTATCACCAGGAACATTTTTCTTTCCAACTACGCTGTAATGCCGTAGATTGTATATATTTATTACATAGGTATTATTGCATAGTGGCGTGTTGTCACGTCATAACAACGCGTCACGTGGTACAAACTGACCAATCAGAAAATCAGAATTTGTACAGTGTATGAAAATTGAATAATAAATAATAATACTACATAAGCTAATTTACGATTATAAACTTGACACAGTAGAGCTGTGTAGAGCACGAGGTAAGTCGAGGGTCATTGTATTACCGAAAAAAATTTACCGAGCTGAGATCGTGTGCCTAAAAATCGTTATTTTGCATTTGCTTGTACATAAATCTAAAACAGTTAAACCAACAAAGAAATAAATAGAAAGAAAGAAAATAAATAAATAAATAAAAGGAATAAAACAGAACTGTTACATTGTCTAGGAATGCATTTGCATTTTGACTGCAAAATGCAGATATTTTAATTCTTTAAAAGATTATTTTAATCGTGGAAATCGAAAAATGATAATAATAATAAAAAAAGAAACTCGGGTAATTCTCGGGCTAACTCGTTGTGTTTTCGATTGGCACCGGAACTTCGGGGACTTACGCGATGATGACATAGTGGTTATGGCTTGGTAACCAAGCCAGTAACCACAAATACGGCTGCGAGGTAGACTAATAAGATAAGAGTTAATGGAAAAACCAAAATGTTATTCATTGTTTTGTTTTTTAAACTAGGTTTTCTATTATTCTTTGTGCTTTTGATGTTAAACGAAGACCGCTTTTGAATCCCGTAATCCGGACCGGTCGATCACGGGAAAATAATGGACCGTTCAGTTTTTAAGAGGTCTTCGCCAATCAGAGCGCTTGATTTCACCGGAAGTAGCATATGTTTGTGCCATATAATATAAAAAACACGATTGAATAACGACTATAATGATTTTAACTAAAATGTGTTCACTAGATTGTTACTATGGAAATGGTTTCGGTTACTATGGTAACGCCAGCGTCACTCGTTCAGGTCACGTGTGCCAGTCCTGGTCATCTCAGTGTCCTCATCGTCACGATCATCCATTGGCTGAATATCCAGAACTCATTAATGCATCCAATTGGTGCCGCAATCCTGGAGGCCAAGCACCCAATGGTCCATGGTGTTACACCATTAATGCTAATATAAGATGGGAATACTGCAATGTCAGGAAATGCCCTGATCCAGGTACTAATAGACATATTGATGTCGATGTCAGCCCAGGAGTATATGGTCCTAATATTAAGCTGTTTTCATTCTCGCAGGCCCTACTCGATCACCCGAGCTGGTGGAAGCTTATTCCACTGGTCGTCATAAAATTTATATTAAATGGCGATCCGTTCCACTCCCATTCGTCCACGGTACATCTAAAGGATATCGAATTAAAATCAGAAATGAAGGTGGTAAAAAAGCCTTGATAAACCGAATAAACATAGGCAACGTGCATGGAATCGATTTCATACGATCTGAGATAAAAAACCTTCAACCTTTAACTAACTATAGTTTGTCAGTGTTGGTATTCAACGAGCATGGAGATGGTCCCTGGAGTCGTCCTGTGTATGTACAGACCATGCCACAAAGTAATCTTTTTTTAAAAAACTGGACCCCTGTGCCAAGGGTTTACTCGTTCCCATGTATTTAGCTAGTACTTGGATGCAGTGTATCATGAAATCATAGTAGTTATGCCATGCAGTTAGGGTAGTATATTTGGCAGCCTGTGTTACAGCTAACAGCTAAATTCGCAAAAAATAATAAAAAGGAAAATTAAAGTGCAACCTTCGAAATTAGAAGCTATTTTGGACATCGAAAAGTTGGTGTAGGCGTTCTGTGTTATTCTGTGGTTGTTAAAAATAGTAATATGAGCGTGCTTCCAAAGCGTATAAATATCAAACCCCGAAATAAAATCAGCTGCCAGTGAAGATTTCATCGAGTTTAAAATTAAACACTGAAAGCATCAGAGTCAAAAGCCAAACTTTTTGTTTTAATCCAGGACGGGTTCGAAGGGGTCCACGGAAACCCCCTTGAAACTTTTAAGCCATTTTTGTCAAACATCGACCAAAGAATAGAGTGTTATACACAGCTCGGAGTTTAAGAAACGAAACCCCCCTTGGAAAAATCCTGGATCAGCTACTGATTCCACAAGTCATCCACATGATCAAGGAGATATCGTACTAAAGTATTGTGCCACAAACAAATTGACTGTTAATTACTTATTAAATGATTATCAAATCTAATAGGAAAAAAATCAGTGATATTATACACTTTGAACAAAAAGATCAAAATCAGAAGTTTAAGAGATATAAGTTGAAAAATCAAGGAGAATTTTCAAAAATCACGAAATTTGTCGGTATCTTTTGCATAACAACAAGTGTTTTTACTCGTGCCCAGGCCGTAGGCCGGCACGAGTCTAGCTAGGTTTGGGTTTTCTATAAGTCCGTCCGTCCGTCCAACCATCCATCCATCTATCTATCTTTCGTCGTCGTTGAGAATCTGCCATGAAAACGAGGCAAGCACGAAAACGAGGCAGCGCACGTTCCAGCAAGTTTGTAGCATTTTCACGAGTCACGAGCATTTATAGGAAAGAAACAAAACCATGAGGTAACATATTTTCTTTGCTTTAGATACCGTTACAGTGAAATGCAAATTGATTCTTGAAGGCTTTAAATTTACTTCTGATTTGAAACATCAGAATTGGAATACCCCAGGACGCAAGGCGATAGAGTCAAACTTTAAGTCAAAGGTACTCGTAAGAATTATATTAACTACGTAATCCATGAAAAGTTCATCTATGACTTAATTTGTGTGGAATTACCAATTTTTCAGCTCAGTCAACACAAGCTCTTTGCTCTTTTCAGCTCGTTGCAATCACAAGATCAGAGACCTACAAGGTTTTCAAGATAACAGTTAATTACTTCTTGTGAGTTTTTGATCATATATATATATATAGCGTCTGTTTCTTTTGTAACACATGTATATAGCGCTTGTCACTCACTAGCCTCGTGTTCACGTGGAAACACAAAAGCGTTTTCACATGAATGAGAGGCTAGTCAGTATAAAACAAAACGTTTAGCCAATGGCTCTCTGGTTGGCACATGCATGATAAAGGTTACGTCAACGTGAGGAGCGCTATATATAAACTCTTCGACCGCCGCCACTCTAGCTTACAGCATGTTACAGCAGCATCCAATAGCATACATTTATATAGCGACATTCCCTTTCACGCTCGTTCAGTAAGAGATGGAGACATGTCACGTGACTACCGGTTTAACGTTTTAGCACGCTAAAAACCACAAAACCCAGGAAATCCGACTCCTAAAACTCAAAACGAGGTCCCAAACTTAGACAACTGACTGGACCAACCCAACCATCCGTGGCTCAAAACTAAGTGCGTGACACCAAGGGGTGGTAAGACACAAACTAAGGTGCACCAGGGTCAAGGACTTACCTAATCTTTATGCTAATGCATGGGTTTGCAGGGGGATTGCGTCAACCAAAATGCTCGGGGGTTGAAGAGGAATATTTTGTACAGCGAGTATTCCGGTGTTGTCAATGACAAAGTATTCCCATTCCCACTTATTTTTAAAAAAAATAAAGTATTCTTTATTCTTCCTTAATTGAAAACAATGTATTATAACATAGCTACAATCTTACGCGGGCTCTGATTGGCCAGAAAGCTATGAACTATTTGCCCATGGGCAGCACTGCGCGCGCACTATCTTCGTCATCGTCTTTTTCAAATCGTTCGTTTTTAAGATGGCGGCAGATATAACGCGCGCTCTGATTGGCTGAAAAATCTATGAACTACTTGTTCGCGACATGATTGACAGTGACGTAAGAATAACTAGACCCTGTTGGCAGGGTAACTGGGCTACCTGTGGCTGTTGGCATTGGGTGGTACAGATATCAGTGTGCATCTAATTATAGTCTGTTCAGCAGAAGTATTAAGTGAACTGTGGAATTTTGTTCCATGTTCTACAAATGAGCTTAAAGTCTCTGAAATCCAATACCAGGTAGATTTTATCAGAGAAAAACAAAGAGAATACAAAGAGGGTGAAGCATAGCAATTGCATTTCTAGCATGTGAAGCAAATAGTTTTTACATGGTCACAGTACTACAACCAATTGTTATTATGAATGAGATCATATCACTTTGTGTGATTAAAGACTGCATTGTATTCACCACTGATGATGAACAGTAATCAAAAGTTTCTAGTGTACAATTTATAGTCATGAATAATACCACTGTAGCTTGGACTACAGTCAAGTTTATAGGTCTAGATGAACTACCATACAGTTCATAATACCAGTGTTCATTATTTGAACTAAGTTCATTGATGATGAAATGCCATTATTTCTGTGGGCAAATATTAGTGATGTAAGGGACATAGCTATACACACTGGGTACCTGCATTCAACCCAAACAATAGCACATTGTCTTGATTACAAGGTGCTTGGATAGTCTTAAAGGGATCAATAAGACCAGGATTTGTTTCTATATCACTTGACAGAATAAAATTGGAATGATTCACTCCTCTGTGGTAATTCAATTTTTTTTAACAGATGACATGATCTCTTAGGGAGCACCAACACAATAAGTGGCCACACCTCGATGGTATAACGGTGCCGGAGATAGACAGTAGAGAAGTTACATTGCTTATTGGTAACGACACGCCCGAAGTATTTTGGGCTCTGGAAGAACGACGAGGGAATCGGAAGGAACCTTACGCCGTAAAGTCCTTTGCTCGGATGGACAATCGTTGGTCCAGTTAATGACGTCACAAACAGAAAGAGTCTGAATGCATGTTTTATAACGCTACAAGATGAAGAATTAAAGACGCAAGTAGAAAGATTTTGAAAAACGGACTTTGGAGATCCAATACTAAGTACGAAAGAATCAATGTCACTGGAAGACCACAGAGCGTTATCTGTCATGGAAGAAAGCGTTGTCTTGGTCGAAGGTCACTACCAAGTTTCCCTTCCTTGGAAGCACGGCGAACCATATATTCTGAATAATCGTCAGTTAGCTGTATCTAGATTAGGGTCGCTGAAAAGAAGACTCCTAAAGGATCCCGAAGTTCACCAGAGATATAAAGCTGTTATAGATGATTATCTTGACAAAGGTTATGCCCGTCAGATACCTGAAGAGAACCATACACCATCAGATCAACCAGTGTGGTACTTACCTCACCATGCCGTCATTAACCCGCGAAAACCAGAAAAACTGCGCGTGGTATTTGACTGCGCCGCCAAGTTTAAGGGAACTTCTTTGAATGGTCAACTTCTTCAAGGGCCAGACATGACTAATAATTTGATGGGAGTTCTCACTCGATTTCGGGAAGGACCTTTTGCTTTAGCAGCGGACATTGAATCTATGTTCTTGCAAGTGAGAGTTAACCCAAAGGACTGTGATATGTTGAGATTTCTATGGTGGCCAGACGGCGCTCTCGACAAACAACCATTGGGAGTTCCAGATGCTTGTGCACTTATTTGGAGCAACCTCTTCCCCCAGCTGTGCAGGTTTTGTCTTGAGGAGAACAGCTGATGAGAATCGTGCTGACTTTAATAAAGATGTTGTGAACTCTGTCTACCGGAACTTTTACGTGATGATTGTCTGAAATCTACCAAAACAGTAGATGAAGCTAAACACTAGTACTTGAACTTATCCAATTGTTAAAGCGAGGCGGATTCCGTTTGACAAAGTGGAATGAGCAATAGTAAGACGTACTCGATACGATACCAGAATCTGAGAGAGCGAAAAACAGTCAAGAAAATGGACTTTGAAAGATTGCCAAATGAACGAGCCCTCGGTGTCCACTGGGAGGTAGAATCAGATCGTTTGGGACTAGAGATCAAAGTGAAAGAAAGGCCTCTAACAAGACGTGGGATACTATCAGTAATGAGCTCCGTCTATGACCCATTAGGAATTGTCTCCCCATTTATGTTACCAGTAAAGGTACTGTTGCAAGATCTCTGTAAGCAAGATATTGGGTGGGACGATTCAATTCCAGTAGAAGAGATGGTGAAGTGGAAGAAATGGCTAGATGAGCTACCTGAACTTTCCAGTGTATCTATACCACGTTGTCTGGAACCACCGGAGTTGGGTGACATCGTGTCAAGAGAACTACATCACTTTGGTGACGCATCCCAAAGGGGCTATGGTGCTGTATCGTATTTGAGATCAGAGAACGTCAACGGAGATGTCCATGTCTCATTCTTGCTTGGCAAGTCTCGACTTGCACCAGTGAAAACTACAACGATACCAAGATTGGAACTTTCGGCGGCAGTCCTAGCGGTAAAGTCCGATTGCATGCTGAGAGAGGAATTAGACTTACAAGTTGAAGCGTCCTTGTTTTGGACGGATTCTACCACAGTGTTACGTTATATTTTCTAACGAGAAGAAAAGATTCACAACGTTCGTAGCCAACAGAATTGCAGTCATCCGTGAAGCCTCGAGTACTGACAGTGGAGATACGTGGAATTCAAAGAGTAACCCAGCTGACGATGCCTCGAGGGCTTAAGTGCAGAAGAAATGAAGAACGACGTTAGATGGCTAAGCGGACCGGCATTTCTGTGGCAGAGGCGAGAACTATGGCCCACGTTACCCTTTGCTCTAACACAGATTGCTGACGATGA
Source organism: Telmatactis stephensoni (assembly GCA_029948255.1). Lineage (NCBI taxonomy): Eukaryota > Metazoa > Cnidaria > Anthozoa > Actiniaria > Isophelliidae > Telmatactis > Telmatactis stephensoni. Next base: position 326,793 of record JALIZF010001611.1, on the reverse strand, counting down.
CCCAGAGGTGAAGAGAGAGAAACAAGTTAACATGGTCCAAGTAATCCAAGAAGATATCCTGAATACGGTGTTTAAGCGGTTTTCTTCGTGGCAGCGTCTACGCATCGCTATTGCTTGGTTGATGAGGTACAAATGTTTCCTAGTAATGCTTATCGTCTACGTCATGGGCAGAACAAACCCAAAGAGTTAAACTGTGGTACGATCAACGTTCCAGAGCTGAAAGCAGCAGAACGAGAGATTATCAAACATGTGCAGCGTCAATCTTTTTCCCGAGAACTAGCTGTCTTAAAGTGCGTGGATGTGGCGAAGGTACGTCGGAAAGGAACGAACTCCTCTACAGAAAGAAGGTGGTTGAAAGATCTAGCTCTATATACAAGTTCAATCCACAACTGCGAGATGACATGTTATGCGTTGGAGGACGTCCTGAGTAATGCTTCGATTCCAGAGAGAGCCAAACATCCGCCAATTCTGCATAAGAATCATCATGTTTGTGACTTAATCATACGTCACTACCATCAAATGTATGGTCACGCGGGCAAAGAGCACGTGCTTTCACTTATCAGAAAGGAATTTTGGATCATAAAAGCAAGAGTATCCGTACGAAGATTACTTGATCGCTGTTTTGATTGTCGCAGACGTAACGCACCCCCATGTGAAACAGGTGATGCAGACTTGCCCCGAGACAGACTGACTCCTGATATGCAACCGTTTTCTTATGTTGGTGTAGATTTCTTTGGTCCTATACAAGTGCAAAAGAGGACGTTCTGTTGTTAAAACGGTATGGCTGTCTGTTCACGTGTTTAGCTGTAAGGCTGTCCACATAGAGATTACTCACACCTTAGAAAACTTGCAGTTTCATCGATGCACTATATCGCTTCATCAATCGAAGAGGCAAACCTCTACTCATTCGAAGTGACAATGGTACCAATTTTAAGGGTGGAGAAAAAGAGTTGCGCGAGTCCATACAAGAATGGAATCAACAAGCGATACATAAGTTTCTGAGACAAAGAGACATCGAATGGATCTTCAATCCCCCATACGCGAGTAATATGGGAGGAGTGTGGGAGAGACTTATTAGGTCAGTTAGACAGGTTCTACGTGTGCTGCTCAAGGAACAGATGGTAAATGACGAAACGCTGTTGACTGTTATGACTCACGTCGAAGCTATTCTTAATAGTCGACCATTGACTCCTTGCAGCGACGACTCCAAGGACGAAAGCCCATTGACACCTAATCAGGTGCTGCTTCTACGCGATGAAACGTGTCTACCCCCAGGAGTATTTACGAAGGACGATGTCTTTACAAGAAGAAGATGGCGCCAAGCGCACTTTTTAGCCGATCAATTTTGGAAACGCTGGGTAAGAGAGTATTTGCCGCTGTTACAGGAAAGAACAAAGTGGAACAGACCCAGACGAAACGTAGCCAAAGGAGACATTGTGCTTGTAGTAGATCATAATGTCCCAAGAGGAACATGGCCGTTGGCGCGCGTTTTGGAGGACTTATGCAGGAAAGGATGGCTACGTCAGATCAGCAAAGGTGAAGACAAGGACAAGCATCCTGACTCGACCAATCAACAAACTTTGTGTGCTGGAAAGCACCAGCGACTAATGTGAACGTTATGAACATTGTATCATTTGGTATCATTTAATTGTCGCGTTTAGTAAGATTAGTAAAGATGAGGCACTACGCTCATTTGGTGCCGGGTATCCAGGTGAACGGTGAACACGGCGTGCAAAGCATTATTGGACAAAATGACCGGCCCTGGTCCCCAGGTCCCTTGATGAACAAGCAAAATATCAGAAAAAATTATTTCTGAAAGCTTTTAATCACATAAATTAGCAAAAGAGTTTGAAAGAAGTCTCCCTTGAATTTTTGAATGTTCCTGTCGCTTTGTCATCGTTTTATCAGCGATCAAAACTGTGTCACACAATACCGTCACGATATGTTAAAGGAGCAAGAACCTATCATTCTGCGAAAATATTTCACTCCTAAAGTTAATGAGCGAATATATGTTTATGCATTTAAGAAAGATTAGAAAGATTTAGCAAATAAGCTGTTGGTATCGTCATTTTAACGCTCAGTGTTTTGGCTGCTATCTTTCTTATCAAACAATAGTTTTACGTGATTTTGAGAGTTGACCGAGGCGAGCGTGTTGATAGTGCGAGTCTCCCAAAAAAACGCTTTACAAACAGTAAATAAGGGCTATGATTTTAAAAACGAGTTTTTTCGATATGGAAGTATACTTGAGGGTTTTGGCGAGTCTACAACTGCATGAATTTAATTTGCTAATAACTTTGAAAATTTTTCAACTGAACGGAATAATTAAGTACAGTACACATTGCCGAATAAAAAGTTTATCATAAAAACTTACAAACATTTGTACAACAATTACTTACACGTTAGACTCAGGAAGAAGACTAAGTTTACAGTTGTTCACCACATATCTTGATGGAAAACAATTTATTATAAACTCGACATACTCGTCGACCGTGAAGTAAGTAGCCTGGGGACGAGGGCCGTTCGCAAAAATGCTGAACGCGCTCTGATTGGTTGAAAATATAATCTCCGTTCACCTGGATGTTCGCGACATGATTGACAGTGACGTAAGAATAATTAGTTTTTTTTGTACGAGCGTGTTTTGAGTTGGATAGTTTAACTTAATACGAGGTACAGATCTTTGAATCAAGATGTAACTGAAATCTGAGCAACCGAAGGGACACAAATTCGGTAGGTTACTTGTAAGGATTTTGTAAATGTGGTAGAGTGATATTTAAGCTGTAATTCGTTTGTATTGTAGTGAGCCGCACTCTCACTCATTCTCTCACACATGACGCCATATGCTACAATGATGTTATGCAACAATGAAATACCTCAAATCGCATGGAAAATAATCAAATCTTAAAAGAATAAATGATGTTGAGTTATTCAAGATCCGTATATGTGTGTTCGCGACGTGTTCTAATTGGTTGGAATTAAAAGAAGTGGAATGAACTAAACGATTCAAAGGAATTTATTCTTAACACTACTTCCCCATGGGCTGCACGGCTCCGTTTTGAACGTTCTAGGCTCTGTTATAAATCAATTAGACAACAGAAAGCTGCTTGCCCATTGCGTTAGATACACTTAAGAAAATATAAAGAACTATCGATCGGCTACGGCCTCGTGCCACTCTTACGTTTGTTAACTGTTCCTTATATTTTCTTAAGTGCGTCTATAACACCATGGGCGCGCGGCTTTCCGTTGTCTAACTGATAAATGGTACACTTTTTGTACATAGAAGGCTATACAGAAATCGAGGAAAGAGTTTGCCGATCAATTATCAATTTATACAAAATCAATTATCTAAATATGTTTCCATGTATTACCAAAGATTAGCAATATTCTCCCGTACTACAGTTAACGGAGTCTTAGTCTTGTGACCGCTCGTCCACTTCTGGTACTATAGCCTAATAGCTGAGGGTGCTCTTCATCGTCATCCGACATAGAATCAGACGTATAGTAGAAGTACCATCGTCACTGTCAATGTCCGATCTGTGCCTCCTTGCAGTTTCCGCTCAATACGGTCGACTTCACTCTCTGGAATTGTGTGGATCTTTACGCCAGACTCATTTGTAGAGATTTCTACGTTAACCCGATCGACAACTGCGTATGGAGACTTTTTATTGTCTCCATATGATTATTCATGATAGACAGCAGTATCATCTGATTCACTCACTGTTGTCCAGCCAAAGAATATCCATTGTTGAGTCTGCAAACTGCAGCTCCTTCGATCTTACACTCTTTACAAGTAGGTCTTTCTTCAACAGAGTGAGAAAAAGCTTAGCTGTACCCTACTACTTCATGCGCAGAAAACAACACTTCATATTGAGCGTGCTTGGTAGTTTCTTGGCCTGCTGACTGCTCTCCAAAAAAAAGAGATGGTTGACGCTGTTTCTCCTGACTGTCTGCTTTGAAGATCAAATGATAAAGCGTAAGGCAGATGGCCTGTTTCCTCCTTACTTTTATTCCTTACTGTATGTTGTCTTGCACTTTTTCCAAAGATAGCCGAGAACTCTCGAAGTTGCTGCTTGTCTTCGAGTGACAACTTCTCAATTTCATTCGTTAAGGCACACATTTCTTTGGTGGGTAGAGGTGCACTAGGAATCACCTTTTCGGGATAGTAGCTTTTAGGCCCAGTATAAGTAAAGTAGTGAAAGGGGCCACTGTATATACGCTTCTGAATTTCTCTTGCATGCCTTGTGCCATACGTACTCTAGCTGAGTTGGCATCGGGTCATCTTTTCTCATCAAAGAGAAAAAGTTCTCGACCATCAATGTCACAGTTGAAGGCAAGCGGACGTGTTGCAGCAGATCTGGAACGCCAAGCTCAGTTAGTAGGCTTTGCAACCTAATCAGCATAAATGACTTTCTTGTACAGACTTATCTGGTCAGGCCCTTGTGTTGATACGCGACCAGTTCTCTCTCTTGCTTGCATCTCCCAAGTAATAAGGAAGTTAATAAGTTTATCAACGGTTGATAAGGCTTGGTTAGAGGTATGTCTTGGAATTGCTCGATAGGTTAAACAGCTCAGCATAAGGATATAAAACAGCTGAAAAATCATTGGAAATAAGTCGTATGGACTTGTTTCCAGAGTCACAAACGAACAAAGCTGATCCCATATTTGCCAACCCGTGCGGAGAATGCAAATGAGCAGACGAAATTACGCCATCCTGGTTGCCAGCTTTATTGGCTTGTCCACAGTACAGGCTCACTTCGTCTCTTTTACCAGTAAAAGTTCACGATAGTATGGTTACTGCAGGAAACAAAAAGTTGCTTGCCAACAAAACAAATTCCAGACGGAGAATGGAAAAGGCCACTGCTTATAGTCAAGTCAGTAAGTATGAATACAGTCTCATGTTCAATCAGATCTTCGACATAGATATCTAGCTGGATATTCTTGATCAAGTTTCCGTCCTGTGCAAACACAGAAATGTTTGCGCAACTACATTGAAGATGTTGAGACAACACTGATGGTGCTAGTGATAGTGTGCTTTGCTGTGATTGGAATTGAGTCGTCTTCGTTTTCGTTCGCAGGCTCGATCACTTCTAAAACTGCCGCATCTTTCTTTTTTGACAGCAATCTTGAGATGTCGACAACTCTTATGGAACTATTGCCGGTGTCGCAAACAAAGAGAAGGTTTTTGAAAATGCAGAGACCTGAAGGATTCTGGAAAAGGCTGTTTTTTTCCGTCATGTCACGCATACCAGGCCGACTTTCACCAGCAACCGAAGAATAAAGCATAGCCAGGCAGTGTAGATTACACATCATAATCTGAATGCCTTTCTGCATGGTCGAAAAAAAAAACAGTGTTCCAGTTGTTTGATGCCAAACGGCATCGACAGGACAATCAACAGTTTTAGGGCAATTTTGTTTCCAAAATGTGTAAATTTCGGGAACAATTGTAATGACAATGTCTTCAGCTGGAATGGCACGTGCAACTTTCAGCAAAAAGACCTCTAGAACTGTCTCCACAGACATTCGGTCTTTGTTCTTGATTGCCTTCAGGGTCACAGCCTTCTTCATTGCAGCTGATATTTGAGGATTACTGTCTCTTCGGACTACAAGAAGCATTCGCAGATTAAACAAATAGTTATCAAGGAAGAGTCAGGTTTTTTTTGAAGAAATCGAGGGCTTACAAAACAAGCTCTATAGAAAAGTTTTAAGACCACAACGAAAATAAAGATTTACTTCTCATTGGCGGATCCAGGGGGGTTCCGAGGAACCTATGGAACCCCCTTGAAGGTTTTAAGCCATTTTTTGTCAAACATCGACCAAACAATAGAGTATTATACACAGCTGGATTTAAGAAACGGAACCCCCCTTGGAAAAATCCTTGATCCGCCACTGCTTCTATAGAAGAAGCGTTGTTATAGCTGGAACCGGGGCCGCTTGAGCTAATTCTTCAACTTTTTGAACTTTGTCAGGCATGGAAGGCAGCTATGCCAGCCATGATGATCAACAGGCGTGAGAAGTCTTACGCGAGCTAAGCCGAAGCCGGTGAGGTGTGCAGCTCGATCTTTATACTCGCTCTGTAAGGGACTGGCGCGAATACCATTATTTCTACCCGAAACCAGCTTAGGAATGTTTTTTTTTATAGTCTGATTCGCACTATCGACATGAGCATCAAGACACCAGCCTCGCTCATTCAACACAATGACATAAATGTGAAAAAATAACAAGCACTGCTAATGAGCAGTACATTACTAAGGGGTGTTTACATGGCATTAGGATCATCCTAGCAGGCGAACCAACTTTCTTTTGTTTACATGACAATTTTCCGTCACCCGAGGCAACCCGAAGCATAGTTCAAAGAAATGAGTGGCTACTAAGTCTATCATAGTATTCTGGGTCACCCGAACTACCACAGGGGGACCACCATTAGCCTAGATGGCGAAGTATCTCTGATTTACTTTTTCCGTTTACATGACCAAAACATACTCCTAGTGCTAGAATATTCCTACCGCCGGCAAGATAGGATGATCCTAGTAGTAGAATGATCCTAGTACCCGAAGTGAAAACACAAATTCAACATGCAACACCAGTCAAAAAACTCCCAGCTAAAATGAACAACTGAAATCCCAGCTACAATGTAATATTTCACATTGCCTGCCAGCAAAAGCAATAGGCTGTGGAGCGGATATTTTGTGGAGCAGATCCAACAACTTAGCCGTTCATATACCTGGTTAGACGCTCGTATAAAACTGGCATGAATTATCAGATGAATGCCGTGTTTAGTTCGGCAAGTTTCAAGTTTGCAATGTCGGATTAATTGATTGATTGATACAGAAACTCTAAAGCATCTTAAGGATGCTGGTTTCGCTCTTTCTTTGTACACATTTTAAATGCTTCAGGGAGGCTAGCCCGGCCGTCTTGTCATTCTTTCCTCACCAAGCAGTTGTTTTGTTGGGCTTTCTGTGGTAACCACAAAATGGCGGCGTCGAAGTTCGTCGTTGTTTACTTGATTCTTTCTTAAAACAATTGACAAGCATGAGTTGATATATTAGCAATGTAAGGTCAATTTTTAGATATTTTCATCTTGACTCGGCCTTCTGACTCGGACTCGGATTTGACTCGGTGTTTCGGTGAACTCGCTAATGAGCATGAGTTTGTGTATGTTGCTTGTGATTATGCTTACCGATCATGTTGTCGCTAGTATGACATGTCAGTGAAATGTTCACCCTTCTAGTATGAGTAAGATGGATGTTGGCGTTGCGTTTTTCATCACGGCTGAGGTAATAAGGACACTACCCTGGTTAGTGAAGCAAAGCATCATCGGAAGAATCTTTAAACAAACGAAGACAAATCAAAGATCCCAAGATTTTGTATTCAAGTCACTATCTGTAGAAGGTAAAATAACACTATCTAATAGATAATTGTATTTATAAAACAACTGAAATGAAATATTTGATATATAACGCGCACGCTGATTGGATGGCTACCGTGTTTGTATAAGAGGACATAGACATGGCTAGCATGCAGTAAAACATCAAAAATATTTTGTAAAAGCGCATAAACATATATAGACAATTTATCTCGTGTCTTTTTCCTTTGTTCCAGTTTCTCCTTTACCGCCAGCAGACCTGAGCCAAAGTGACGTCACCACGACGTCAGTGAGAGTTCATTGGTCAGCTCCTGCTTACAACGAGTTGTTCAAAATCACTAACTACACCGTACAATACAAAAAAGCTGGAACTAAAATGTCGTATTATGATGCTGTAAAAGTGAGTCCAGACAAAAGGGAAAGTGTTGTGGAGAATTTAGACTCGAATACTGAATATCTGATGCGTGTTATGTCCATTAACGCTCAAGGATCACAGCCCAGTGAGTCTATGACTGTCAAAACTAAAGGTCAGTAAAACACATGTAAAAGTCCACGATGTAACTTTTCTTGAATTTTTTTCTGCAATATATTGCGATATTGCGAGCAGCAGTGTGTTATATTGCACACCTTCACCAACAGTTTCAGGTTTAGAATCGGGTTTATCTTCTGGACCTTTTTCTGAAACGTACATTTCGCGCAACATTTTAGGGATGAACACATGATGAAACTGTGTTGCACAAAATGTTGCATGCAGAAAAATTGATATGTATCTTGTACGGTTTGAACTTGTGAGTGCAATAAAACTTTCACGGCGATTAAATGATCATCAAAAGGGTTTCCAATAAGCTGACTCACGGAAACTTATCTGGCACAGTAGAATCCTACAAGAGGTAACATTTTTAAACTATAAATAAATACATGAAAAAATGCAGCAAAGCAACAAAAACTCACCAATTCAAGACAGCACGGCACAACACGCTACACTCAAACAGCTAAACACAAAAATACGGTAACAAGGTTAACTGGTTAGTTTAAGTCGTACCGTCGGAACGTGACAATGGGAACGCAGACAAAATAAACTCTTTGCAACAAAGAAACTTGTCGCGCGCTGATCGTGGAAGATAGGTCAGTCGCTTTACAATTTGCAACAACTCTGGCTAAGTTAGTAGTTGGTTCGGAGGGCAATTCATTGGTGAGTTATATTTATAAACAAGTTCTTATTCACTGCACTCATTCTCAGGTTTACCAGAGAAAAATTCACCTATCCCGGATAGGCTAAGCATCGTCTTACCACCGACGTTTCTGGTTGCCATTTTGATTGGAGTGGGATGTCTGTTTTTGAGATGGTGGCACAAAAAGCGGGAAAAAGAAAGAAGACTAAAAGCACGAATTCAAAGAGTAAGTTGGTGCCTGTCAAATTAAATTTGGATTTCTTTGTCCTTTTAAAAGTAACTTGAGACAAAACGTCCGGGACTTGCGACAACTTTGCACCGATGCTCAAATTTCTTCTCACGTCATGGCACGTCAAAACTTCTATATATCGGCCAAGACGAGGCAACTTGCGATGAATTCACAAAGATTCTTTTAGTTGACAAAGGCAGTAACCCTCTTTATTATATGGCTTGATAATTTCCTGGATTCTGATTGGCTGGCGCACGGTCTGTCCAAAAGCGTATTTGAGAAGTTTGGACCATTACCATGGCAATGGTCCAACTTCCGTATTTTGTATGGACCGGGAAATTCAAAAACTACATTTTTTAGTTTGTTTTGAGAAAAACGCCTTAGAACATCACGATAACTTGATCTTTTCTTAAATTTCGACAACGGACAAGGAGTCTATTCGCTGAGGGAATACTCCATTTTCGAGTTCCTCTTTGCTCAGGCTAAGCCTCGATTACGCGAAATTTATTCCATAGAATTTTAGCAACAGTCCGATGGAATGCAATGAACAAACAAAGAAAATACTTTAGAATTCCACGGGGTTTTTGCTAAAATTCATGAATATTTTACTTGGATTCGAGGCTTAGCCTGAGCAAAGAGAAACTCGAAACTGGTCTATTCTATTATCCGGTTTTCGAGAGTGAAAACGACGAAATGAGAAGACCGGAAGTTCTTTTGTTCACGACAAAATGCCATATAATAAACAACTTAATATAAAAATTAGGTACTACCTAATAGCGGAGCTCCCATTTCTATGTTCTTGATTCAAATGAATTGGGATTCATGTGTTAATTGCCCAATTGTAAAGGTCTTGAAAGATGAAAAAGTTGAAATGAAGATTATGAAAATGAAAATTAAGGCATTTGCTTTGGTTTGTATATACTCTCTCCCTTTGGTCTCCTGTGAGCCAGTTGTATGGGCTTGTAAGCTTGTAAGTGACCTTTATTATAGTATATTTTAATATTCAGATACACTGTCAGATTTCATAATTGACTTTGTAGTGGTTCATAATTCTCAGGAATAGAAAGCAAAAATCTCCAAAACCTTATTTCATTGATACAAATAATTAAACCTTTTCAACATCCTGGATATTGCAGAACTACAACTCTTGATTTGTTTGTTTTCACTATATTGTGACATCTTGTTTTTTGTGGTTTAGTGTTGTTGTTGCTGTTGTTGTTGTTGTTGTTGTTTTGTTTTGTATTTTTAATGACACACTAGGTGAATACTTGTCTCTTCCAGATTATACTGATAATACAATTTAAAGTGATGATAAAAACAGCTACTTGACACAACAAGAAAACAAGGAATTACTGAAGTATTTTCAATTTGCATTTACTAGTAAGGTCTCATATGGGCTCAAGGAGCAACTTCATGCTCAATGGTAAAACAACTCTATTTTGCATGCAAATTCCTTCCTTTTTCCTGTCATTAGTCAATCAGTTTCATTAAATTCCAGACCGTTCCAAACTTGAACTGTATATACACATTATCCGGGTTGAAATGAGTTCAAAATCAATTTTTTTATAAATTTCATTATTAAAAGTAGTGCAAAAAGTTCACTGTAAAACAAATGTCATTATACCTGGTCTGTGGCAAATGTTTGGGGGACTGAGAACGAGCGCTCTGATTGGTCAATTCCGGTCGCTTCAGAATTGTGATGTTGTTTTGTTTTTGTTGGGAAGCGAATGAAGAAATTTGTGCAAAAAAAGACGTGTAAATTTTTAATCTGGCATTCTGTTCTACAGCGTGTGTATTTTCCATGGTTTGGAGACGTTGCTTATGAAGGCTGAAGTGTTTTACTGTGATTTTTGTGGATGTAGAGGATCGTGAACTGTGCAAGCCGACTAACGCGACATGGCGCGTACGCACTAACAAACTCCAACTATCAAAACTTTCACGAAATTTTTCAGCTTACCTGAATGTGAGAACTCTTCCATTCAGTCCCATGCAGTAAGTATTACCAGCCAGTCCTACGTGGCTTAGGCAGGATATATTCTAGATCTCATAAAAATACACACAAGATTTTTGCACTTTTTCGGATAATTGTCTTTGAAACTTTGTCAAACTTATGATTGATTTACGGCAAACTACAGGTGAGTAAATTGTCCCATTTTTGGTTCAATACACGGATATGACTTCAGCTTTGGGGAAAATAATGATAATAAGTTCATATGATTCTTGTTATAGTAATGTGAAAAGTTTCTTATTATCCGTCGCGATTTTTTTCCTCTGTAAATACGAATCAACAAAGTTTGAAGTTTTGATTTTGCACGTGCTTCATTCACCAACCAAAGTTTTTCAAAACGCCGTTAATTCTCCGGCCATGTACCCTGAATCTCGATATGGGTATGTAAAGTATGTCGCTCAACAATTGTTGTGTTGCTTAGGCTATATATTATATCCTCAGGAATAAAAGTTTACGAGTAGGATCGCCATAAAATATCGTTGGCGGTCGTCTTTGATCTTGTTTCTACGTCATTTCGAGCAACGGCTTACAAAGTTCACGATCCTCTAAATCCACAACAATCACAGAAAAACGCTACAGCCTTCTTAAGGAAAGTCTTCAGACCGTGGAAAATACACGTTGTAGAATGGAATGCCAAATTTAACATTTACACGTCTTTTTTTGCACAAACTTCTTCATTCCCAGTTATACATTTATTACTTGAGGGTTTGTCTAAACTTAGCCACAGTTCAACGTGCATAAACGTCTATTTTTTCAAAGTCATCAATCCCAAATAAAAGATAAATGATCAAATATAGGTACAACGGACTTTTTGACATCAGATTGTTTTCTCTCAGGGTCTTTACCTTGAAGTGCTTTCCTTGTTGTCTTTCGAAGCGTAGTCCTCAGTCCTTGTTTCAACACTCGAACAGACGATTCTTAATTTTCAACTTTGGCTAGATTTTTAAGCAGCTTTACTGAAGGTATCTTCACGAAACGATGAATACACGATCCTCAATGACTCATTCCTTATGAGAAGTTTTTTGAAGCTACGAATCCAACTAAAAAGTCGTCCAGTTTTGTAAATGTTCTCTGTGTCCTTCGTCTTTCGAGCAGTTTTTGAAACGACACCGGGCCCGAAAAAAATTCAAACGTACGGTTTTTGTAGCTACAGCCTCGTTTCGAGGCGTAGCTACTATGTCATCGAGTTCATGTCCGTAAGTAACACCACAGGAAACCCATAAGTCCTAAACTGACCAATCAGAAGCAAGTACGAGTGTACGATCTGACAAACGATAAAATACAAAGCAAAGTAGGTAGTGATCAGGAGCATGACTGGTTGACTGACGTGACTTCCCATCTGACAGTTTCTCCTTAGTTATTTTAGTAGCTGATTCCCAACGTTTCTTTTAAATTTTACTTTAGGACCGATTGAGACAGGGCTTCTTTATAATAGGTACTTCAGAATTGATTGAATAAATTAGAGTTAACTCTGAATAAATTAACCGTTTTCAATACAGTATGTACTTTTATTACACCGTGCAATCAAACACGTTCCCCGAGGAATCCCATTTCAATCCCAACGATTATTTGTTATTGTAAAAAATGCAATAACTGTTCCGAACAATTCCTTTCTAGATAACAGCGATTTTCTAAATAATGTGAACTCTGACCTCCAAACAGTCCGTTGGAATTTGTATTTTTCGGCCACTTCAAACAAACAACCAAAAAATACTCATAAAGATCCCTAAAAGCACACCAAATGACGAATAATGATCTTTAAATGACCCGTAAAAGTTAAATATGATTTTCGTATAAGTTAAATCTTCGTATTTTTAATTCTTAAAATTGACTGACAGAGGTGAACAACCAAATTCCAATTAACGGACTTTTTCAATGCATGAGTTCGCATAATTCTGAAAATCGCTGTAAGGCTGTAGGCTACATGCGCATTTTGTGCGCCTATTTTTTTTTTTTTTTTTTGCTTTAACTCATCAAGATTAGCACAGATTAATGATCATGAAAATCGCTAAATTTTTACGAGGTTTTCAGAATGATATTTTTAAGTTTTGCAAGTTTAAAACTGCAAGAAAACTTTCAGTTTTCAAAGTGTCAGCTTACGTCAAGTTGGCGCCAAAAAGCAATCAGCCAATCAGCATCGCGATGTACACGGACGTACGGACGGACGGACGTACAGCCGTTGGGCTCCCTGTGTGTCCATGAAAAATCGACTGGATGGGTTACCATTTTTTCTTAGGTATGGTGCTCCGCTATTAGCCACACTTGCTCGGTCTGAACGGGAAAATATCAGACCTCGGTCATTTTTGTACGGACCTCGCGAAGACCTCGGTCTGATATTTCCCCGTACAGACCTCGCGCTCGATTAATAATCTCTTAATCTCGAACTCCCAGGGAAAGACAAAAACGGTCAAGACAGGGGGAGATCGAGTAAAATGTATGACTAACAAAACATGCGAAGAAAACGGTTGGTGTTCAAGTTAGAGAATTACGATGTTGAGTTAAAATGAGATAGAGGGGTGTACTGTAGTCATAAGATTGAACTAGTGAATTCAAGTAAAACAAAGCAGTACATTTATATGATTGCGAAAAATTCCTCACCGTGTCTCGCTACCTTGATTAGTCAGTGTCAAAGTCCAAATCCCGGGGGGGGGGGGGGTCTTCGGGGTCAAAACGCTAGGGACGATCGTCGGAAACCTCCAAAACGTACCCTAAAAAATACCCAAATGCCAAAATTTTCGACCCTAAAAAAATACCTAACAGCTCAAAAATACACCTAAAAAATACCCAAAAATCCTTAATAAAAAGGCAGTAAGTAAAAAAAGATCGTCTCGTTTATTTTGTACCCCTAAAAAATACCATCTTTTCTGAAAAACCTTGGATTTTCTCTGACGACCCCTAAAAAATACCAAATCGGCGATTTCAACCCCTAAAAAATACGATGATCATCCCTAGCACACCAATATAGGGAGTACCCCCCGGGGTCTAAATATTATGCTGCGACATGGCGTAGTGTAACCAGCACTGCATGAACTTATTTTCATAGTCAAGCAAAAACGACTTTATCTCTCACTTAATAGTGTCTTCCTTTTTCAAAAGTTAATGGAGAATCCCTACGAGTCTGAGGTCGACTGGTTTAAGCTGCTCAAAGTAGAGGTTACCAAGCAGTGGTGGGAAATACCACGAGATGATTTAGAAATTGAACATGTTCTTGGATCAGGACAATTTTGCATTGTAAAGAAAGGGATCGTCAAGAAAACTGACGCCCAAGGAACAGAAAGCGCTGAACACTGTGCAGTTAAGATGTTGAAAGGTATCTAAGTAAGGCCTGGTTATATGAAGCGGGCTGGCCCGGGTGAATGGGCTGGCTCAGTTTACCGAGATCAATCTCAGGCCTGTATTACACGAGATGGGCCAGCTCGGGCTGAGTCGTGTTTCAATCTATATAGAAAACAAACTGTTCATGTGTGCTAAGAAAATCGTTGTCCTTTTCCTGCTCATTAACCCTGGCTGACCAGCTTGATGCAATTATATGGAAAATTGTCATCCCGCTTAACCGAGATCCTGGCAGCGACGGTATCTCAGCTTACCGGGCTGGCCCCTTTTCCATATAATCGTAACGGCTAACTTTAGTGTGTTTTATAGACAAGCCGGGATCTCGGCAAACCGCGCCAGCCCGCTTCATATAATCAAGCCCTGGAGGTCAAACCCATGGCGAGATGTTAAAAAAGTCTCGCGCGAAAAGGAAATTCTAATTATGGGAAGTTAATAGAAGGAAGACATAAAGAAAGAAAGAATGAGTGAGTGAGTGAGTGAGTGAGTGAATGAATGAATGAATGAATGATACAACAGAAAGTCAATGTTATTCATCAATAAAATTGACTTGTATGTTTCTTACAAATCCATTTTAGAAAATCCAACAGAACGTGAATTGCGTGACTTGTGTAACGAAATCAACATCATGTCGTCATTTGGTGATCATCCCAACATCGTCAGCCTGATTGGAGCATGTACTATAAATGGTAAGGAAAGCTTTATATATATTTTGGCCCGTGGGCAGAAACGGCAAAATTTTACCGAGCTGACAGAATTTAGGCTTATGGGTAAGAAATGTGATAACTCTCCAGGTTTGGTTGGGTTGAACGAGCAGAATTCGAACGGTCAGACCGTGTGAGAGCAGAAACTGGGGAAAATTTACCAGAAGCAAATGCCTCGAGTGCTCAGTTGCCTCTGCTGCTGTACGAGCTATCTGCGACCTTATAGGCTAAACCAATGAGCTGGTTGGGCTTGGTTGCCATATTGCTGCCTCGAAGATATGCACCTGTCCCTGGCGACAAGGTGGTAACCATGACAACCATTCACAGTCTACCACCTAGCACCCTATTGTGGAAAGAGCATGCATGCCTTGATTTTAACTTTGCCTTATTTTCTTTTCTCGTGTATTTTCAAGGTCCTCCATTGCTGGTAGTAAAATTTGCTCCTAATGGTTGTCTTCTCGATCACATCAAAGACTGTCGTCCAGTACCCAACTATGAAAACACTCGACAGCAAGAAGCTGAGTATCGGTCCAATGTCATAACAGAGAGGGAAAGACTGAAGTTTGCCTATGAGATTGCTCAAGGGATGTCACACCTAGAGAAATACAAGGTAAATAGTGTATGTCTTAGTCGAGGGCCTCAATGGGGTTAACCGTTAACCGTAATAGCTGCATAACCCCACTGTAGAATTTTACACCGATGAAAATAGAAATAAATTTCCTTAAAATTCAAACTTTCTTTGTTTAAAATCCAAAAAATTACAGAAATCTCTGAAATTTTAGCTGACGAAAAGCTAAACAAATAGCGTCTGACTGTCTTGAACTTGGATGTTGCATTGTGTTGTGTTGTGTTGGTTGATATGATGTGTTGTGTTGTATGTGTGGTGTTGTGTTGTATTATATTGTGTGTGCGGTATTATGTTGTGTTACGAGTGTGTATGTGGTGTGTTTTTTTGTTGTGTGTTGTGTTGTTTTGTGTGAATGTGCTGTGATTGTGTGTGTTGTGTTGTGTGTGTGTGGTGAGTGTTTGTGTTGTGTGTGGTTGATTGATGGATTTCGCTGTGATGTGTTGGTGCTCTGTTGTGTGTGTGGTATTGTTGTTACAAGTGTGTATGTGGTGTGGTGTTGTGTTGTGTGTCTGTGTGTGGTGTTGTGTTGCGTTGCCTTGTGATGTGTTGTGTGGTGTTGTGTTAATTGTAGTGTGCTATATGCTTTGTTGTGTTCCGTTGTGTTGTGGTGTTGTGTTGTGCCTTACTGTGCTGTGCTGTGTTTTACTGTCCTGTGCTGTGTTGCGTTACGTTGTGTTGTTTCCGTTTGGGTTGTGTTGTGTTATTAATTGTTGTTGTTCATAGCTTAGCTTTGTTTTGTTTTCTGATCCGTCAAGCATCTATGGTACGGGACCTTGAAAACCATTCTTTTATTTCTATCAGGTTGACAAAGGTAAGGGTGTACTAATTTTATCAAATGTCCAATTTTGGTTGTGAGTCCCATCCTTACGAGAGTTCATGGACGAGCAAATAAAGCTCCAACCGAGTGTACCACTTTGGTGCATGTAAAGAACTCACAATAATTGTGTTATTATTGCAGTATGTCCATCGTGATCTGGCAACTCGTAACGTGTTACTTGGAAGAGGAATGGTTGCCATGGTGTCTGACTTTGGGTTGTCACGTGACGTTTACCAGCTGGGATTTTACGAGAACACTATAGGGGTAAGACCAACACTAGCCTCAACACCAACATTGACTATCAGCGTATTTCTTGTAGATGGCTCAGATTCTATACATACTTTAGACTTTTTTAACACTTTAGACCGTCTACCACTTTAACACTTTAGCCTTTATCTAACACTTTTGTTATGTATTCATTCACTGCAAAAACGCGAGAGTAAATTTATCCAAAAACCTGAGTAAATCGGTGCATCCACAGTATTTACTTATCGGAGTAAATTTACTCAGTTATTTGAGTAAAGCGTACGCAGTTACTCGGTTATTTGAGTAAAGGGAATTCAGTTACTCAAATAACTGAGTAAATTTACTCGAATAAGCGAGTTTTTGTGGATGCACCGATTTACTCAGGTTTTTGAGTAAATTTACTCGCGTGTTTTTGCAGTGTTATATTTGGAGTTCCTGTGTATTAAGACGTACGAACACATTCCAGTTGTGCATTCCAACATGCCGTCTCTCTAAAATACATTACACGGTGCCAGAAGTTAATCCAGTTTAATCTAGTGTTTAGAAAAGCCATCGGCAGTCACGATCGTGTTGAAAATGGAGAACATATCTTCATCTAATGCACCAGCAATGGATTGGTCAAGTCAGGACCTTCCTAACGCGTGGAAGCCGTAAAAAGTCATAAAAATACAATGCAAAAAGTGTTCCAAGTACAAACACTTTGCCAAAGTGATAAATCAAGTTAAGGTAAAGTCCAAGCCGTGGAAGATGATTCTAGTGATTCTTATGCTGGTGATCCTGATGCTAGAAGCTATGCTAGTGATTTTGATGACCTATTTATTGGTTCCATTATTAAATGCTGTTAAGTTTGTCACAGCTTGTTGTGAGTGGTTAGAAAAGTTAAAGATTAATGAAAAGTCAGTCACTGTTCAACTTGACACTGGAGCAAGATGTAGTACCATGCCTCTCAAGAAATACAACTCCTTAAACGTCACGACCACTATACAATGAACCCACCACTGCAAAGTTGAAGTCATATTCAGAGGGTCTCAATGGGGTTAAGCGTGAGTCGTGAAACGCTTAAAAAATTAACCGTGAGTCGTGAAAATTCGAAAAAAGTAATCGTGAGCCGTGAAAAATTTTTGTAGCGTGAGCCGTGATTTTCGTTTTTTATAGTGCATTTAAGGACGTTCGCGGGCAAAAAAGTTTACCATGTTTTTTTCTTCATACTTCGCATGGTGAGATAATGTCATCATAGAAGTTCAAAGAGCAAATAAAAAATGGGGGTCACCGTTCTCGTTGAGGAGTGAGACGACATCAAAGTGCACCCACTTTCTCGTAGAAGATCGCTTGCGCGCCAATCTATAGGAGTCGAGCATAGAAGTCATTTTTTGTAGAAAAACTAAATGGATTACTCATTGTTTAGATACACGACCGCCTAATAACCCATGGAATAATAGTATGTAAAATTATTTGTAACTACTTAACAAATAGCTGTTGTTTTTAATTCGAATTGGCAGTCACGAGCGACACTTTTGCCGGGACTTAGCTCAAAGTTGTCACGGAAATCCGTGTTTTTATTATGATTTTACCATTATTTTTTTTTCATATTTAGCATATTAACAGCTTATGTAATTCTTTATCAAACATTGAAATAAAAAGTGGGGGTCACCGTATTCGTTTCCGAGATATTGAGCCGTAAAGTTCAAAATCGATTCAAAAATTGGCCGCCATCTTGAATACCGAGAGGAGACTGGGCCCAGTAGAATCTTTTCCATCCTTTTTTCTGCAGTTTTTCAACCTGAACGATTTTTTTCCTCCGTAAAATTACTTCCCCCCCCCCCCCCCTATTTTTCCTTTTTTTGAAAAATTTCCATTTAAAAAAATCGAAAAAGTCGTTACGGAAAAAATTCTTTTAGGCCGCCATCTTGGATTTATCGAGGAAGCGCGCGCTACCGTGCGCAGTAAAAGTGCGCGCGAACAATGCCCGCGAACGTCCTTAAATGATCTAAAGTCTAGGTGAACTTTCCTGTGGCGCTGGGGCGTGAGACCAATGACATTTGAGCGTTGCCTGGTCTTCCTGGGCGAGTTGACTAGGCGTCAGCCAGGCGCTCACTATGTCACTCTTGGTGGTCTTTGTCCAGGCGTCTCAGCAATTCAATTCAAAACGAATTTTTTCTTCATGCTATATCGGAAAATTTTTCAAAACGCCTAGGTTAACCGTGATTCGGAAAAATTAACCGTGAGTCGTGAAAAAGCGATTTTTTTAAGCGTGAGTCGTGACTGATACCCCCCCATTGAGACCCTCTATTCAGGACATGCCATTGATCTATGTGGAAAAGCAACAGTGCCAACACAAGGATAAGTCTGTCTGTCATATGCCCTTAATTTCTACATAGCCAAGAATGATGGATCAACCATTATCAGTGGGCAGACATGTAAACAACTACAGCCGTTACCTGGCTAACATGTCAACACACTTTCCAAGGATAAGCCTAACTCCAAACACGGCACAGACACAAGTTCTGCCAGACATACTGGATGATGAGTACCCTGATGTTTTCAAAGGACTTAGATGTCTTCTTGGAAAACACTCAATCAAAGTAGACGAAGCCGTGAAACCCGGTTGTCCATCCTCCTAGAAGAGTACCTGTAGCACTCAAAGAAAGAGTGAAAGAAGAATTAGACAAAATGGAGAAAGAGAGAGAGTTGTTGTATAGGACAAACCGAACCTACTCCATGGGTGGATAGCATGGTCACCGCGCGTAGTAAAGCCCAACAAAGTAAGAATCTGCATTGATCTACGAGATCTGAACACTGCCATACAACGTGAACACTTTCCGGCAATGAAGACCATTGAAGAAGTAATCTCTGATATCCCTGGAGCTAGAGTATTCTCAGTTTTCGACGTAACCTCTGGGTTCTGGCAAGTTCAACTAGATGACAAGAGCTCAGAACTGTGCACGTTGACTACACCATTCGATAGATACCGATTCAATCGACTTCCCTTTGGAATCAAGTCAGAGCCTGAAGTCTTTGAAAAGGTATACGACACAAATGTTGTGCAAACCCCAGATGGAAAGAGATACAGAGGAAACCGTAGACAGTTAAACCGATGCAAAACAGAGTATATTGTATACCACTTGAAACCAGTCTGTATTTAAAACCGGTGGAGGATATGCCCGAAGTAATCTCAGATCCACCTAAATTCACTCGTCATGACGACAAGCCCCCTGAAACAAGCCTCACACCGAAACCAACAATAAGAAAAGAAAGCAACAATAACAAAAGAAGCCTGCAAACAAGCGTACGAAAAACGTCACTAAATCATTTATAAATGTTCAACCTAAATGTTTGTTAGCTAACAACTTGTGACGTATATATGATAAGGATATTCAGCGCATGCTCAAACGAAGAAAATGGCGCGAGCTTTATTTTGGTTAACAGAAACCTCTGCTAGCATGGTACAACTTACCAGCAGTGCATCTAAAGTAATTTTTGTATGTATGTATATAACGGACCGCTGTGACCGCGTGAGTGTCGGGATGTCTCTAAATCATTCGAAGTTTCCGCCGTGACCTGTCTTGAAAACCCTAGGATGTACAGAACAGGTAGGAGATGTACTCCTAGCTCATTTGGTCTATATGCTAACTCATCATTTGGGTACATAACCGTGTCGTAGCTGATTTGCATGCCGGCCTAGCCAGCAGTTTAAATTCTTCTTATTCAGGAGCTTCAATGACATTATCTCCCGCTAGTAAGCATGTAGTCATTGTCATCAGGTCTGTTGCTAAGAGTGCGGTCCATGGACTCAGAGGTCTTCCTATCTTCTGTTCATTCAAATTTGTTTTGACAGATTTCGGAACCTTGGAAATGTGGTCTAAGACGTAGTCTTTGTAAGCGAGAGCTGCTTCAACTTCTCTGTCAATGGACTCCTGATCATCACCATCGAGGGTCATGCATGAATATGCTCATGTTAAATAGTTCTTCAGTTTTCATTTGAATTCGATTCAATATCTCCTTTAGTAGCACAAATAGAATGGGATTTCCAGATTCCATGATTTCCTCAGCCATAATGACATCATTTGTACACTGTTTTCTGCAAGCTGCTCTGCGGTCTTTCAACACCTGCCTGTTCTGCCCCCAGGACATGATTTCAGTCTCGGGTTTCGGCACCAAATGTTACAATTACTGTAATTAACGAACGAGATGGTTCCATGGTTCACGTTTATTTTTAAAATTTTAATGTCGTAATTGCGCTGGCGCGCCTATGACGTCACTAATTACAACATTTACGATACGACCATTGCATGCTACACCATCAACGTGCCGTGCTTTAGCCATGACATTACATTGGCTTATGGAGGCAGCTACTAGTATTAATATATGAGGTCTGAGCACATAAAAAGGCTCTTCTTTACTAAGATCCTTTTGTTCTAGATTGGTTCTAGTATAGTTTGCAGTCGTTTGCTATTGGATACAACAGAATCCTTTAGAATCCCTTTTATGTGCACATTGCTCATGATGTATTATGCTTCTGTAAGTCATGATCTGGCAACATTTTGTACACTGAATAAATTTTTTTTTTTTTTTTTATTTATTAGACTTTGCCCCCCTAGGGGCGGGTAACCCACAACGGTTTACCAATTACTGTGGGAATGCAGAAAATACCGAGAAAAAAGTCCCTTAAAGGTCAAAGCGCCATTGGAAAACAGTGCGCAACCTTTACACTCTGTCTCTACAACATAACAATGATGTATTATGCTTCTGTAAGTCATGATCTGGCAACATTTTGTACACTGAATAAATGCAGAAAATACCGAGAAAAAAGTCCCTTAAAGGTCAAAGCGCCATTGGAAAACAGTGCGCAGCCTACAACATAACATGAGGTCTGAGCACATAAAAAGGCTCTTCTTTACTAAGATCCTTTTGTTCTAGATTGGTTATAGTATAGTTTGCAGTCGTTTGCTATTGGATACACACAGAATCCTTTAGAATCCCTTTTATGTGCACATTGCTCATATATATATATATTTTTTTATGTGTTTTATGTATGTCAATTATTATTTTTTTTCTTGTTCGTTGTTGGGGACAACCTTGCCGGGACCCTTTGAGTCCGTTAGTTGCTCCCTCACTTAGTTTCAAATGTGTTATGATGTAGTCGTGTCTTATCAGTTCCTTTTTGTTTCTCTCTTGTTATTGTAAACTCGCGAACTAGTGGAAGCTTCTAAATAAATAAATAAATAAATAAATAAATAAATAAATAAATAAATAAATAAATGACCTGCCGTGATCACGTCCTGTTTTCAAAGTCGTAAAAACTGGTCTATATTAGATATATAATTCCCTAGGTCTATGTACGTTGCATGTGCAATCATTTTATCATTCGAAGCCTACAGCCTTAGACGAAAATCCTCGAATACTTCACTGTACTATCATCATCCCCTTTCCCCTGTTCATCAATGTTGGCTAGTTTTTCGTGGAGTGCAGGACCGCCAGAAGTTAACCAACTTTTCGTTGAGGGAGCTAGACAGGGTGTTCGATCTATTTTTGTCCGAGGTTGTAGGTGAAGTTGTGTTCGATCTATTTTTGTCCGAGGTTGTAGGTGAAGTTGTGTTCGATCTATTTTTGTCCGAGGTTGTAGGTGAAGTTGTGTTCGATCTATTTTTGTCCGAGGTTGTAAGTGAAGTTGCCAATAGAACATGATGTGCATGTTCCCTAATTGCAGGGTATGCTTCCAGTGCGATGGATGGCTCTTGAATCTTTACAAGACTACACCTACTCCACAGAGACTGATGTGTAAGTTTTGTTTTACACAGACCTTTATCATACCTTTATCATATCTGCGATTTGTCTTTATATTACCATGCAAATTCAACTGATTCATTGTTAGTTATATAACTTCCTCTAAGGTGCATGAGCATCTCTGTAGGGAGTGCCCATAGGATTTTACGTTTATTTGTTTGTTTGTTTTCAGATGGTCTTACGGTGTTCTGTTGTGGGAGATTGAAAGTGAAGGTAAAAAAAGAATAGCTGTCCTTTGATTACACGATGATTGAGCAGCCCTCAACCCTCGGTCCCTCGGTGTGGTCTAGGGTCATCTAGGAATGAAAAAAAAAAAAAAACCGTCCTAAGCTATAAACCTACAGAAACAATTTTGTGAAGATTTTCCTTTCCCTTCCGTTTCTCCACCTCTTCGCTCTTCCTGAATTATGTTGCTACGAGGATAAACTCTCGGTACAGATACCTCTATAATACGGACACCTCTATAATACGGACACCTCTATAATACAGACACGTCTATAATACGGACACCTCTATAATACGGACACCTCTATAATACGGACACCTCTATAATACGGATACCTCTATAATACGAACACCTCTATAATACGGACACCTCTATAATACGGACACCTCTATAGTACGGACACCTCTATAGTACGGGCACCTCTGTGATACGGACACCTCTTTAGTACGGACACCTCTATAGTACGGACACCTCTATAGTACGGACACCTCTATAATACGGACACCTCTATAGTACGTGCACCTCTGTGATACGGACAATTCTCTTCGGCTCTTCAGTGTCCGTATTAGAAAGGTTCTTCTGCTGTATTATCAATTAAATCGCCTTCCCCTCATTCCCGATTCAAAGTCATTGCTGTGGGGCACATTCAGCTACTTTGAGTACGGCAATCTGTCCTGCATTATCCAGCATGGGGTAGGGAGAAGCTAGACAATGCACTCGTTTCCGACTTGAGTCATAAAAGAATATTATCCATCAACATAATGCTCACAGTGTGATGATGTTACCTGTAGGTTTGGTTCCATATGGAGGACTATCAGGCCAGGAAATCCTCGAGAAGTTGACGCAGGGTTACCGACTTGAGAAACCACGTGGTACATCACGTGACTTGTAAGGAATACTTTATTAGTTTCACTAGTGAGTTGGGATTGATGGATTATATTATATGTTTCTAGGTATTCAATAATGAGGAAATGTTGGAACCCAGATCCCAAACAAAGACCAACATTCTCTGACCTGGTTTATCAAATTGGCGGCCTTCTGTCGTTTGTTGGGGTAAGTTGCAATTGGGTATATTGTTTTGAAATTTAACTTCAATTTTCTACGCTTTTTCTTTCTTTCTTTACCCTCTTTCTTCCTTTTTCTTTTCTTTTCTTTTTTTTTTTTTTTCTTTCTTTCTTTCTTTCCTTCCTTCCCTCCTTCCCTCCATCCTTCCTTCCTTCCCTCCTTCCCTCCTTCCTTCCTTCCTTCTTTCCCTCTTTCTTTCTTTCTTTCTTTCTTTCTTTCTTTCTTTCTTTCTTTCTTTCTTTCTTTCTTTCTTTCTTTCTTTCTTTCTTTCTTTCTTTCTTTCTTTCTTTCTTTCTTTCTTTCTTTCTTTCTTTCTTTCTTTCTTTCTTTCTTTCCTTCTTTCTTTTCTTCTGCACAAGCGGTTTCTGACGCTTTAGGAAGGACACTTCCCATAAGAGGCAAGATTATCTACCTTCGAGGATCTCTGCTGTATTTATTTACTTACTTACTTGTTTATTGACATTTTTAGGGATACGAAGAGATTCTGCCCAGTGCTAACCATCCTATTAATGATGACGTCGTTATTCAAGAAGAGGAAAACAGAGATGAACCAGTCCTGTGCGACCAAAATGCCATCGAATTAAAGACCATCAAGATAACAAACGAAATGAAAACCGAGGAAGCTTAACTAGGACGCTTAAAACAAGTAAAGAACGGATAAGAACGGGTTAAAACAAATTGATTCTCTTAAGTTAATTCCACCGAGGCTTTTAGATGTAGGTGCTGTCAAACTTTGCAAGCTGTTTTACATTAACTTTCAATGAACAATTTCATCCTTAAAATTTATGGTTATACCAAGACGATGCTTCAATGTCCTGCATGATTATAAAACTGAGGATGGACACCTGACTAATATAAAAATCAAGTTCAACACAGGCTTCGTCTTAGCCTATGCACTATTATAACCATTTCCAAGTTCAGTAGTAGAGAACATATTTGTAGCTTACATAGATTTTCCATTGAAAAACATGACAAGTACTTTGTTAATTCAATCCATTTCATTTGTATTTCCATATGTAAAACGTAAAGTATCATTTATAAAGACAATCGAGAACTGAAAAGTAAAATATGTAAAATAAGGGATAAATTGAAATAAACTGCATGAAATGGGTAATTACAGACTAAAGTTCAATCATGGTGATGATGATGATGATGATGATGATGACGACGACGACATCAGTTTCACTGCAAAACAACGTCTATAATGTTGGTATCGATCAGTTAACTTTCTCTGAACATCCTCAAACCCGTGTCTCTCTAACAAGAGCGTGTACTCGGCCCAGACCATTCACGAGCATCATTTTCACACGTGACCAACATTATAAGATTGGATCGTCGCAAAATATATAAACCTGGCAAAGTCAAAATAAATATGACGTCGTAAAAGGGAATTTTTTAGCACTAAACCATGACAATACAATTACTTAATGTATACAAGTACCGCTTAACCAGAGGGTTAAGATGATATAACGTTTGCGAGTGCCCAAAGATTACGGGTAGAAAAAACAAAGAAAGTGGATGAATGAAACGAAAGAGAGAAAGAGGGATTAAAGTAGTATCGTGACGTCAAACCATGACGTGTTTCTTTTTAAAACATTGATGATGAAAGTCGTTGAATTTCAATTTTCTTTTCTTTCTTTCTTTCATTTTGTGGAGGCGGAAATGGTGTACTTGAAAGATAAGTACAAACGTCGATAACTTTTTAAGTGTCGGTAATTTAAACGACCGAATCTTAAACGTTCCATTGAATTCTTTTTCAGTTCTAGTAAGAGAACGACATGGTAGATTCTTTTGCATTTATTTTCAGACACGTTTCGGCGTGTACTTACGCCATCATCAGTGTGATGTTACAAAAGTTCTCAAAGGTTTTCACTAACAAGTTGTCAAAAGGCGCCAAAACAGACATGCCAGTTGAACACTCCACGCGATTTTTTTCACTGTACAATATTACTGTAAAGGTCTTAACAGTTTTGTTCAAAATTGTAGCTAAAGTTTGGTCTATTTTGATCTATATGAATATTGATTCCCGATACATCTGCATTCGCTTTTCCTTCCTACTTTGTCACGATACTATTTTCATGTAGCTTCGATGTTGATATCCAAAGGGAAGCTCTGAGAAATCCTGGTGCAAAAAAGAAAAGAAAAACGTTTTAGTTGATGGTTGAGGAGTCTATGAATTATCTCTGAATAAAAAGTGCCATGTTCGTGACTTACGAGATAAGGAAAGCTACTCGCCAACTGATTCCGGTTCTTACCGAAGCGAAACCTGGTTTCATTTCGCAAAGTTTCCTTCATCAGAAGGAATCATATAGGAGAACTTCATTTCCAGCCGTCAAGGTTTAATTTGTATAGCTTCGTTATTCCAACTGAGACTGAGATGTTTATTATTCGATCATATATATGAACGTGATTTAAAACTCATATTTTCTTTGATCAGAAGCTGCTCGACTTCTTGGCGTCCCTTCAGTGTATGTAAGTATACTATAGAAACAGACGAGGTCTGCGAATTAACGTTAATTCTAGGGTGATTTAGGTTTTTCAAAACCAATTTAATTGCTGAAAGTGTTGCCATAGTACTAGTAGTGGAAGAAACAACGTTGAAAGTTGTTGCAAGTAGATGTCCATGTTCTAAATGAGCTATGTTGAATTCTCGCTACAACAAAACCCTGATGTGTGAGAATTAGGAAACTCTTGTACTCAGGGTAACTCTTGGTGCCCGCGCCCGTCGATATAGGGAAAACTCATTTCTAGCTACTTAATAGTACTACTTTTTACATGCAGACTCGTTACGTGTGAATACAGCAACAAAGATGATTTTTACTCTTGTTATTCAAGTTGTATTCCTAGCTGTAACAGGTAAGTCAACGTTTTACTTCATTGTGTGACAGTAACTGTGTGAGAGTACTTTTATGCTAATTATTGATGCTTAAATTTTGAAATCCATCAATATTGGGCCAAGTTATGAGAAGTCAAAGTGATCCAGATTCGTGTAGAATTTCCCGTGTTTGCCCCAATTCAAGATGGCGGACGAAAGCGTGAAGTGGCTTATTGCGAAACAGTCTTTTCGAGTTATCTGGACTCCAAACAGCAAAGGAAACAACAACCAAAAAATAGAATCCAAATGATTTTTTAAAGATTTATTGAAGCAAAATTAAATATACAGTTATCATTCAAACAGTATGAAGAGATTTATTGAGCTTTTTCCAAATCTTTTTGTCTCTCTTTTTTTGTCGTCTAGAGGGCCGCTACTTAGGCCACATTTTTGATGATGAAAATGAAAAAATGTACCATCGCTGAACCACATAGAACTGAATTATTCATTTGTCTCTTGCTTTTAATGATAATAATAAACGAGTACTTGTTTTCTGAAGTAAAGAATAGTGATGCATTTAGATTTACCAGGTTTGGAGGCTATTCATTTCTGTGCGCGTGCGCGAGAACATTATATAATAACTAGAGAGAACTGAAAAATAGCACGAAATGTGCATACCAGGATAACACTTCCAGTAATAGGCTTCTGATTGTGTATGAAAGTGTGATATGATGCAAGCCTCCATATAGAGGCAATTTCGTATGACTGGGACGACGCTACAGTCAACGCACGGTACCGAAAGACTGCAAGAATTACAAATGTTCGCATAGATATTACGGAACGGACACGGTCACGCAGACTGTAGTGTAGATTGACATGTGTGACGTGACGTTACTTCGCTACTTTACTTGAGAATAGTATAGCTTGACGTGACTCAGTTGAACTAGTGACTAAATGATTATCGTAATGGTTGTATTGCGTGACGTTTAATACATTTTCGTTTTTTCATTTGTTTCTGAAGGTTCAGCAAGTAACGCAACGGTGTCTCCCAGGTACGCAACCATTCATGAACGATTTTAAATGCACTGCTCCTTAGCAGAGATTGTCTGTTTTTACACACGATACTGAGTCTACGTATGTTGCTTGCGCTTATGCTTGCGTCGCTACTGAGGCCTTAGAATTTAACTGGAATGAAGTTATAAGTGATGTTACAAGAGCATAAGTTACTTCGTAGCACGTCCCAGCTGCATGTTCTAGATGTGTCCATCCCTGCCCTACCGGAAGTCTCCTTTTAATAAACCACTAGTTCCTATACTGCTCTAGCCTCTAAGAGTGTCCCTATCTTCCTAAAAGCCTCCTCTTATTCAACCACTAAAACTTCAAATTTTTTCTGTATTATTCTAGGTGTATCCCTGCCCAATCAGAAGTCCCCTCTAAGGAGACCACTAAACACTGTTTTCCATATCAAGATCCCCAAAATGGCTTCTGTCGTAAAGAAGTTGATTGGTCAGTGTATGCAACTAAGGAGCAGCAAATAAAAATGGAACATGAGTTTCAACGTATTAATAGCATAGTCAAAGCTGTAAAAGTCCGTATGAGAGCTACAAGTTGTTTAAAACCCTTCTTCAAAATCTATTGTAGAGTTGTGTTCCCAAAGTGTGACGTCACCACACGAGTATTGAGTATAAAACCAATTTGTAAGGAAACATGTGAATATTTACACAAAGTGTGCAAGACAGAGTTTAGGATGTGGAAAGACTTTTGGGGACAATTCAGAGATATCCATGAAGCTCAGTTATGGAAGCCAATCGAATGTTCTTTACTTTTGCCAAGAAATGGAGGCCATACTCCAGAGTGTTACTACTTAAGACGTTTCAATAGTAAGTCATCAGAGTTCTGGTTCCATGCGGTTATTATTTCAGCTGCCCGGGGGAGGAGGGTACGTACTTCACCTAATTTCAGACGACAAAGTTCCGATCGAAACCCTTATATATCCATATACCAACCATATGCAACAATATATGTTGTTATAAAAAATGTTGTTGTTGTTCCATTTTTTAAAGAAAAGTTTTCATAGAAGGTTTTTCCCACATTCAGCACCTTACTCGACTCGGTGTAAAATCTCTCATGTCTCTAGTCTAGTTCTATCTACATTTCATATAAATTCCCGCTTAACGCTTGCAGCGTAAAAGGTACCCCTCCCCTAAAGTCAATCCAACTATCACCAACCCCCCTCCTCTCTCTCGGACTGGATTCGAGCCCACGATCTTTTTGATACCGATGCAATAATGATGATAGTTTCTGAAATTTTTGGACATCGACTTTTCCTTGGACCTTTTTTTGCAGATGAAACAGACAAACTGAAATCATCAGGTAAGTGTTATGTTGTCAGGTATACGATACGTTAAGATTAAGACTACTATAATTATTTAAATTTATATTTATTCACTAGACTGTTACTATGGAAATGGTCTTGGTTACCATGGTAACGTTAGCGTCACTCGTTCAGGTCACGTGTGTCAGTCCTGGTCATCTCAGTGTCCTCATCGTCACGATCATCCATTGGCTGAATATCCAGAGCTGGTCAATGCGTCCAACTGGTGTCGTAAACCCTGGAGGTCAGGACCTGATGGACCTTGGTGTTACACCACTAATACTAGCATGAGATGGGAATACTGCAATGTTAGGAAATGCCCTGATCCAGGTACAAATAGACATATTGATGTTGATGTCAGCCCAGGAGTATATATTCCTATTTAGTATATACCAAATCCACAACCTCGTAAGATCGAGCGATTCTATTGGCTCGCTATCTCGGAATATGGGACTATATCTACTTCCCAAGCTCGGGATATAGAGCTTTTCAACAAAATGGTCGCTTTTAACGAAGAAAAATATACCAAAAACAAACAAACAAACAAACAAACAAAAAACAACAAAACAAACAAACAAAAAAAAAACAGTTTTCTAAAACTAAAGAAAGCTTCGACATTTCCGGTTTGAAGAGCCAAACAAGCTGCACATGCTCTCATGTCACGAGTGGTTCAAAGATTGTTCAAATTTTCTGTTAAATTTACTCGGCTCATTTCCTAAATAGGCTTTTTTTTTAGTAACATCGATTCAGAAATATAAGTTACTAGAAAATCTTGATTATCTAGAGAACATTTATACGAAAAAAAAGATGGAATCAATTTTATAATAATTGGCTTACCTTATTCCGATTGACTCAGCACTTTTCTGCTAGTTTTGTCCATAATAAACACAAGTTTTCCAGAATATACTGTGGCAAACAATCATCTTGAGATGTCTCCAAAGGACTCTTAAAAAGCCTGAACTGAAACGCGTTTGTCCAACAAACACAACTGACATTTTTAGGTTGAAGCAGTGAACTGAAGAGCGACTGTAGAAGTGACAGTCGATCTCTCGCAATACGACGAGATACGACGTTCGGAGGCTTTATTCAAAAAAGCCACATGTCCCATCAGCGTCCCAATACTAAGAAAGGTGTACACTTTGGTATTATAGTTAATTAAGCACTCAAATCGACACAGAAGAGATAAAGAAGGTTGTCTTTTTAACTCGTGGATATGCGAAGCATAGAAAGGAGTTATTGTGGGGACTCGGTGTCACTCGCTCACTCAGGTGTTAGCAGATACCCGTTAGAGTCTGGGTACGAGACTGTTTCCGCTCGACTCCGCTCGCCGCTCGGTACTGAGCCGAAGTTCAGGAAATGTTGTAAGGCAATTTTGTGATCATATTATTCGATCTTTTCCAATCATTTATTTATTCCGGGACTCCCGAACTATTCATAGATCAATGATATTCGCTTTTCACGATTTATGTTGAAATCAGACTAGACAAAATTTATATTTACTTAACTGAACATCATAGCTTGAAATAGCATTGACTAGAAGCGTATTGAGTTAGTTTATCGGCTTACTTAGTGTTTTATGAAGCAATTTCTTTTATATTTATAGCAACATTTTGCTACAGAGAGAAGCATTATTTTTTTGCATATGTTTTGTTTGTAACCACACATTGAATAAATACTCAAAATTTACTAGTCGAAGACATGCAACTCGTTATTTTACTAAAATGTATTGCTTGGGCTTCCTGTGGTCATTTCGGTCAATACACGACATTATTTCAAGTTATATGATAGAGTGAAGCAGTTTGCAGTGTACGCAGTGGGACATTACTTTTATTAGGTACATATCTATTCACGATATATCCACGAGTTAGCCATAGGGGCCTTTGATTTGAAATACTCGTCTCCTTCACGGCGTCCATATTGAAATGTCCTGGTGTAACAACAGTTAAGCTAGTCGCGTTGCATTCTGGGACATCATCGCAATCCTCCTTTATCTCTCGCGAAAAAGTTCATCAAATCTACTGTTTCTGATCGATCAAATTCGCCTTTCGTTCTTGAACACTTGTTTGCAAGGATTAAAGTTGTCCTCTATTCAAGAATGTGTTTAAAAGTACTAAGAAACATGCTAAAAAAAGGTAAATACTGCAGCTACTACTGACAGTATTTGTAGAGACCAAACGTGTTCTTTGAGATTCCGTGCAAACGAAACTTATAAACTTTGGCGCACTTTGTCACGCTTTGTTATTATTTCAAAAATAAGTCCACATTTCTAATGAAAAATAATGTACAATCAGTGACGTATTCGTTCGGCACAGGAACTTCAAAATCATTAAGCGCGCGCGTGAAACTGTGATACTCCCCCTCCCCCCCCTTCCCCCCCCATCCCCCCCCTTCCCCCCCCCATCCCCCCCCCAATCCCCCCCCCCAGACACACACACACAAACAATGTTGTTTCTCGTTCTGAGCACCGTCCAACGACTCGGGCGATCCAGCTGGGAGCAACATTGTTAGGGTGGGGGAGGGGGAGGGCTCAAACCATATAGAGTGCCATCTAAACACAGGTTTTATACGATTTTCTTATGGACTTCTATCCAACTACAAATATTGTCAAGCAAGCGGGGTAAATGTACCAACAGATATGTCCATGATTGTAGTTTTATGAATACTAACGTGTTGGGTTGTGGAGTTGGTATATACTATAAAATCTGACAATTATATTCTCTTCACTGTCGGTGAATAGCGGTTTTGAATATTTATCGAGACGCCAACCGCTATTCACCTCAGTTTAGAGAATAATTGTTAAATAGCTGTTTTTATTCTCGCAGGCCCTACTCGATCACCCGAGCTGGTGGAAGCTTATTCCACTGGTCGTCATAAAATTTATATTAAATGGCGACCCGTTCCACTCCCATTCGTCCACGGTACACCTCGTGGTTTTCGAATCCAAACCAGAAAAATAGGTGGTAAAGAAGGCTTCATAAATACAACAAGTCCAAACACCACGTATTTTGAGATAGACAACCTGCAACCTTTAACTAACTATAGTTTGTCAGTGTTGGAATTCAACGAGCATGGAGATGGTCCCTGGAGTCGTCCTGTGTATGTACAGACCATGCCACAAAGTAAGTCAACTTTGGAAAATACTAGCGTTTTCAGATATTCTAAACCGGCGATTTGTTTTGTTTGTTTTGTTTTTGTTTTGACAGCTTTATTTGCCTTTATTTTAACTGCAGAGATAAATTACTATAGTACTAATAAAAATAAATCCACAAAAGAAAGACCAAAAGGGTTAGGTGCGAGCGGGACCTGGACTCGAGTCCCATGCAAGGCACCTCCCATATTGCTAATATACCCACGTAATTCGCCTTACAGAAGCATTTATCTTGTCTTAGAGATTCTGTCTCAAAAAAAACGTTTGATTCAGCTAGGAATGTCGAGCAGAAATGTACACTCTTACTTGGGGTGTGTTCACCAAGGTGCAGTAATATACGGGCAACAAAACCGTTACATTTTTCGCTCAACGATATTGCAATACAAGTTGCACTGAGAGCAAATATTGTTCAACGTATTACAAAGCCAAGCGCAATAAATCAGATTTCTTGTTGCCAAGAGTAGAGAGAGAGCTTCAACTTCATAAAACATTTGTTGTTCATGCAGTTAGCAACGCAAACACAACAATGTCGGTTATGCGTGATGTTTTGCTCGTATTACAGCACCTTCTGTAAAGGAATAAAATCATTAGATAACGTAGTGTTTTCTTGTCTTCCTTTAGATTCCGTTACAATACCATTCACGTTGATTCTTAAAAGTCAGAAATTTAGTTCTGATTTGATTGAGAGGAATACCACAAGATACAAGGAGTTAGATTCAAACTTCACATCAAAGGTAATCGTATAACAATACATCAACTCCGTTCTTTTAGTCCATAAATAGTTTATCTGTGACTTAAATCATAGTGGAATTACCAATTTTTCAGCTCAGTACAGTCTTTGCAAGTACAAGATCAGAAGGCTACAAGATTTTCCAGATAAAAGTTAACAAATTCTTGTAAGTTTTTATTACGATCTGTTACTATAGCAACACAAGTGTAAGCTCTGCGACCCCCGCTACCACTTTAGATTAGCTTTAGCTTCCACTACCATCATTTCTGTCACTGCTAAGTGTGTTCAGGGGATGGCTGTTTACCTAAATGACAGTTCGCCTATTCTTTAACTATATTCTAAAACCTGGTTCACTAAGCATATATTATATACGTAAAATAGACCGGCAGTAGTGAGCAATACGTTACTGAGTCTGTGTATGTTGCTTATGCTTATGCTTGTCACTAGTGAAAAGACAAGCACTGGTAATGAGCAGTACATTACTGAGTTTGTGTATGTTGCTTGCGCTTTTGCTTAATATGTTGCTAGAGTGAACGAGGCTTAACTTGTCAGTGAAATCCTTACCCATTTGTATACCTACAGCCAGCGAAAGGTGCCCAAGAACCATGGCAATGTCGGTGTTGAGTTTCAAATCACAGCTGAGTTAATAAAGACAAATTCCTGGTTAGCGACACAAAGCATCACGGGAAAAATCTTAAAACAAACAAAGACAAACTCAAGATCCCAAGATTTAGCATTTAGTTCACTTCTTGTGCAAGGTACAATAGCACTATCTAATCGATAAATATGAGTTATATTTAACAAATAGAACAGCTTTTCCCGTGGTCCGTTCAGTAATACAGCACACAGGAAGTGACGAAAGCACAAAAGAAGTGTAAGGAGAGCTGAGTACTCTCCACACTTCTCGAGTGCTGTCGGCACTTCCTGCGTGCTGTATTAATAAGCGTAGCACGGAAAAAGATGTTCTTTTTGTTTTATTATGTATTTTGAAGTAAATATTCAAGGGAAAAGGTTCGATTTTCATCAGAAATTCAAAAGGTGCGCGCGCACGGTCGAGCTCGCGCTGCTGACATCAGAACTGTGCTCCGTTGTCTGATAAAGCACGGCTTTCAGCCAATCAGAGCGCGCGTATCGACAAGGGTATATAATAAAATGTTTGTAGATTATAGACAAGTTTACTAATGATATTTCTATTGTTCCCAGCTCCTCCTCCACCGCCAGCAAACCTAAGCCAAAGTGACGTCACCATGACGTCAGTGAGAGTTCATTGGTCAGCTCCTGCCTACAACGAGCCATTCAAAATCACTAACTACACCGTACAATACAAAAAAGCTGGAACTAAAATGTCGTATTATGATGCTGTGAGAGTGAGTCCAGACAAAAGGGAAAGTGTTGTGGAGAATTTAGACTGGAATACTGAATATCTGATGCGTGTTATGTCTATTAACGCTTATGGATCACAGCCCAGTGAGTCTATGACTATCAAAACTAAAGGTGAGTAACATGTAAAGATCTGGTCACACGTTGCAACTCTTGAAGCGTTTACTGCAATAATGCGCACAACCAGAAGCACATAAGCAATACTTGCCGGATTTCAAGCAGTGAAGGGAATGGGCACGAGTCTCTAGCTACGTTTGTGACAATCAAACTAAAACCGCCCACATAGACAGATAGGTTATATTGAGTTTACATCTCGAAGTTTGGTGTTAATCGGGTCAATATTGAATGACTTGCAGCCACTTAAAATTGCCAAACGTATGATTACCGGACTAACATTAAAAAAAAAAATTAGCATTTTTCAAAGGCTGTAAGTCGTCATGCAGAATAAAATCGAGTAAAAAAGGCAGTTGCAAAAAGATTTCAGTAAAAAGCGAATGTATGACCATATTAGGAACGCCACTTGATCCACACAAAAGAGTGTCAGAAGCTTCAGACGGAACATGGCAATTGAAAACATTGCAATAAATATCTACAAAGACTGCAAGTAAAACTAATGACGCGCTAATGTGCGCAGTAAATGTGTGCTTGAAAAATACCCGAGAAAGTCCTAAAAGAGAATAACGTTCACTAAACGTTCAAACTAAACTAATTTACAATAAGCTGACTTACGTTACTCAAAGAAATTCGTACAACAAATGGCATTTTCACGGTCACATGTACAAACGCGACTGACTTCAAACACACTAACAAGCAAAACATGCAGCAAAGCAAGGAAAACGTACCAATTCATGACAGCACGCAGAATTAACAACACGTCCCACTCATACACAATATGTCGATTACACAAGTACACAAAAACCGACCAAACAACACGACGGCAACGACGACACAATGAATGACATCCTCAAATTGAATGACAACAAAACATTCAATTGCAACAAATGCCCCTTGTTGTACGAAGCAGTCTCCAGTCTACTCTTTGAAACAAAAAATTGTTGCCAGCGGATCGAGGAAGACAGCCAACAGTTTCTTTGCAACTTGCAACACAACATGCGCGCGCGACACGTTGCACGATTATGTGGCCCATATCAACATGTATCAACGCACCTTTAACTCTAGCTAAATTGATGAATTAAGCATTAACAAGTTCTTCTTATTGACTATACATTCTTTATCAGGGATTCTCATTATCGTCTTACCCCTGACGTTTGTGGTTATAATTTTGATTGGAGTGGGATGTCTGCTTTTAAGATGGCGCTACAAAAAACAGGAAGAGGAAAGAAAACTTAAAGCAAAAATTGAAAGAGTAAGTAAGGTCCTTGCAAGTGAATTTAAATCAAACAATAAACAACACTTGGAACAAGGGACTACTTTGAACCAGTGCTCATTCTATTCTTCTTCTTCTTCTTCTTCTTCTTCTTCTTCTTCTTCTTCTTCTTCTTCTTCTTCTTCTTTCAGAAGTTTTGTTGACTAACGACCTCATTACAACTTCTATGTTAGAAATGAAAAAAAAAAGTAAAAAAAAAAAACAGTCCAGACAGGATTTTTCAATTCTGAGTGAAAACACAACACAGCACTGCACGGACTAATTTCACAATCAAACGTATTTCTTCATCATACCTCACTTAACCCTAGTGTCTCCTTTTTTCAAAAGTTAATGGAGGATCCCTACGAGTCTGAGGTCGACTGGTTTAAGCTGCTCAAAGTAGAGGTTACCAAGCAGTGGTGGGAAATACCACGAGATGATTTAAAAATTGAGCATGTTCTTGGGTCAGGACAATTTGGCGTTGTAAAGAGAGGAATCGTGAAGAAAACTGACGCCCAAGGAAAAGAAAGCGCTGAATACTGTGCAGTTAAGATGTTGAAAGGTATCTACTGTAATTGAGGTTAAACCATGTAGGGGACTAACGAAAGAAAGAAGACCGACAGAAAGAAACAAAGAATTATGAATGAATGAATGAATGAATGAATGATTGAATGAATGAATGAATGAACGAACGAATGAATGAATGAATGAATGAATGAATGAATGAATGAATGAATGAATGAATGAATGAATGAATCTCATCAGAACGCCGCGCACTAACCAACTAAGCTACACTTGCTCCTAATGTTTCTCTCCTGCAGCAAATGCAGGAGAGAAAATGAGTTCGAATGAGAAAATAGACACGCCTATAATTCTAAAAGAAATTCCTAAAAATATCTAAACATAGCAGGCAGAAGGGAAAAATATTCATCAATAACATTTTTCTTGCTTGTCCTTTACAAATCCATTTTAGAAAATCCAACAGAACGTGAATTGCGTGACTTGTGTAACGAAATCAACATCATGTCGTCATTTGGTGATCATCCCAACATCGTCAGCCTGATTGGAGCTTGTACTATAAATGGTAAGCAAATTATCACATATGAACCCTTGATTGTAACATGAAACTGATTTAGCAACCACGTGGAAGCTCTTCGCGCGCTAACAAATTTTGTTCGAGATGACGTTGCCGACAGCAAGAAAAAGCAATGGCGTTCTGAACGCGGCGCATTGTATTACGTGGCAACCGTTCGTCAACTCACGTTCTGTTCTCGCGTAGCGCTGCGTTTGCTAAATCACCCTATTAGCTCAGCCAGGACCGTAAACTTTTTTTCGGTCTCGTCACGCAACGTCTCACGTGTCACGTTACGTGACTAAACACGGCTGTATCCGTAGAAGACTTGGCCCGTAGCCCGAAACGGAAATACTTACGGAGAAAGAACATAAGTTTATAGCTACAAAATTCACGCGGCTTGGTTGGACATGACGAGTGAAAAGCGAACGAACAGTGAGACGTGGGCAAAAAGGGAGACAAATTTAAGTAAATTAAATGCAAACGTACCGGAATAGACGCATCGGCAGGATCGATGAGAGTCGGCTTGCCATATTGCCAAGGTGGTAACCATGGTAACCATTAACGGTCCACCACCTAGCACCAGAACACCGAGACTATTAGTGCAAGAGCATGCCTCGATTTGAACTTCATTCAACCACGTAATTTTTTTTTAAGGTCCTCTATTGTTGGTAATAAAATTTGCTCCAAATGGTTGTCTTCTCGATCACATCAAAGACAGTCGTCCAGTACCCAACTATGAAAACACTCCACAGGAACCCCAGCCCATAGTGATCACTGAAAAAGAGAGATTAAAGTTTGCTTATGAGATTGCGCAAGGGATGTCGCATCTAGAGAAACACAGGGTAAATAGTATACGTTTTATTGAGAACTATCTTCTCTTTTCTCTGATTGATTTCCGTTAGTTCCAAGGACGTCACCTTAATTACATGCAGCAATAGCGTTGTTTTGTGTTGTTATTTTGTATAGTATTGTGATGTGTTGTTGAGTGGTGTTGTTGTGTTGTATAGTGTTGTGGTGTTATATTGTGTTGTGGTGTTGTGCTATGCGGCTGTGATGTGTTGTGCTGTGATGTGCTGTGTTATGGTGTGTATATAGTGCTATGATGCGTTGTTGTGTTGTGTTGTTATGTTATGTTATGTTGTATTGTGTTGTTATGTTGTGTAGCGTTGTGATGCGTTGTGTTATAGTGCTGTTGTGTTTTGTAGTATTGTTGTGTAGTGTTGTGCTATTTTGTGTAGTGTTGTGCTGTTTTGTTTCGTCCTGTCAGTTATACGCGTTTGTTTTGTTTTCCGATCTGTAAATCACCTTTGCTACATGGCTTAATCATTGACTGCCTTGTGTCAGGTTTGCAGACCTTTAATATCAAACGTCGAATTTTAGCACGCCACGATCGTACAGCTGCTTTTTTAAACTGCATGACGCATCACGCTGCTAATTTACATGGAGCAACTCTTGCATGATGTAAAAGTCTTGATTGAGTCCTTCCCACAATCGATTGTTCATATCCAGGCAGCAGAGTTTTAATTTCGTTTTAAGAACTCGTAATTTATTATTGCAGTATGTCCATCGTGACCTGGCAGCTCGTAACGTGTTACTTGGAAGAGGAATGGTTGCCATGGTGTCTGACTTTGGATTGTCACGTGACATTTATCAGCTGGGAGTTTACGAGAACACTGCAGGGGTAAGACCAACACTACCCTCAACACCAACATTGACCATCAGCATTTCTTGTAGATACGTACTTTTTGCCCTTTTTACACTTGTGACTTACTCGCGGCAAAACAACAATACTTTGGAAGGAAAAAATGGACCTTGTTTAACGTAGGTAGTTCCTTTAGCTGGGCTAATCTTCCAGGAAGCCAATGGCGCGCTCATCTTACCCCCCTCTCTACATCACTGCTCCGTTTTAAGGGCATTTAAAGCTACTTAAAGCTACACGGAAAGGGATTAACTGTAAAGTAGTCGAAACAAGGATGCGAGATCAGGACTGGGGATCGAACTAAGAACCTCTCGCACCGAAGGCCGCGCACTAACCAACTGTGCCATCCTTGCTCCTTAAAGAGAAGAGACTCGACCCTTGGCTCCGGAACGTAAATAAATACTAAAGTCCTGGACTCAGAGCAAAAAATAATGAACTAAAAATATTTTAGTGGTTTCACAACACCGACCTTCATCAGTCAAATGTCAGATCATTGAAGTAAATTGACTTATGAATCCATTCTGACGTTTTTTGCAAATTATATTAACTCCCAGTAACAACTTGTGATTAAAATGGTGGCACAAGAATATTGAAATGGAAAAAATGCCGAGATTCATTTTGGTTGTTGTTTTTTTTATCACGCTCAGAGTTAGTTTTCATATATAAATGCGAAATGGACTGTGCGGTGCCTTGACAGTGAAATTCTTGCCGTAACCATAGAAACTAACCATGCCTTGCGCCCATGCATTTTCACTGTAGTCGTACGAGAACTGCTCGGCTGTCAGATATATGATGTACTAGATGAGTTAGATGTTGCTTGTGCAATCCTTTTATCTCCATTCGAAGCCTACAGTAATTAAATATCTAAAACTCGAAGATGATGTTTTTGTTCTTTGTAGGGTATTCTTCCAGTACGATGGATGGCTATAGAATCATTACAAGACTTTACCTACACCACAGAGACTGATGTGTAAGTTTGTTTTAGATACAGGACTTATTCTAGCCTCATTTGCTATATTACTCGTAAGAAACCTACTAACCACTAAACTTAATCACTGCCACCTTATTACCAACCACTTACTGACACCTTATCATCCCATTATTGACACCTTACCAACCCATTACTGACACCTTACCAACCACTTACTGGCACCTTACCAACCACTTACTGATACTTTACCAACCACTTACTGATGCCTTACCATCCACTTCCTTACCTTCTACTTCCATCCTTACCAAGTACTGATACCTTACCAACCACTTTCTCATACCTAACCAACCACTTACTGACATCTTACCAACCACTTACTGAGATCTTACCAACTACTTCCTGACACCTTACCATCCACTTCCTGATGTCTTACCAACGACTTCCTGACACCTTACCAACGACTTACTGATACCTTACCAACCACTTACTGACACCTTACCAACCACTTACTGACACCTTACCAACCACTCACTGACACCTTACCAACGACTTACTGATACCTTACCAACCACTTACTGACACCTTACCAACCACTTACTGACACCTTACCAACCACTTACTGATACCTTACCAACCACTTTCTCATACCTAACCAATCACGTACTGAAACCTTACCAAATACTTACCAACCACTTACTGGCACCTTACCAACCACTTACTGATACCTTACCAACCACTTACTGACATCTTACCAACTACTTCCTGACACCTTACCAACCACTTCCTGACACCTTACCAACCACTTCCTGACACCTTACCAACCACTTTCTCATACCTAACCAATCACGTACTGAAACCTTACCAAATAGACTGGCAAGTAACGGATATAATCAGAGTTTGTAGTTTAAATATCAATAATTTATTTTCCATCTGTTTGTTTGTTTTCAGATGGTCTTACGGTGTTCTGTTGTGGGAGATTGAAAGTGAAGGTAAAAAAAGAATACCTGCCCTTTGATTGCACGATTAGTGTGCGAACTTTATCCCTGGCTGTGGTCTTGGAAAAGGGAGACAGGGACTTGGAGCGGGATATACTCTGAGCAATTAAACTACTTAAACTATTTTGTGAAGGTTTCCCCTCCCATTTCGCTTCCCTTCACTCCCTTTTAGCTTTGGTTTGCGAGGATTGGGATATCTCAGAAGAGACTATAATATGAGATCATTAAATCACTTTCTCCTAATTCCCGATTCAAAGCTAAGTTGCTTTACGGTCACAGAGCTTGCATTCAGCTGATATCGATCCATGGTCATTCCTATCCATATCTAAAATATTCGATCCACTTCATAGACAGATTCGATCTATGCCCAATAATGTAGCATAAACGCGTTGTCCAAAACAAATACTTTCGTGCACGTAATTCCTTGTAATTCGGTTTTTTAATCGCAATTAGAAAATGATCACACTCACTCGCCCAATCAAGGCTTAGTATTTTTGCCCGTGTATTTTGGTGCTCTATATTCCATAGAGTAACTAAAGGTATCAAGTGGTGAGGGCTTTGAAGCACAGGGAAATTGTGGGGTAAAGATAGCCTGCGAAGCTGGCGATTTAAGGGGATTGGGGAGAGGGGAGGGGGACAGCAGGAGAGAAACCTCTCCCTTTTCCTTTCTTCTTCCCCCCCCCCCCCCTCCCCTCCCCTCCCCCTAAACTGCCAGATACGCAGGCTAGGTAAAGAAAACAAGTACGGTCAGTGAGCTTTTATAACTAATTAGTATTTTCTATAAAGCGATAACACTTAAACCGTGAAATAACTTAGCAACTAAATAGAGACAAATAGTAGCAAAACCCTTTGTTTTCTATTGTTTCATTAGTACTATTTGTACTTTTTAGTTAGTACTTGTTTCACGGTTTTAGTGTTATCGCTCTATAGAGCATACTAATGAAGTCTTTTGAATTCTTTTGTTTAAAGAGCTCATTAGTATGCTTTATATAGAGAATACTGATTAGTTATAGAAACTCACAGACAGTACAGTTTCTTTATATAACAATTTCCCTGTGCTTCAAACCCCCCACTATTTGACATCTTTAGTTACTTTACGGAACACAGAGCATCAAAATACCAAGCACTAATAATTTTTTCGCATTTTCTCTGTGCTTCAACACCAACTTAAATACATTGTAACTAAAATTTTAATATTGATATACGTGCATGTGTCAAATTTGTCGGAGCAAATTCACCTCGTGAATTTAACTAGCAAATATCAAACACACATTTTCTTCTTACTGACATTAATGTACATCAGTCATTTAAATTTGAAGTGATTTTTATCATCTAGAGAATTAAATATAGTACTTTGATGTATTTAGCTAAATATAAATAATGACAATCTCTAACTTACTAGCTGTGGTACTTGAAACTTGTGTTTTCAAGCTTGATAGCTAGCAAGTGAATAGCGATAGCGACTTTGTTTTGCTGTCGTCATCTAGTTCTTCGCTCTGTTTTTAGTATTCGTCTTATATATTCTGACATTTTCCATCGCTAAAAAAGTCTCCAGTAGTCAAAGCGGCCTCCAGCTTGCCGGTCCGATGTGCATGACATAAATGAACTTCGTCAATTATTTACACTGGAACATGCAAAAATGTTACGGCCAAAAGGAAACAGTGCAAAACAAATAAACCTCTAAACAATTTGACCACAAAAGCGGGTAAAGTGTGAGTCGCTCGTGAGTGTGATCATATTCTAAGACGGCTAGAGAATGAACGCTTGTGTCCCATGGGATATAGAGTCCCGACATTATATAAAAGGCCACTCGGGCTGACCCCCTATCTAATGCTCGGGACGTACTCTATATCCATGGAACACTCGCGTTCATTCTTTAACCCTTACTTAGGATGAATAAACGGAAATTGATTTGCTGATTGATTGATTGACGGACGGACGGACGGACGGACGGACGGACGGACGGATGGATGGATGGATGGATGGATGGATGGATGGATGGATGGATAAATGGTTGGGAATAGATATGCTACTAGTCGAAGTGAAGGGCGGACGGGGTTTAACAACGAACAAATAATATGATTGATGGAATATGGCAACTTCAAGCAATCAAGTTGTGCTGGCAACATTTGGAGGAGTAAGTCAGGCCGAATGAAGAAGTAACTCGAAAGTATCATATTAATTTCCGACTGCATGATTCAAACATCAGTGAGGAGAACTGTATTCAATATTTTCCCGTCACGATCATTTTTTAATACTCACAGCGTACGTTATCTACAGGTGTGGTTCCATATGGAGCATTGTCAGGCCTGGAAATCCTCGAGAAGTTGACACAAGGTTACAGACTAGAGAAACCACGTGGTACATCACGTGACTTGTAAGGAATACTTTATTAGTGTCACTAGTGAGTTGGGATTGATGGATTATATTATATGTTTTTAGGTATTCAATAATGAGGAAATGCTGGAATCCAGATCCCAAACAAAGACCAACATTCTCTGACCTGGTTTATCAAATTGGCGGCCTTCTGTCGTTCGTTGGGGTAAGTTGTGTATATTATTTTTTCTTATTTTTAGCGAAAACATTTAATCTTTTTTCTGTCCTTTTTCTGTTTCTACCCTCTTTCATTCCTTCTCCTTCCATCCTTTCTTAGTTTATCACTCCCTCCCTCCCTGCTCTCTTTCTTTCTTCCTTCCTTTTCTCACCTTCCTTTCTGAGTTCTAGATCTCCTTCCTTCTCTCTCCTCCCTTAGTTCCTCCCTCCCTCCCTCCCTCCCTCCCTCCCTCCCTCCCTCCCTCCCTCCCTCCCTCCCTCCCTCCCTCCCTCCCTCCCTCCCTCCCTCCCCGTCCCTCCTTAACTCTCTCCCTAACTCCCCCTTTTTCTTTCTCCCTTTTTTTCCTGTATTTTTCCATCCTTCCTTCCTTCCTTCCTTGAGAAGGAACGTCCACTTTGAAGACTTACTGTTTCTATTTGCTTGTTAACTGATGGACAATTTCTAGGGAGAGCTCGTTTCCAGTGCCAATGATGCAATTTATGATGCTGCTGTTATACAAGAAGAGGAAATCAAGGATGAACCAGTCTTACGTGGCAAAAATGCCATTGAATTAAATAACATGGAGACAACAAACGAAATGAGAGTTGCAATAGTCTAAGACGTCTAATAGACTGCATGATTTACGGGTCGTTGACGGGCCAAGAAAAGTTATTTTCAAGTTTAAGTTTCAAT
This sequence comes from Telmatactis stephensoni, assembly GCA_029948255.1. Lineage (NCBI taxonomy): Eukaryota > Metazoa > Cnidaria > Anthozoa > Actiniaria > Isophelliidae > Telmatactis > Telmatactis stephensoni. The sequence goes on along the minus strand of JALIZF010001611.1, from coordinate 283,488 downwards.
TTGAAAGGTTTTTTAAAACTAAAAATTAAACCATTTAAATAGTGGGTTAAAAACAACTTGAATCACCCATAGTTTATAGAGTGATTTTTATTTAACCCGTGAAACTGAAAAGTTGACTAACTGCTGAGTACTAGTAGATAATGTTATACCGTTACTATTTTTTCACGGGTTCAATAAAATCACTCTAATGGAGATTTTTGCAGATGTAAGTTCATAACTGGAATTTTGAAAAATATTTTATCCAAGTTTGACTCTTTTTGGGGTAGTTCTTTTACTTTATAGACAGTCATAATTTTTTAAGCTACAATCGTGCACAAAACTGGTTGAGACGGTGCCAATTTTTGCAGAAATCTTGGTCTCAATTCATGGTCGTTACCACACAGATCGCGAAAACATTGCCAATCCCCCTCCCCCCTTCTCAATATTGTTTCAAAGGGTTGCCCATACAGCAGGCCTGATTTTGAGTTGACAGCAACATTGAGGTGTGTGTGTGGGGGGGGGGGGGGGGGGGGGGACGGGGGGTGAGGGAGGGAGTAGGGAGGATTGCTTCCGCAATTCGACCTCAAGTTTGTAAGAAAAATGTTGAATTGTCTCAAGAGTTTTGTCCAACATTGTAGCTAAGAGCTAACTGCATATATATATAGTTGAACAAGTAGAGAATTCGAATGGTAGTTCTACGGGTAATTGCTAAAACATAGAAAGATGTAATGAATACATTCTACAGTAGATTGTCCAATTGACTTACGAGTCATGAGTACATGAGAGTACGAGTACACTCAGAGTACATTGTCAATTCCTAGTTCTGCTCATCAAGTACGATAATTATAGTACGAACATGGTTTTTCGTGAATGGGGCGATCACGAAGATTTTCTGATCAGACCAAACTATGAAGTTTTAATTTTGTCACTTCATAAGTGTACGCTTAGATATTTTGACATTCAACTTTCTTTAAGCAGTTACTCGACAAAACAGGTCACGTGACCAAATGATACTATTTTATATTTTTAAATATCTCGCTTACTATCCATGATAAACTTAATGTCTAAGCGTAGGATGTTGAGGTACCACATGGCAATGCTTTTAAAAGAATTAATTTTAGCTGGTCAATAAAACTCGTGGCCCCATTTTAGAAAAAAACGATTTTTCTCTACTACCGGTCACGTGACCACTAAAACTCCCAAATCATCACTTAAGGATCATCAGTAGATGCATGTCTGTTCATGGACGAAGTTTGGTAAATTTTCGTTCAGAAATTTGCTCGTAACAAAAATAAGTGTATTTTGTAGATTTTGGCTCCAAGCCTGGCCTTAATGTACTTTAATCGCTGGTATCAGTCATACGAAATCAGGCCGTTCTGGCCGATTGGTTCCACTAAATGGAAAACAAATAAAGATATAAATAAAAAATAAATAAATAATGAGCATTCACATACAGTATGAATCACAGAATACAGTGTAACCGAGAAAGTAAAATGTAATTGTAGGAAAAGCAAAGGAATTAAAATGCAATTAAATTGAGATGGCCAATGGAACTTAAAAGGAACCGACTATTGGGAAACGTTTTTCACTAGTGCCGATTGAAATGGAAAAAAAAACTTCACCTAACCATCATGCTTTGCGCGCTGTTGACAAGCCTCCTCAGCTCGCAAGGTATCGCTGTCTTTTGTTACGTCATCTTCGCGCATGTTCAACCTGGGCCGCGAGAGATTTTTCTCTTGCTCGCTCGTTCCCCGGCGATGCTCAGAAAAAGATCTCTGCTAACAGGATATTGTGAACCGTAGAAAAAACTACACAGCAGTCTAACCGATAAGGTAACAATCTTTTTCATAATAATAATATATTTATTTAGATTTTTTCTTATCTTGATGCATATTTTTCAAGATTATTCGACACCTTTCTTCGTTTTCTTTAAATTAAGTTTTAACCTAAAATCACTGTTATTTTTTGCTTTTGTTTTGCGGTTCTGTTCAAATTAAACCCATCAGCTCGAGCAGAAACCGTTCAACGTGGAAAGCACGCTCGCAAAGTCTCAATTAGTACAGAAACAATTTCTCTACGTTGTTATTGTTGTTTGCTACCAATAGCAAGGCTTGAAATTTCTTGATTTGAATGGCGCCTGACGGAGTCTTGATACCCGCCGTAAAGACAAATATTCTACCGAGTGTTCAGGACATATGCCCCCTTCCCTCCCCTCCCCCCCAAAAAATGAAATGTCGGATACGCGGGCTACCAGCTCAGCTTCTCACCTTTTGCTGGATTTAAAACCCTAAAAGAAATAATTAGAAAGAAAAGAGAAATAGGAAAACAAATAAACAGAGAAGAAAAGAAAAGAAAAGAAAAGAAAATGAAAACGATAATAACACGTGTCTATTTAATGTTTCTGGGTTTCAGTGTCTACTAGTACAGCCAAGAAGACGAGCGAGTGCTCTTCCAGATGAAGGCCTTCGTGCTGGTAATCGTAAGTAGTATAATTTATGTCAGATAATTTCAATTGATTGACGCTAGTCAAATAATATCAAACCGAGCTGATCTGAATAGCTCAATACATGGGTACTTTTCTGCGCGAGTCCCGCAATCATATTGCCATCCCTAATCGTCTAACGGTTCTTGGTAGATCAAATGGACACCGCGGTAAAATGAACCACGCATACGCGACTTATGAACCAATCCCGAAGAAACTCTTTGGGCGAAAACTAAGCCAAATTTAGTCTTCAAAAGTCAGTTTGAGGACATTGTAGTATATTCGATTCTGTCGCCTGCCATTAAGTGCTTTCGTGTTTGCACCAATGCTCAATATGTAGGACAAGGATATGACGTGAATCTATTGATAAAAATTCTAAAAGTACTGCTTGGGATTCCTGTGGTCTAGACGCGCACGCGCAGATTAAATATAGGAAACGTAAGTCTTTGCAAGTCAACGCAAGTTTTGACCGGCAATTAACTTACATTGTCTTGTGCAGGACTTGCGAGCACTTTCAGAGTGCTCAGATTTTTTTAATTCGTTTGAACAGTCACTGCATTAAATTTCCCAAGTTGTTTCGCTCGATTTTTAGTCCAAATTTCTACACATTCCCTCTTTTAAAATAATTCCAAAACAAATAGAAAGGATTTTGTTTCGTCTTTCTAGTTTATTTGTAGTTTGTTTACAAGTTGGCTGGCTCCAGTATCGACGACAACGTTCAGAAGGCAAACATTACTTTCAGGTCACATACGAGGTAACGGCCGGTTAAAAATCCCTTTAAAGATCGGGACACGAGACACATCTTTTCCTGTGATATTACGCGCTGTATGCGCAGCGTGTGTCCACCCTCGTAACATTGCACGTCAAGAGACCATAATACTAAGAGAGCGAAACTCAGTATTGATGTCTGTGTGATGCTCGTGGCGGCTAAGGCTATTTTAAGTAACTTCGCCATCGCGCGCGCAAGGCTCTTAAACAATAGAATTCAAAAGCCGAAAGCAAACGGTCCCGTTCGCGCGCACGTCAAAAATCAAATTCTATCACGGTTAGAGAGCCTTGCGCGCGCGATGGCGAAGTTTCTAAAAATAGCCTTAGCCGCCACGAACATCGCACAGACATCAATACTGAGTTTCGCTCTCTTAGTGTTATGGTCTCTTGGTACGTATAACAGCTGTAGAGTCGAGTTTGTGTGTCCGCGCCTTCAGCCTTTGTCAGCACGCGCATCCCTCCTCCCACCCCACCCCGCCATGTACGTTCATGACCAGTTTTGTGTTTATTGTAGAATACAGTGCCCAGGCCGAGGGGGAGCCAGTAAACGAGCCAGCATCACCTACAAACGAGCCAAAGTTTGAACCAGAACCAGAGGACAACTCAACATCGGTACCAGAGCCTGAAGTTGAAGCCGAATTGTGGCCAGAACCAGGGCCGTTCTGGAAGGAAGCGTACAAAACATGGAAAAGTGCTTGGGAGATTCATATCTATGGATTTGCTACATGTTACTTGTTAATGGCCTTCTATGCAGCGTACTACGTTACAATTCATGTGTACGAGGGACTGGACAAGAAGTACCTGAGTGTCAGCCTCAATGCCATGGTTTGTCTGTTTTGTTCGACGAGGGCTTTTATTCTGTACCTGGACCCTTATTTCCAAGGGAGCTTAATCAATGCACTTCAGCTCATGCGACTAATGTGGTCCATAGGCGGTCCCTGCTTAACGGCTTCTGATTCGTTAATCATTCTAGCGCTTCTTGAGACAAGTCGACAAAAAATAACTCTACAAGTTCTACAAAAAGGCTGGGTCATAACCGCCATTGTAACAACTCATTTTGTGTTTGTCGTCATCTCTGATTTTGTTGTGTCTGAGTACGTCTCTGCCAAAGGAATGATTCTATTTTGCCAAATGTTTTACGTATCTTGGGGTTCTCTTCTTGGTACTGGTTATATAAGACTTGGTTATGTGTTAGATAAGAAACTGTTTGGTCATAAACCAAAGAAAGAGAGCAAAGACAAATATTACGTGTTTCTAATCTATGCATCAGGAGTAGCGAACTATGGTCTTGCCATTATTACGATCTACAGCAGTTTTGGGGTGTTTGGTGTGTATTCTGATGTCAAATTTGTCGATGCCTGGAGTTGGTGGGCACTACAAACTGCTAATCGACTAAGTGAAGTTATTGCATGCATTTTGATATTTACTGTAAGCGCTAAGAGAAAAACAGTGAAGGATGCCGTAGATCATCTCTCATATATGGAATCAGAGGCTTTGGGAAAAGACGATGGTTCGGCGCCTCGTCGTAAAGAAAGGCGAAAGAGTATGTTTTCACAACTTGCTACTAAAAGTAGAGAAGCGCGTAAAGAACATACAGAGCGTAAAGAAGATATGTTTGAATATCTTGATGCTGAAAAAAAAGCAGCCATGGAATTCGAACTGGAAATGTCACAAGCACAGGGGGCCCCCACGGGCCGTACGGACACTCAGGACACCATTGAGTTAGAAGACAACCGTAACAACAACCGAAGCCCCAAAAGATTTCCTCAAAATCAGAATCGACTTGACGGTACTTTGGAAGAAAATGAAGATAGTGACATAGAAAACGATACTACGCATGCAGACTCTTCGTCGGTCAGAATTGTCTGTTAGTACATCACAGTTTAGAGACGCAGAATATATAATTAAACAAAAATGCTCAGATTGTCATGTAGAACTTCGCGATGAACTGCAACAACAAGATTTGCCAAGTACTGCATCGTAGTGTTAGGACCAAACCAGGCCAACACGGATTTGAAGGTCTTTGAACATTTGTAACATCTTAAATGTAAATTAAAAGGTATTCGCTCTAGTACCTATTAAAAGTCGATTAAAGAACGATTGCATGCTAAATCCATAAGTAAATCTTGTACAAGTATGCCGGAATTCGAATAATTGTTTTAGCTCAATACAAAATTTTAATTTCTGAATAACAAAATGAGGAGCTTACGAGCTAAGACAAAAACAAGCATTTACTTTCATACTTTTCATTTGTATTTTCATATGTAATACATATAGCCGCATGATTCATAAAATATTGCAATTTATTCCAACCGAAAATGGTCTGCCGACAATGAAGTTCAAACATGTCGGTAGTGGTGATGATAATGACGATGCGATGACTACATGATTGTCAAGGTTTCACTGCCAAAACAGCGTCTATAATGTTAGTGTCGGTCAACTTTATCTGGATATTATTAAACCCGTGTTTCCCTAGCAACAGCGTGTACTCGGCCCCAGATCCCTCGCGAGCACCATCTTCACACGTGACCAGCATAAGAAGGGACAAATATTGAACGTACAATGGACCAGATTTGTCATCGTACAAGAGAGATTCTCCTATCAAAATACCTCCACCTGTAAGATAGAGGGAGATAAATTATTAATTATTATTATCATTATTATTATTAATTATTAATTATTACGATAAATGATACTTCTTATATACCTATTTCAATTAATGTTGTCGGCAAAAGCTTACGCGACTCACCCGAAAGGGAGTATGGGTAGAAAATACTAGAGCTATAAAACTACACAAATCAGCCATACGACAACTCAAAATAGCTTGCCTTGAGCTTAAACACTAAAGAACTTCACTTGCTGATGCTAAAATTAATACCAAACCTGAAAAAAGAATTTTTACCTACTACCCACAGACTTTTCGGTCTTGTCGCGCAGGCTTGAGACCTTTTGTACGACAACCTTTATTGAAATAGGTGTATATTCTGAGAAACGCTCGACTACACTTCGTGCTCCTACGTTTCCTTTTCTTGTGCTCTACATCTGCCATCATGTTTATATCACAATATAGAGAGATATGCGAGCGTTAGTAAGTATATCATATTTACAGTAAATAACCGCATCCTACCTGAGGGCAAGTTTTTAAAAACGTTTTCCAGTAAAATATCAATCTTTTCTTCGCTCCAACTATGGAGGACATGCGTCAGTACGTACAGGTCAGCGGGTGGTAATGTGGGCTCAAAAAAGTCTCCTGCTACGAAACTCACATTGTTTTGATTGGGACACTCGTCCAGTGTGGGAGTAAAGTGCGACGAACAGTCGACTACTGGTGGAAGATCCAGGACTGTGATTTTCATATCAGGGTAAGCTCTACAAGCTGCATAAGCAATGTCCCCTGTACAACCTGTTAACATTAAAGTAATACTGGTTATAATATGAATTTAATCATCAAATATATTCTGAACGGTCTGCAACTATCGTCGATATTCTCGGTCACTCCGGCTGTTTATCGTCACCTAATATCTCAACGTTCCGGTTCATTACCGAACGTTTCCGATCATTCCCGACGGTCTCCGATCTGATTATCGACCATTTCCGATCCCGGCTTGCCGACCGTGCCGACTATCGTCTTACCACACGGCCGAACTGGTTGCGAACATGTGTTTTCATGATCACATGATCAGAATCAGTGATTGTCGCACTAAAAATTAAAAAGGAAATTAAAACGTGTTTAAAGACAAACATTTCAAAATACTAATAAACTAAACGCGAGATATCATGAATTGTTCAAATTCATTGCTCAATGAAAATTGTTAAAACACCGATTTTATATAAAGGTTTTACATACTTTAAGGGTGCCGACATATTTATTTTGCCCGTTGCTAGGGAAATTATATGTAGTTGCTAAAAAACAATGGAAGGCGAACATGAATCTTCGTGAACAAGTTAAGTTGACGACACCCAACTTCGGAAAGTGATAACGTCATCACGACATCATCAAACAAGAGCGAGTACAACCGTAGCAATGATATTTATATTGCTCCTCTCCCTCCCCCTGATCCTCCTCCCCTCCCCCCTCCCCTTCGATATAAATCATAGGTCCCTTCACATCCCCTTTGGGAGATTTTGGTCAGATAATGACATTTCGTATGAATTACATGCACACAACGCCCAGTTTTAAAGAATTCCGCCCGGCTCATGATATTGAACAGAAGCTCTTCTTTTCCCTTCGCATCCCTTCTCAATCTCCAGAGCCTGTTTAAGTGTTGTATATTTACCTCCCAAATCGCACATTTTCTTAAAGCGACTTAAATCAAAACAGGAGACAAAAATTGAAGCAGCTGGCTTGATGTATCCTCTCATCAGCTCCATAAAGTTCATGAGGTTTTTGTGATTGTTATACAGGGCGTTAAATGCTTGTACACCAGACAAATTGAAAGCTTGCTCCCATCTGTTCGTTCCCTCGCGAACTGCCTTGGTAAGACTCTGGAAAAGTGGCCTCTCAGTACCATGGAAGCAATTCACTCGCTTTACAAAGTCCAATGGACTATTCTTAGTCAAACAGTCGGCAAATAGGCTATTTATGTAAAGCCGTTCACCCTCTGTATTTTGGTGGCTCTCTATCAACTCAAGACTGACCAAAACGTCCAAGATTCTGGCTGTGGCATCTTCGTTAAGAAAAAGCTGCTGTGCCAATGATTTAGAAGACTTCGGTTGTACAGATAATGCATCAAAGATTCCCAACTCGCAGGCGGTAAGCAGACACTGTGTAGCGTTGTAACCGTGTAGAATATCCAAGACTTTTCGAGGAACTGGTGCCGAACTACTTAACTCACTCATTTCTGATGCATCCTCCATGCTTGAGGTACGACTGTTGGTCTGAATAGTCTTATAATTTAGGGCATATCAGTACGTGACTTAGCGGCGTTTCTAGATTACATATCGCACTGGATGGTCCCATCGATAAAGATTTCATCACTCACACTGAGTCTGAGTTAGACGAAACTTTTATCGATGGGCACTGAAGGATTCAAAACAGTAGATACATGTATTTTATCTAGAAAATGTTCATGTATTTTATCTAGAAAATGTTCAAAACATTTTGGGGGGATCAGACACCTTGGCTGCCAGTTCTTTCCAGTTTTGTTGTCTTTTGTGCTTACTTGTTTAACTCATACTAGCTTCATGTCATATAAGTTGGAACTGTTCTTTTTATTCCAATTTATGATTAGCCTCCAAGAAAGGAGCATGAAGTATTATGGACTTACCTAATACCAATGAAATTTTGTTTTACGATGTCAAGTACCAAAATATCGACAATCTTTAAACCGCATTAATTCTCACTGATCGAAATTACAGAAAAAGCAAGGCGAAATTCAATTATCCCGATTAATTCGGTCCCAGTAGTCGCGGTTATTCTTTAACTCTGAACAAATGAATTAGCATATTATAGAGTTTTATTATATACCCTTGTCGATACGCGCGCTCTGATTGGCTGAAAGCTGTGCTTTATCAGAGAACGGAGCACCGTTCTGGTCAGCAGCGCGAGCCCGACCGCGCGCGCACCTTTTGAATTTCTGTACGGAGAAAAACGAAATAAAACGAATAGAACATCTTTTTTCGTGCTCCGTTCATTAACACAGCACTTAGGAAGTGCCGAGAGCACTAAGGTGACCCCCACTTTTTTAAGTCTTAAAAGAAAGGTATTTTGGAGTAATACAACATTTCTGAAAAAGAAGAAATTCTCATCACAAGGGACTTAATGACAACGTTTTTTCGCTAAAAATTACACCCCTTCGTCTCATCGAACAACGCCGATTTCAACAGCAGCGCACGGAAAAAATCACTCGTCAAAACTCAGAGAGATTCATTCATGCTTAAATGACCAAACATTGTTGTCAACAATAGTCTCATACAACTGCAGATGAAATTTCTGGTCGTTTAAGATGCGTTTTATATTTTTAGTATCCATTTTCTCGCCCTACGCGTATAGCGTATTTTGCGCGCTGTTCTTTGGTAATTTCGTCAAAATTGTACGGCTCATAGCTCGAAAACGAATACGGTACCCCCTCTTTTTTATTTCGTTTATTCAAAGTGTATATCATACAGTATCAGTATGCGAAATTTCATTAAAATGACATCACAAATTCAATTGCCCGCGAACGTCGTTAACACAGCACTTAGGAAGTGCCGAGAGCACTCAAGAAGTGGAGAGCACTCGCCTACGTCTTGTGCTCTCCTTACACTTCTTTCGTGCTCTCGTCACTTCCTGCGTGCTGTATTACGGAGCACGGAAAAAGCTGTTCTATTTGTTAAATAATTTGCCTTGGTGTTTCTATACATTAACAATCGAGCGCAAGCTCACTATTTGTGTTCAGCTGTACCAGTTTAGTTATTCATGCTGCTTTTTTATACTCACTAGTTTGCTGTCATATTTACATTACGCAAGCTCGTGATAGGGCGCTTCTAGAAAATCAAAAAATATCATTATTGCCAAAAACGCACGGAAGTTCATTACGATGGAGTGCAATGATGAGCAGCGTATATCACCGGTTTGAAAGGTACTAATACAACATACAAAATCTCAGTTTGGCACCAATTTCAGTAAAAGTACCACTGTCTGACGGCGAGAGTGCATAAAGGTACAAAATCACTTGACCCGGTTTTAGACGGTTTTGTGACATAACTAAGTTGACTGCGACACATGAGTCATTTGTCATACAGCTGCTACTAGAATATTGGTCACTTGTCAGCTACCAGGTGGATGTTTTCAGTCGTGGCGATTGCGTCATAGCCCCACGTGTTGGGGAATGGATGGAGAAGGAAGTCAGAGCATGTCATTGCATTACGTAATTCTTTAGAAATGACGTTATAAATACATATAAATTTGAGAATTTTTTCCTGTTAGATAGTACAAACAAAACTATTAGTATCAATTCAACAGGTTTTGTCTCTAGATTTTGTCACCAGACATGCGAACAAAGCAGACATTTGAAAACATTTAAGCAAAACGTGACTACCTGTCATGCATTCCATTCCATTTTCCTGTTTTAATGACTCCCAGAAGTACATACAAATTCACAGTTCTGTGACTTATATGAGACTCAATATACACCAAGATTTAACCTTAAAAACGGTCTTGGACCTAAATTTTGAATCAGTCTGTTTGATGTGATAATGACAGTAATTATGAGTATTGGCGTTGGAAACTACTATTGACAGCTCAGTGAAGTGGTGTTGGTCATTCCCCGCCTTAATTAGCACTTACATCCAAGTTTATGTACATATTGGATTCAATCATTTGAAATAGAAAGTACAGACAATACAGTACATACAAAGAAAATCTGAAAGTCTATTGAAAACTCAAATTTCTTTTTAATCCCATCATCTTTAGGGCTTCTTGCACAAAATAGCATCCATAAAAGCATTTCCTGTCATCTTGTACTGAACGTCGACAAAACCGTGTTTCTCGAGGAGCTGTTTGTACTCCGGTCCAGATCTCTCTCTTGCTCCTTTGTCACAAAGGACCAGCATGCTTAGGGATGCCAGCACCCCAACAAATGGGCCAGTTTTGTTGTCATTTAACAACAATTCACCAATGAGAAGAGCACCACCTAAAAGAGGAGCAATAAGACTTACTTTTTGTTCTGGGCAATGAAGATATACATTATATATATATGAAGCAAGGTCCTCTTGTGTGCCCAACGCTTAGCGTTCCCCATGCATCATCAGAATAGATCTTAGTGGAACTAGTTGACTCGAACTCCATTTAAAGTGTCCCTAACCCCTTGCTTCAAATTAACAGTATCAATTCCACACCATGTGTATATATGACTGGAACAACATTTCTTGGCTTGAACCTGGCGCTTGATGAGTTACGGCGGATTAAACTTGCCATATGCTAATTAGATGAAGTCTACCCAGAAATCATTTTTAAAATATACAAAAAGGCCTTTGATGTAAATGAAACATCTTTTTCACGTATCACTGTTTTATTTTGTTTGTATAAAAGATTTCTTGATTGTGTTCTTGGATATCAGCATCAAGCGCACTTCTGAAAGCATACGTGAAAAAAATATTGCGAATTCTGGGTACGCCTCTTCTAATTAGCATAAATCCTTGATGACTCAAACGAGGGAATATTGCACCAGTCAACTGTTAACATAGAGTACAATCGTTACTGAAATTTTCACATAAGGGGTTAGGAGCAATGTGGGACAGAGCACAACCAGAAGTGATAATATAGGACCAGTCGTCCTGAGGCTGAGAGACCACATCATTGTAAGTTATATTAAAAGCATTTATATGTTCTATTTAGGGATTTCATGGCAGCCATGTTTGTAGGCAAGTACAATAGAAAATTTTTGAATTAGAAAATATTTTACTTCTCTTGGGAAAAGAGTTCTATTATTTTGACCTCAAACATGGCTGCCGTGAAATCCCTCTATACCTGAAGGTAAGTTGTTGAAAATATTCTCCAGTAAAATGTCGATCTTTTCTTCGCTCCAGTCATGGATGATATGCGTCAGTACGTACAGGTCAGCGGGTGGTAATGTGGGCTCAAAAAAGTCTCCTGCTATGAAACTCACATTGTTTTGATTGGGACACTCGTCCAGTGTGGGAGTAAAGTGCGACGAACAGTCGACTACGGGTGGAAGATCCAGGACTGTGATTTTCATATCAGGGTAAGCTTTACACCCTGCATAAGCAATGTCCCCTGTACAACCTGTTTTAACAACAAATCCTTATCTCAAAAAAATCGTTTTGAAAAAGAAGAAACAAGTTCACTAGGTTAATATCAACTTGGTAGATGGTGTACTTAAGTTGCTGCCAGATGAATGATGGATCACTATAAATAGATACGACTAGACTTATGTCTGATGGAGAGATCACCGAGATAATGAAAAAAGAAACAATTCACTGGGTTATGCACGATGTACTAATTAAGTTTCACTGATTAAGTTGCAACCAATTTAAAACAGATTCACTAGAAATATATACGACCTCAATCTACAAGGGATATCACAGAGTATAGATAGATTCTGTTGACTTTAGATTTAATCTGGTCCGTTATATCAACGAAATCCACAAAACGTCTATTGTTCACTCTCATTCTCTACATAGTTTCTCTTGTTTGTTTATTTCCGCCAAGAAAAATGTTCACGGTGAATTGTTTCGCTCCCACGCAAAGGGTTACTCCGCGTAAGTAAATTCCACGTCAATATGTTCAGTTCAACGACAAACTTTCTGATTACTCAAAGCGCGGAAGAATATGACAGACGCGATATGAACGAAAAATTGCCAGACGATCATAAATCAGAAAATCACAAAGCGAGATTGTAACAGTCGGGAAGATTTTGAATTTCTGCAGGTTTTTGACGTTATCACGAATAGTAATGCGTATTTGAAATATCTCAAATATTTGTGGTTGTCTGAATACTTATATAAGTATATGGACTTATTATCTTCCGTAGATAAAGTATTCGCATTTGAAAATATAAAAATATCTTATGTAGCGTGATATGAGCCCAAGAGGGAGCCCAAGTGGTCACAAGGGGACAGGGGGTCACGAAGAGAAATGGCAAAATTCTTATTGAGAATGAGAAAAAAATTCTATTAAAACTCGTCGAGATTTGCAAAAGTTCTCCTCATTTTCGTTTTTCAAGCTAAAATATGCGTAGTTTATGATCAAACTGATTTTAAAGCGACTACAGTGAGACTGTGTCTATACTTTCGTTTGGAGTTGTTTCTAGAAACATGAAGACTGTTCTGTTCAAGTGCACATGTGATATCCTTCATATGCTAAAAATGTTTGAATATTAAGTGTGGATTATGCAATATTTACCTCCTAAATCACACATGTGATTGTATGAACTCAAATCAAAAGCTGTCACCACCCCCATAGCGGCTGGGCGACAGGTTCCTCGCATTCCTTCCATAAAACGGAGACATTTCTCTTTGGTCTCAAAGACATCTTTGAAAAACTCCATGGCAGAGCACTTGTTGAAAGTTTTTGACCATTGATTGTTGCCATCGCGAACAGCACTATTAAGATTTCCAAACAACTGATATAGAACATTGTTTCCAAAGGCCATGGAAGACTTAATGGACTGCGGACTTGCGGTAGTGAGGTATTTGGAAGCCAAGATGGTGTTGCTATAAGTTGGAACATCTTTTTCGTGTTTTTCCAAGAGTTCCATGCAGCTCAGAGCATCAAGAATTCTGCACGTGGCATCTTCATTAACTGAGAGAATATGGGATAGCTCCTTGGCAGACAGAGAACCATTGTTGTCAAGAACATCAAATATTTCCAGCTCACAACTAACAAACAGAGCTTGCGAGGCACAGAACCCAAACATCAAATCTGTCAATCGCTTGGGAAGAGCCGCGGATTTCTCATAAGCCGTGCCAACGTTCAACCGACTCTGGTTCACGCTTTCCTTCTTTTTCAAATCCATGATTTCCAGAAACCATTCACAGTTGAATACTATTTTATATTGTCGATATAAAACAAATAATTAAGTTAAAAATTGCTTTAAGAGAAAGGTTAAGTTGCTGAGTCGACCAGCGAGTCAGTATAGAAGAGTGGTCTTCGTAAATCCACCAGCTCTTTTATTGATCATAAGAGGAAGTAGACCATGAAGACTAAGGCAGTTGCTTGGAGACTAGACGGACTCATACTTTGAATTACGTTGCCCTTTGTTTTGAGATCATTACATAAAGAAGTATTTGAGCATATTACAATAACTTTGAAATAGTTATGTAAATACTGACTTCGTCAGCGTTGGTCTGGATTTGACAGTTAATGATACTCGCCCCTCGTGACTTTCTTCCCACGTCAGAAGGAATGCCGAGCAATTGTCCATAAAGTTTACTCTTTTGTTTCTTAAATAGTACAAAAAATCTCAAACACGAAACACTCTACAACTTAACACAAACTACTGTCTTCTAGATATATTTAATGCAAATTTTTAAGCTCTGAGACACTCTGATTGATTGATAAAGTAAAATTTGGCGGGGAATGCAAGATACGAGGAACTTGAAGATACAAGGAAATTGACGCGGGAAACTGAAGAGATGTACTGAGTGACGTCCCATCAGCAGGTCAATTCATGACAATCGCAATAATTAACGGTCAAACTAGAATACAGTTATCTAAAAAAAGAAAAACGCATGCAAATCTACTGTACAATTTAATATCTATAATCCAAGGATCCACCCTTTAGGCTCCATACTGTGATATGGATACAAAAATAGCTAAGACTCTCCACGAATTCCACGAATGCAAAAACTTCTATGAGTTGGTCAAATTTTATCTCATTACATCATACAACAAGTCCATCTATCTTGAGCTCTTAGGAAAAACCAAATAAATAGCTAGTCCAAGATGACAAGTTTTGACAAAGTGTAATATTGATCCAGGGAAATAGCATGGCTCCCTTGAACTACGTGCGCTGTAGTCTCGAGTTCAAAGCTAATTATGACATTTTGCTGCACTAGACAATCAGTACACTGCTTGAACTCACACAAGTATCTTGAAACATTCTACTTTACGTGCCCTGCAGTACTTCAAGTGTAGGAGGAATCAGAAAAGCTCGGCCACCTGCACGGAATGTAAAGAATCCAGCGATTTACGCACCAACGATCGACCAACTATTGCGCAAGATTGAATATTAGTTCTGTCTTGTGTACAGTATAGTTTCTAAGGATTGCAATATTATCTTTAATTTGTAGAAGTTGTGGATGAGCCTTTGCCACGACTTTTTGCGCGCGCAGAGATTGATTTTACCACTTAGTTGGTCATGTTGCACAAGTGAACATCACAGTCACGCGGTGAAGCTACTCAAAATAACTTTCCATAATTAGAATTTCCTTTGCGCGCGAGACTTTTTTAGCATCTCACAGCCAGACTGACAGCAGGAAAGTTTTTGTTACTCTAGTGCTTTATTTTTAGAATCAATATAGAGCAATCAGTAGGTTACTGGGATTAAGTATGCCAAGAAAACATTTTACACAAATAGTAACTGCTCTTGACTGAAAGTATAAAAGACAAACAAAAAGAGATAAAAAGCTGGGTTTAATGACAGGAAATTGTATGTATAAGCCAAGTGAGTTTAGCGTCTACTGCTAGAGGTTTTAGACTCGATGGTATAGCGTGCGCGCTATTGGATGCTTCCTTTCCGTGAATCTTTGCGCAGCGCGTTTTTCGAGCCATCACCAGTTTAATTTCCTTTCATGTGGTTTCACTTCAAATCAATGTAGTTGAATGAGTTACTTTTCTTGTTATATTAACACGGAACTGTCCGTCTATCTACTTTCACTAAACCACGCCGGGTTTAGCTCTAACTTGTTCAATTAAGCCTACGTTCAACGAAGGTTTTGCAGTCTCATTTTGAAGCGTACTTGAGCGCTCATCAAAAAATGCGCCGAAAATTGAACTATTATCATTATTTGGTTATTAGTTCGTTTGATAATCAACTTTCTATGTCTCTTGCCATGCAAAGATCCTGATGTCTTGCGGTGATTTTGATACATTGAATTGCATTAACCAAAACGCGCCAATGCAAGCTTCTTCGCACGCTGCTTGTGTCTTGTTTCAACAACTTGTGCTTCATGTGAACACTTCATGACAACAGGTTCAAACAATATTCAAGAATGTGATGACTTACGACTTACTCAACTAGCACTTTTTCATTAGTTACTGCATGATTTACGTTCCGTTTGAACAACTCATCAAACTATATATTGTAACATGGGTGGCATGGGTGGCGTAGTGGTTAAGCCGCTCGCCTCTCACCGCTGTGGTCCAACGGTGTCGGGTCACTGGTTCGAGGCCCATGCTGGATATTCCCTATGTGAAGTAGAGTTTGTTAGATGTGTGTTCCTCTCCCTTGCACGAGGGTTTTTTTCCTGGTTTCTCCGATTTCCTCCCTCCGTAAAAATCAACATGTGAGCTTTTAAATTGTATGCAGAGTATATCGAATGTAGGGGTAGCGAGTGTGCGAATGAGTCTCGGAGATATTAGCAGAAATGCTACTCAGAAAATCCGAGGATAAATAAAGAATATTTATTTTTATTTTTTTAACTAGATTACAGTCGAATCAAACTTACGGATAATTGTCCTGCAACTACAATACGATGTTGAGTATTCCTTTTTAGTAATTTTACTACAGACCGCATTACGTAAATGTCAATGTGATACTGATTTAATATAAGAAGTAAAAGATCGACTTTTCAGACGGTAGGAGGTAACAAAGCAGACAGATAGATGTGGGGGCGTATATTTGAATACAAAATGAAAAACTGTGGTTAACCTACATTGCCCTCTGTGAATTTGAAAGCTATTAGCTCTGATGATATATCAGGGACTTGATTGAGTGCTTGGTAAAACAGAAGTCAAAAATTCAAACAATGCTGCTGACGTATATCATTACACAAATCTAGAAAACTCGAGAGGTTTACTAAACATTTCTTGGCGAATAGCAGTGTTTTAATTACTACATTTCGATTTTTTATTAATCCTTCGAGTGCCTCTTTGTGCTAAAGTCCAATGTACTGACTAAATCTTGACACCATCTGGAAAAACAAACCAAAGAGGGTTTTAATAAAAGTACGTTGCTTTGTTCTTTTATCACCTGCTCCATACTCTTGACGCTCATTGGTGCCGAATTGGAAGACAAGTAATTCACAGGTGCCCTTGAGAGCGCTCTTAGAGACAGCAGTGAATGTTCCGTCTTACTTTTCTGCAAAAAATATTGATGAAAAATGGAAACTATCAAGAGTATAATACTAATATTAAGCATATTCAAGTTAATCTTCGCAGATGAAACAGAAGAGCAAGCTAAAAACATCTGCAGTGGTGATAACGAACAAGGATGCATATGCCACTTTGCAGTTTTTCCTCACAGTATTTCAGCTAAATGTCGTCTGCAGAGTACTCCAGAACTTTATCGGTTTATTAAGAAACCGAGTAGAGTGGTGTACCTGTAAGTATCTAATGAATTTTGAATTTATGATTTTTCAAAGTCGATATTTGCGTAATGAAAGTGCTAATATTAAAGGGTCTAATAATGAGCTACAAAACAACGATCTTGAAGTTAACCTACTAAAGCCTTCGAGTTTTGAGCTTCAATTGAAAGTGAGAGTTATTACAATTTGATTTAAGTTTTCAGAACAGACGCAAATACTAAGTACAGGCAAATAGGCCAACATTTGATTTTCTCTTGTCTATATGCTTGCTGTAGTGTGAGCATTATTAATAGCATAATTGGCTAGGTTTACGGTTTATTCCATGCGTGGCCAACGCTAAATGGGAAAAAAAACCCACAACATGCAATTTGAATGCATTTGAAACGCTTCTGTGAAGGGAACGGATGTAAGCTTTTCATTACACTTGCTATAAAAAGTCAATCAGTAAATGTCTGGCGACACTTGACTGATTTCCACTTTAATTAAAAATCATTTTTCTAAAGCATGATATTGATATATTAATCCTACTGAAAATACTTTATTATTAACAAAATATTGCAAGGGTTATGTAATATATGAAATCTCCAAATAATGATTTTTATTTTGCAGAGACTTGTCTGGGAATTATTTAACTCGACTTCAACCCAAAGGTTTCATCAACTTCAGCAACCTTGCAGTCATGTAAGCTTCTTTGACTTTTAATTATAATATCTACATTTTTCAAAAATACTATATATTGAAAGATGTGTGTCCTCAGAACCGGCTCAAATTGTCATTTTTGTAATTATTTCCTTTTTCCTTCCCGCTATTTTCCTTTAAAATAAATAAATCTCTTTTAAAATCTCTTCAGTTTTATTCTATAGAAGTAATTTTTTTGTTTCATTAAAACAAAACACAAAAACATGTGCGTGCGCGGTTTTACTTGGACTAATAACTTTGTTTTTGTACAGGGATGATGTTTTGAAAGTAATAAGAGGAGATGTTTTTAATATCGAGTAATAATGGCTAAAAATGCCAAAAACTAGCCCCTCGTCAGTGCAAGTTTTAATTCAAATTTTCGTTTTGGATAACACTCAAATTTTATTTTACCAGTTAGGAATTGATCTTCTAAGATGCAGTGCCCGTTTAAAACAGTCTTTTGAGTTGTACCGAAAGTGGTTGTCATGTATTTTTATTCAAATTTAGCAACTTCCAAGCTAAATGTAAAGAGTTATATGGCAATTGAGCGAAAGATCGAAGGCCTAAAACTCACTTTCGATTCAAATTAATTTTCACCTTGGATTAACACTTTTATCCAACTTTTATTAATCAAAACCACTTATAAACAACCTAAACTTTGTAAAAATAACTTTAGCTTTGTACAAAAGTTATTTTTCAGCTGAATAGTTTTTGTTGTCCAATGTTTGAACGTGAAAAACATCTCCTCTTAATGCGACGTGATTTTTGTTTGCTGAACTGTTATTTTAATGGCCAGCTGAGTGGCTTTCTTTAATCCTAATAATCTGAAAACATAACTTTCCATAGCACTTGGATAACCAAATTACATAATGACTCATCTAGTAATGTTTTTCTGGCATTAGCATTGTTCCTAAACATAATATTTTTTCATTTTGAAATTGATTTTGATAGGTTTCCTAGTAGCACTAAATTGATTTCCTGCAGAAGTACTTTCATTGCACCACGGGATAAAAGGTGCTTTCCATTTGTCATGCAACCAATCCAGTTACATGTTAAAAGAAAAGAAAAAGAAAAAGAAAGAGAGAAAGAAATTGCAGTCTTGCAGCGATTTTGTAATTGATTGTACAGTCGAGTATTCTCTAGCGCTCTTCCTCTGTACACCATCGAGCGATTGAGACATTCACTCTCACTCTATATTGACAGTGTATTACACCTATTTTCCAAAATTACACAACCTTTGCAAACAGCACTTGAAAGGCTTTTTCAGGTTTTTGACCGTCGTCAATCAAATTTCCGACGCTTCATTTTCCATCTAACAAACCAAAATTGATATCAAAGTCTGAACTGTTTGAATATTACGTGAAGAAAGTCAAGTTTTAGAAATAAAGTGTTTGCTTCGATCGAGTCTAATAATGACCCGGAAAATTCCGTGCCGGTCCGATGCTCCAACCACTGAGCTATGGAAGGCTATAGTGGCGAGCAGGTCGTTGATAAGCTGTTCGATAACCCGAGCGGATTAAATCATACAGAAACTCTGCAGATCTATCTGATATGTAAGTATATGAATAGAAATGTACTCGGAATAATGTCAAGTTTGTTTTGTTTCGGAGTTTGGAAAGCTATGATTTTGCAAGTCCCAGTCGTTGCATATTTGATTGGCGGACGTCAAATCACCAGACGTGCCATCACCACTGCTCGCGTAATTTTGAAAATGGGTGTAAAACCTCTGTATTCCATCTATGTGCAGAGAGTTTAACATTTAATATTTAAATCATCTTTGGACCGTCACATATGTTTTAGATTTGTATAAAGACTTAAAGTGGGATTTCACTTATATTTTAGATAAATTTTATAATCACTTTCTTAAATTGACCTTTTTGTAATTACGCAATTCAGCCCTTGGCTGCTATGTAGTTATTCAATAAACTATCTATCTATCTATCTATCTATCTATCTATCTACAACGTTAACGAACACCCTTCTGAGAAAACGGTCACTTAACCCGTCCCCAGAGTGACTGGTGTAGAACAGTAGGACTCTATGACAACACAATAATAAATACAATTTATAATTTTCTTAATTACTTATCATTCGAATGTGGTTTCATCAGACTGAAAACTTTATCCTTCCATAGGAATTTGAGTGACAATCCCATGCTGAACCTTCAAGCAGTAAATTTGACCAGTCTTTTCCCACGTTTGACCATCTTAGACGTCTCGGGGACGTCTTATTGGTTGAGCACTACTCACGTGATTGAAAACCAATCGCGCATGCTTCAAATCGTACGAGGAACTCCGCTGGATGGAGAGTGCCTGCGATGCTTCCTGAGTAGAGAAAACTTAACAACCAATCAACATGCAATGCCTTGGCTACATCAAGTATCCATGGAGATGAAACATGCTTTGCGACCACCCATTCACATGTATAGTAGTTGCTATGGAAATACGATATCATTTCATGACAAATCGTACCTTTCCTTTGAGTCAGTTGGTTTTAACCTGAGCTGTGTAAGTCGTAATGCTATTTGCTTTAGAGGTTATAAGAAGCTGTCGTTTTTCAAAGATTATGACGTTGTTCCTTTGAATCAATGCTGGGGCAAGATGAACAACAGCTCTTTAGTTTTGCTCGCCTTAGCAACGGTTGCTATAGCAATGAACCTAGCGGTTGTTATAGTAACTATAAGAAGTAAAATATTGAGAGAAAATGTTGCACAAAGTTTGGTGGCTAGCGTTGCAGTGGGTGATTTAACCATGGGAGTCTACCTCCTTCTCATAACAATTACAAGAGCAGCACTCTCGTACCAGGACATGATGGACTTGCTGCAAACCAAGTTTTGCTACTTTATTGGATTCGTTATCATCATGTCACAAGGAATCAGTGCGTTCACGTCATTCCTCGTCTCCATAGAGAGATACCTGGCTGTTGTTTACTGTATCAACCCCGACATTCGTTTATTTCCACACCATGCAAAAATGGGGCTTGGTCTTGTATTTCTGATTTCCTTCGCGTTTGCCATTCTTCCCTACACCGTTCTGTCGGTCTATTACGTCCCCGATTCTCACTGCATGCCAGTTTCAGAACCCGCTAGTGGTAACATTGAATACATGCTCATTCCTGGTGGTCTAGTCATGGTGATGTACTTCTCGATTATACCTCTATATGTCCACATGTACATTATCATGTACGTCGATCAAGTCAAACGGTCGGGATACAAAGAGAAGGAGCCATTGCTCGAAAAATCTCTCTGCTGGTTTTCAGTAACTTGGCTTTCTTTCTCCTGCCTTTGTTAGTTTCATCTCTAGTTAACTTGAGCGCACTGGGGAAGTCTCTTCTCCATCACTGAAAAGGAGATTTTCTGGAAAACATTTATGTATTACTCGTTTGCCAGTCAATGCCAACTTAAATCCTAGTTTGTTTGCATTTCGAAATGATAAGTTTCGCTTGGCTTTAAAACAACAGTTACATCTTGCTCCCATAAATAGGGTGGCCCCGATCACAACACGGGACCGTTCAACAACAAACCCTCCTACATCAGTTGCAAAATGAATACTCGAGACTCCAGAACATTTCACTCTGCAGTTAAAGAACGTAAATGACGGTCTAGGTACACTGGACCAGACAGAACTATCGATCCAACCTTAGATAGAGCCTTGCCTTCTAGGGGCGTCTGCCTTTCTCGGGTATCTGGTTTGCCGAGGCTATTTGTTTCCCCGTCGAGAAAAAAGCACAATTACGAGCTTCAAAACTTTTCATGTTTTTACAAGTTTTTATTTGAACAGAACGAATAACGTCATTAACGTAAAATTTTTGGAGTATTAGATCTGCACCTTACACATCAAACAGTGTAAAAATAAATCCTACATTTGTTAATAATGCTATAATACTATAGTAATATTTACTACATCTATCTAGTATTCAACTCGAACCTAAATAAGCAGAGAACTGCTGTTATATCAGTATTATTTCTAAGTATCTTAAAGAAAATATTATTCAAAATTTTCAACCATTACCAGCGAAATAAGTCGACACGTTGGTTTTGAAAAGGGAACGTCTAGGCAACTTATTTTGCCGGTAACAATTTTGCAATAAAGCATTAGAAGAATTCATTGTGTGTGATGGCAGTCTAAGTAATTCATAAATTAGTAATAAACATACTTCTATAATTCTATTTTTATTTAAAGAAACAACGAAAAAAAAACCCTGTTGCGTTACCTGAACATGTACGTCCTGTCACGCAACTCGAGTTGCAACGTGACTGCTCCTAAACAACTACAAAAGAATTGATAATCCTGAACTATTTGAATTTTTGATTAATAGTGGTAATATTTTGTATTTGATTTAAAATGAAAAGTTATATTTGGAATAATTCTAATGAAATGAAGTATGATTCATGATGCAAAATAAAATCACTAAAATATATGTACAACACGAAGAGTCTACAGAGCACCAATGCGAGGTTGAGGGGACAGCCCTAAACATAATTACAATAACCTCCCCAAGACCTCGCACTGATGGTGTTTAGGTTAGTTTAGTAACTTTAGAATAAAACTCTCTGAAAATAAATAAGTTTTAAAAGTCTTCTACAAAATGACACGTGCTGATAAATTGTGACTATTTTTTGTAGAAAAAAATTTTATTAATAAGGGGTACCTTAAGTATTTGAACTTAAGAGTCGGTCGAACTTTGCCAATATAACTTAATATAACACAGGGAGCCCAGTGTTCAAACACTGCTTGGCCGCTGAGCTCGTTAAACCACAGGGAGCCCAGGCGATAATGTAGAGTATCGCCTATTGTACGAACGCTAGCTATACTGATCATATTAAAATTAATAGAAAGTCGGGGTTCGAACTAGCCTCCTCCGCAGGCAACTGTTCGCTTTTTTCGCTTTGGGCCTCCTGTGTTTTAGGCACGTAGTGGCCTGGACGCCAGGCGAGAAAAGGCTTCTTCTTTTTTCCCTCCTCCTTTTCGTCCCCAGTCTTTTTTCTTCTCAAAATTTCGCACAGGAAGCCCAAAAGGTTGCCTGCGGAGGATGCTAGGTTCGAACCTCACATGGAATGCAAAATAATTTTTTTTGTCTCATGTTATAGTTGATGGTATCTTGTTTTTGCGAGCTTTATTCTGTGTTTGAACCGTTTTAAGCCGGTTTTTTTCATCAATCACAGAAAAAGCTCGCAAAAACATTAAATGATACCATCAACTACAAAATGAGACGAAAAAAAGGGTGTTCCATGCAGGATTCAAACTCCGACATTCTAATAATTATACTTTGATCAGTACAGCTAGCATTCGTACAGTAGGCGCTACTCTACATTATTGCCTGGGCTTGTGGTTAGACTGTAAATAGATATAAAGATATTAGCATTATTACTAGTCCTTTTTTCAGCAGTTCTCTATCACCTTTAAAAACTGTATCAACTAGAGATCAATTAAATTCACAATATTAACAGAAACATTTGATATCAGGGATTAAAACCAGATGAAAGTGATATTTAAACAAAGTGGCCATGACGTTTTACAACGTTGCAGGAATTTGCATCAAAACAATAGCACACTGTCAAAACAGGCACACAAAGGTAACAACTTGCAAAAACAACGGGAACAACAGCTACAACGACAACTTGAACGCAAACAAAACCAACAAAGTCAACCAGGGACGCGACTAGGGGCGAGGGAAGTCCTGAGGAAAGTACCATCCTCCCCTCCCCTCCCCTCCCTTAAGGTTTTATAACTTGTTGACTTTTGGAAAGCAGTCCCGAATATGGACCCTCCTGGCTGCGCACCTGATATCACAGATAGCAATACTATTTTTTTTGTTTTTGGTATCGACCACCGCACCACATAGGGACTGAGGAAAACACGGAATACCCATCTGACAGTTGTTGATGGATTAGTTGTTTTGTTCTCCGTAGGACTGTGGCCTGGGCTGGACGTACACAGCTTGGGGGAGTCTAGTGTTGGTCTTCTTAGATTTGACATTGTAGTAGACTGTAGATGTTGGCGGTCCTTTGCTTGTGTCAGTAGTCTCACCCATAGAACCCGTATGCGGATATAATTCTAACAGAAAATAAATGGGAAAATTAGAAGTGAATGAACGAACGACCGAACGACTAAAAGAAGAATATATAGATAATCTTTTACGCTCTTCAGTAAATAGGCAATGTGCGCCAAAGTTTGAAAAGCACTCTGAGAGTTGTAGGCCCAGCAAAAGTCTAACAATGATTTTAAAAGACCTATTAGCATTTTGTAATATTTTAAATTTCTTATACTTAAATACTTGTATTTTTTGTGAAGAAAACACAAAAACAGATTTTGGGGTTTAATTAAAGAGGGTCTGTATGGGGTTAACTGACAAATGGCCCAAAATTTAACTGACAGCTGACATTTGTGTAATCTGTTTTTAACTGACAATTCAAACAAAATCTAAAAAAATAGTCGTTTTCTCCATAACCCATATCTCTCCCAGGGATAGGTGTCAAGTGACAAAGTTCAATTGGATGTCAAATTGCTGAATTTTGATCGTAAAACTGGCTTAGAAAGAAAAAATCCCATGAGAAATAAATAAAAGCCTTTGCCGTTAATCATTAATTTCCATTTAACCGACAACTGACAACAAGGCCAAAATTTAACTGACAACTGACATTCTATCGTCCTCAACAATAAAATCGCAAAACCTCAAAATCTCACCTTGCCCATGTAACTCCTTTAATCCTCGTACAAACTGCACAGTTCCTGGCGGAGGCATGGGATAATAAGCTTGTCGTACAGCTGGAGTCGAGGTCTGTCCCATGGGGTCGTAATGGATGACAGGTTGATAAGCCTGAGTGGATCGTAGGTCATGATATCCAATATGAGCTGGCTGCCACTGCATTCCTGGAGGTGGTTGAGGAAGCCCTTGGGGGGGTACAGTGGCTTGGCTTGGAACCGGTCCTTTAGGCCCCATCGGGAATGGCGGTTGGGCCTGAACGGGAACCATGACTTGAGGTCTGGGTACCATTGTTACTTGCGTTGGTTGCGCATAGACTGGGACCGGAGTCATGGTGGTGGCAGGGAGGGACTGGGCATTGGGTTCCGTCTACGTACGATAGAAAAATAAGAGTTTAATAAATATTCTATTAATAATCAATTAACGGATGGATAATGAGATTACTAACCCAAGCGATAATAGGAAAAGGGCGAAGAGACGAAATGGAGGTCATTTCACAGCCACCATGGAAATCTTGAAAGGAAACCATGCACTGCTGTCCATCGGGTGTCACGTGCTCAATCTTGGCGCTGTAATACTGTACATAAATAACACTACGTATAAAGACTAGTAAGTCAAAAGAGCTATCCTAGTACTAGGTCATTTCGCCTTCATATAAACAGGGCCAGGGGGGGGGGGGGGCACATCTACGTATTTACTATAGTAACACTCGGTTGGCATACCTGGCCATCTCTACGTAACGCTAAACATTGATTTCCTTTTTTCCATCGAATCTGAAATGAAAAGTTACAGGTGAGCACTATAAGGGTGCTTTCCATTTAGTGGAACCAACCGGCCAGAACGGTGGCCTGATTTCTTAGGACTGATTCCTGCCAGAGCTAGGAATTGACATGTACCATTTAAGAACTGGCTGTTCTGGCCGATTGGTTCCACTAAATGGGAAACGCCCTAAGACTCAGTTGCAGAATACTGCCGTCTCTGACACATGATTTTCATTTATTTCCAAGACGATATCCTACCTGTGCGGTAGTAATGGGTGTTTGGATATGTTGCTGTGATGGTGACGTTATCGGTTGCGTGACCATAACAGCCTGTGGGGGACCCATCTGAGTCTGTATTGGGTACACAGGGTACTGCTGTGAGGGCGGTGGGGGAGGGGGTGGTTGTTGGTAGTTGTATTCTTGTTGAATAATCGGAGCTCCTTCTGTGTGTTGTTCGTATAAAGGATGCTGTTCAACATGGTAGTGTGGGAGTTGGCTTGCTTGTTGAGTTGCGAGATATGAGCTCTGTGCCGGTGGGGAGTGATTGTATTGTCCCTGCTGAGCTCCACTGGTTTGTTCAGACTTCGTCTCACTTTGCTGTCTCTGTTGTCTTGGATAGCTTTTCTGTCTTCGTAGTTGTTGTTGACGATGGGTCATGTCTTCACTGCTTTTACTGTGCGAAGAATGACTAGAGTCAATACTCGGGGACTGACTTAAACGTCCTTCACCACTAGACCCAGAACCTGGGGAACTCGACTTGTCGCGCGATTCCTTCTCCGACATGAAATGTTGCTGGTGGTATTGTTGTTGTTGTTTCTTCTGGAGTCTTGGAGGGAGACTCTGGTTGTATGATCGCCCGTCTTCATGTCTTCCCCTGGGACCCCTCCCTCTCCCCTGTCCACTACTTTGCTGTTGTCTCTGCTGGTACTGCCGTTGTCTGCTGTCTCGACTGGGTCCGGACGAGAACTCACTTCTCGATGGCTTTTCATAGTCTTTACTTTTCTGATCATTACTTCTTGTTGGTGGTTTTTGTTCTTTTCCCGTTTGGTTCGTTGATTTCGTCTCAGGTTTTGTTCGCTTGGGGTTTTCTATTCGTTCTACAGTTTCTTCTTGAGGTTCGGGTGTTGGTTCCGTTTGTGTTGTAGACTCAGTGTTGCTAGGTTGACTGTCTTGTGTCGTATGATTCATAGATGGTTCAATTTCCACCTTATCCTCGTCGTCTTCTGCCTCTTTCACTGTTGGTGGCGGAGTGGATGATTTAGGAGCTGAAAATATATGAGTTTTCGTTAGCGAACTGCAAAATACTTCTAAGTTAGGAAATAAAAATGAAAATTACTTTCGAAGGTAAATTTCACAAAGTCCCAGAGCGTTCCCTTGTCAGAAGGTTGTCTTGCTCTGTATTCCTCTGGATCGTCTTGTTCGACGGAATTCGATCTTCCCCTACCTGAAACATCCATTGAAAGACGTACATTATTCGTTATCAAACCAAAAAATGCAAAACAAGCGAAAGTAACATTTCAACTACTAAGAGCATTATACCAACCTAATGCCTCCCTTCTTCCGCCACGCCCACCACGTGAACTGCCACGCCCCGCTGACGAACCCCTTCCATGCCCATCCACCGGTCGACCAATCGAATCCTCATCACGTGATGATACGTCACTCGTGCCATTCTCCCTAATAATGCCCGAGTTACTTCTAGATCGGTTGGAAGGACTATCAGTCTTGGAGTCGGTGTTGATGTTTTGTGAGTGTCTTTCGTTTCTGTTGTGATCTGTTCTTCTTGGATTATTTCTATCACCAGTACTGTACCCCGACTGTCCACTACCCTGCATTGATTCGGGATTCCTACTCCCTCCCTTGTAATCTCTATTCCCTCTATTGTCACGTTGATGGGGTCGTCCATCATTTTTGCCATATAGCCTGTCCTGGGTGTTTCGTCTTGGTTCTCCTCTATATGAGTCCCTTGGTTTTCCGCGATCTCTGTCGTCTCGTCTGGTGTCGTCTCTGTCCTGGTCTCGATCCCTGCCCCTTCGTACATTATCCTGCGTCTGTCTGTATCTGTTTGGCTCTTGTTTTCGTGGTGAATCGCTGTGCTCTTGGCTATCATGCCCGTTGGATACTGATGAGTTTCCTATAGATAAACAATAACAGTAAAAAATTCAATCATTCAACCAATAAAACATTTCAATGTGTCAAAAGGGGCTCTGATAGGAGTTGTCATCTAAAATTCGTAAGAACGAAAGCTTTTCGTTAATTCTTAAATGATTACATTGTATGCTATACGCTACCATTTTGTTCAAGCCATCATGTCGTGAAAGAGAGGAAAGCCTTGATTCAAACTTCCTTTCCAACGCCAGAATACGAAAGGACATCAACATCTTGTAAAACCCCAGCCTGCGAGGCTGGCTCTGAGGGGAGGAGGGAACGAAAGAAAGAAAGAGCCTCCCCTTTTCTTTTCTACCTCCCAAGTCCCCCTCCTTCTCCCCTTCCCCTCCCCTTCCCCTCCCCTCCGATACCGCATCAAAACGACAGCGCATGTGCGAGTTTTCGCGGGCTTTCGCGCGGCCGCGTCTTGATCACAGGAATCCCAAACAATATTTTTAAAATTGTTTTATTTAGATTTTCCCATATTATATCTTTGAGTTCATTTTTGAGCACGGAAGAAAACAGAAAAGTACTGGGTGAAAAACGCAGGCAACAGAATTTGCTACAAAGTCCTTAACCTCAGTTTTTGGGGGTCTGAGTTTGGCTTCTGTGGCTTGAGTTTCGTCGACAAAGTTTTGTTTGTTTGAGTGCCGAATGTTTTCATTGAGGCCAACATTGAGGAGGACTGGGGAGGCACGCATGCGTGTTACATTTTACCGCGGTGTTCTCCCCTCCCCTCCCCTCCCCTCCCCTCCCTCCCCACTAGAGCCAGCTACTCAGACTAGTAAGCCCTAATTTGTCATGACATACCTTTAGAATAGTCAGTGTTGCCTCGTCCTCTGTTTTCTTGTGATTTAAATGGTACAAATGAAGGAGGTCCATCCTCACTACTACCTGTATTGCGTGAATGTTTTGCTAATGACTGAAATGTAGAAAAATCATACAAAATTGAATTATGTTCACCTTCTCTGCAGGCAACGATTGGGCTTCCTGTGGTAATGCAAATAGCCGAGGGGGAAGGGGGAAGGGGAAGAGAAAAACGAAGGAGTTTAGTTCATCATCTTTTCCACTCTCTTGTCCCCAGTTTTCCCTCTTCATCTCTGTTACCACTGGATACTACATAAAGGAGTTGCCTTCAAAGAAGGCTAGAATTAAGTAACAATTGAATGTGTATAAGAACTCTCTATTGTTCTGTGGCATCTCGTATCCCACACTGCCTATGGATAACGTCTTTAAAATAAAATGTACAAAAACTTCGTTTGGAACATTTCTTTTGTGTTTAAAAAAAGTGTTCAAAACAACAGCCATGGGATTTCTTTTTCCATGTTTCAAACTCTGGAAAGTTTTCAACAAAAGACGATCAGATATTGAATAAAATAGAAATAAATGTGCTACTTTAAGAACCAAGTTTCAGGAAATTTTCATGTTTTAACCAATGAATCCTTAAGATTTAGAGTGAAGAGAATCAAAATCAAACTCACTAATACCTTATTAAGCTTCCATTTATTGATAAGACTCTCCACTTCACCACCAAGGACTTTTGTATTCTTATCATCCAATAAAAGCATGCCGTTTCTTATTGGAACAGACCCTACTAGACAGATCTTGGTGCCAGGAGGTGTGGATAAACTGTAACAACAAGTGATTATAAACACAACTGTTAACAAATATCATTGTACTTTAAGGTATATTAAATTTACATTTTTAGTCTTTACATTATTATTAGGGAATTCTGATAACTTAAGTTGTTACAGCTCAAATCCTTAACAGGACTTTAAATGCAAGAGGAACAAACAAATTCGTGTATGAAAAAGAGTGGCTGCAATACATGATAAACTGGTCAAACAGCATAACTTTTTATTTAAGTGTCGACTATGTTCTAGCACTTGCACACTAATTGGGTACACTGTACTCTCTCTCTCTCACACACACAACCACTACATTCTAATATTCTAAGGACACACACCTCTGAGCTCACCAGTAGGTTTTTACAGAGGGGAGAGAATGGGAGGACCTAAAGAAAAACCCTTGAAGAAAAGCGGCTAAGAACAAACTGACAAACTCAGGTCACATGAGGTGCTCTGTCCAGTATCAAACCTGTTTGGGACCACAGAGGTAACAGTCTTGCTCTCACTGTTTGACCACCCTTTCTTCCTAGGAGTCACCCTTTGCGACACTATATATGGTAATCTGGCACCTGGGCTAGCAATATACTCTCAGCAATTTTGTGGCACAAGACAGGGACACCACAGAGCACCTTGACAGCTCTAAGTTCTAACAAACAATGTTCCCGGAGATATTTTTGTGGGAGCAAGAACTGAGCAACAGAATTTTACCCTAGGGTTTCCCAGGATGGGGAGCCCTAAAATTGAAGCAGATGGCACTCAAGTGTTTGATAGGCATAATGCCTCACTACAGGGTAATGTAGTTAGCTTGTGCTTGAAAAACAAGAAGTCAGGAAAAAAAAAACCCAGCCAACCACCAGTGTTTCTGGAGATCACTGTACGGCAAAGTTGTGGCCTTCATTCATATTATATCAGAAAAACATTTTTTCATTAAGTTGCCCTTAATTTGTGCCTGTTAATGAGTACTGAATTTAAGGATTCTATTAAACTTCCATGTTGTATTGGACTATATACCTGAGGATCTGATATTGTGTCATATTCCAGCCCCTGACAGCTAACAGGACCATCAGTAAGCTGAAACTTTAAAAGTCTTGGTGCATGACAGGATTCTTCATTGGCTTTTGGAGCTGAAATGTTTCTAAGCTTTTGAATTTGTAGAACACCTGGACCTTTTATCTGTAGAATACAAAATATAAAGCTAATCAAAAATGAGGCATTTTGCAGGTCATCAAAGGGTCCTACTAGGATATTTGATAACATTATCACCTAATGGACAAAGATAAACAATTAATTTATAATCCACAGACTTATTGAACAACTGTTCTAGTCAACCCATTTGGAAGGTTTCTGTACATGTCTCAATACAGTACATTCTTATTTAACTGGAATGTCTGGACTTGTCACAGTTTCTGAGACCAATGGAGGGTGCTAGAGTATGCTAATCTATGTACATAAGAGTTATCTACTGAACAACTGTTCATGTCAAGCCAATGGGCAGGTTTTGTACATGTATGTCTCATAAAAGTACATCTTGAATGTCATAATAATTTGAATGTCTGGACTTGTCTCAGTTTCTGAGGCTCTGTATACTAGAGTGTATAAATCCATGTATAAGAGTTATCTACTCCAAATATACAACACACATTCCCAAATAGCCTGAGAAAATTTATGAAAGATTGCAATTTTAAAGTAAAGCTTATAGAAAAATATCTGAGTGAAACAGCATCCTAGCAATGCTTGCAAAGGAATCAATTTAAAAAAGATTAATCAAAAACAGGTATTACAAGTATATCAATTTACAATACTTGACCCAAACATGACATAACTGTAGATAAAGAATCAAAAAGTAAAATGTTAGGAATACAAAACATCATGTATTAATAATGTTGTACCTTTGTACAATGAAAATACTAGTTGACTTCTTTATCAAATTGTTCATGCATGTTTTTGATGGATATTTTGATCAGAGGCCAGTTATCTTGTTATCTTCAAATCATAACAAGCATTCCAAATATTCCAAAATAATATACTTACTGAATCTATTTTTCCTTTGTTAATGTCTTCAGGTAAGAACTTGGTTCCATAGATTTTTAAATCAAGCTGTAAAAAGAATATTATATTCATAAATGTTAAATCAAGAAAGGTTTAAAAACATTTTTCAATACACATGAAATCAGATTTCAAATATGGTACAGCAAAACTAATGGTAAATATTTACACATTCTACATAGTTGCAAACAAGAGAGCACAGTACATTGTTACATTACAACATGGGATAACAGAGTTGTAGAAGGACTACAATACACATAAAATATCAATATCCTGTAGGATTATGCAAATTTCAATGTAGTAAATTTATTTGATTTAGCAAATTCATAGAATCATGTATCTTAATTGTTCATTTAGGTAACAAAAATGTAAAAATAGAAATTCTTAATGGAACTGTAGTTTGTAGGCTTCCGTTTTATTGGCTTATGTTTAAAACAAATGTAGAATAAACATAGAAATCTAATTTGTGCAATTTCATTGATTTAATTATAGACTCTTTAATGAGATTTATTATTTATGAAGTACAATATTAGAACAAGAAGAATTTACAAACAAGGGGATACGTGTTGCTTGAGATGTTAATTGTTAGAGGTATTGAATTTATTGATGTAATTTACATCCAAAAGTGAACTCATACAATTAGAGGAATATTCTGATTTTATCAATTTTAAATGATTTTGCACCAGGGCTAATTCGCATTTTATCCTACTTTTCACTTCACAGATCATTTACTCTACACAAACAAACAAAATCCCATTGCAAAAGAAGTAATGCCATTCATTCATTCATTTTTTCAAATTGACAAAAATAGAATAAAATTGTGATTTCAAATTTAAAAGAGATGCAAACAAATACCTTCCTACAGTTGCAATGAAAGTTAACTGCAAGTCCTCTAAGTTGAAGTAGGAAAGAGAATATTCTTCACTCCAGGGAACAAAGTGAAAAGATGTTTGTAAACATGTCTTCTAACCCAACCCATATCTCCAATATCTCATAATATTTGCCTCATCTACCTCATCTAATTGGTTTTCACTAAGCCATGTAGTAAAATCATCCTAAGCTTCAACAACATAGATTCTAATAAAATCTGACAAAAATGTCAAAACAAAAGAATTTATTTATGTCTAGATAAATGCCTCGCATAAATCAAAATGTCAGAATATGGTGCTGCCTTACCACAAGGTTGTACAAAGTTTGTACAATTCTAGAAAGAAAATGCTCTGATTATCACAATTCGTAACACACAAACAGATGAGATTTATTGCTATAAATAAACTCCTTATTAGCATCGTACATTTTCATTTTGAAAATAAACGAACCAAGAAATTGAAATTATCCCAATTCAATTGTACTTCATCAAACAAACGACCCAGAGGGTCCGATATAATCAACAAAATTCTTATGTCATTCGTATAACGGCCAGAAAAAGATAATACTAAAACAAGACATTTTATTCCTCTGGGTTTGTCAGTATTTTATTTTGATTTTAGTTATTCAAAACGCTGATTGGGAACGCCGATATATCCAGGTGCCGCAATAAGGTATTTGCAACCTAGGAGGTTTCACAAAAAAACCTGCTATCCTTAGTAGAAGACTTAGACGAGGCACTTAAAACTAACATCCGGAATTCCATCACAGGCAAAAGGGGAGCAAAGAAACTTGTCCACAAAATTGATAGACAAACAATAGAAATTAGAACGCTGTAGAGGTGGAGTTTGCTTCATCGGAAGGTAGCTCACGAGAAGCCAGACTTATTAAAGTTTAACACCGTCATATTTAATGAATGGAGTAGAAGAGCTTTGAATGACAAGTAAACCCCTTCTTGGTATTCCTGTCTGTGAAACGCCGGCTTGCGATTTCTCTGAATTGAAAATATCCCCTTGTTATTTCACTGAAGATTTGCCTCTGGCCGCGAAACAGAAATAATGTCTTTATCCTGTATATAAATGATTAAGAATTACGCAACTATCGTATACAACTTACATTGGCGGCAGCCTTGAGCCATTCTGATGTCGTGGGATTTTCCTTCATGCAGGCTTTCTTGCACTCAGCGATGCCTTCACTAGAGAGAAACCTTTGAGACAGAAGAAGACAACGAATATGACGATCAAGGATTGTCATTATAAACAGAAAATTTAATAAAATCCGTTAGTAAAGTGTGAGTAATTCCACGCAAAACAAAAGCTCTACTCTGACGAACCACGCGGGATACACGACGTAGATTGGTTTAGAACTGCCATCTCAAGCGTTAGAACGGAAAATCATCAAGACATACTCCATCTATAATGACAGCGTGTATGTCAAGTATCGTTTGGTGGGTATTGGAGCAACATAAAAATGAGAATTACCATCCATTTTCTTTCAGGTTTCCCTCCATGCCACGACGAATTCTTGTACTCAAGAACTGTCTTTGCACTTCCGCTGACCATACCTTCCAAAAACCGCGGACCACAAAAACTCGTACCACGTCTCTCTCTTATTCTCCCGGAAGCTTTTACTTCCGTTAGATCTACTTCCGTTTATTATCTACTTCCGTTTAAAATTTCACTTCCGTTATATTTTACTTCCGTTTGTACTCTGTGTTTCGAGTTTCCATGGTGATTACGATGATGAGTCTGATCAAGCCGATTGCGCGCTCATTCAAAACAACATGGCGGCGGGGATGAACGGTAGAAAGAGCGCGACGAAGGATTTAGAAGAAGAAAATAACCTCGATCGCTTAAAAAGAGAGCATTTCCTCAGACCTGACTCTGATCAGATAGATTTGAATTTATTGTTGAAAGCTGTATTGGACATTAGTGATAGACTAGATCGCGACAAAGAGGAGAAAAGTAAGGAGCAAAAGATTGACATGAAAACCAGCACGGAACAAGAAACTACGCGTTCGTCTGAGAGGACTGTTGACTTTGATAAACGTTCTGTAGCTTCTTCTACTAGCTCCAGACCTAAGAGCAGTCGTCCGTTATGATGGTCCAAAGAGAGCAGCTCCCACAGAACGCAAAAACATGTCGTTTAGTAACAATAAAGTGATTGATATCGACAGAGAAAACCAAAGACTATTGAAAAAGATAACCACCACTGCAAGAGGGCGGCCGAAGTCGGCTAGTTCTTCGACTAGTAGAAGTTTTGTAGAACCCATGAGAGTACAAACGACTTCAGAAGGTTAACAGAACGAGGTTTCAAAGACGAGTGGATGAGGAAAATCAAGTAAGTTTATGTCAAGAAAAACTGCAACTCAATTGCAAGCTTGTATGTGCAGATGATTATAACTTAGACCCTTGTCAGATGATTTTAATAACTTCGTGGTATTTGCCTACTATTATCGTAATTTTAATATCTCTTTGACTGTTTAATGTCTTATCAACTGAAAACTATGGATACTTCTTATTATCTAAATATTTACATAAACGAAAGTAGCTTATTTGAACTAGTACTGTACAGCCGTACAGTCTAGAGGATAGTATATATGTTGCAACTTGCTATTAAATATTTATAGACTCCACGCTGCACTGATGTGATAATTATCATATTGTTCTTATCAACAATTGTATCTAAAAGTTTTTGAAAATATACTTTTGAATGAGCAATATGAGACCTACAACTATCCTACAGCTATTTTTTCCAAGAGATTTTCTCTTTCATTGCTCAAATCTAAAAAGAAAAAAAGAAAATTCTACATTTCGATTTTATCTCTTATTTCATTTTATCTAAAGCAAGAGTCCCCTTGAGCAATATTAGAAATTTGTTTCCCAAAAGATTATGTTAAGTAGGAGTAACTTCAGAATACCTGTCCACCATAATGTTTCCGGAGCAGAACTTTGAAAATGACGCAGCTTCCCCAAGTAGCTGTATTACAGTTGTCTGCAATCTCTATTTTCATTCTATATTTCTATTTTCATCAGAATACTTGAATAGGAATTAGAATACTTGAATAGGAATTATGAAACCTTTGGAAGTACAGTTACACAATTTAAGGTGCCAACGAGCGATTTTCTTTTTCTTTTTCTAAACAGCCTTAATTGCATCAAAAAGAAATGTCATTGGTTAAATTGCATAGCACCAGACTCCAAGTGCTAATTTTTTGTCATAGGTGTTTAGTATTGGGTTTTTGTTTCAATAAACAATAATCTTCACAGTTCATATTGAAAAGGGATCACAGCATGAGTTAATTAAATGAAGCTTCTGTTTTGCATTATTTTGTAATGTGATGATTTAAAGCAATGGAAGTAAGGTTGCATGGGTTGTTCACTTAAATGTAATCAATGCAATCTCTAGTGTGGTTTCAACTAAGCAATCTTTAAAAATGGTTTTCATAAATGGTTTTTGTAATGATTGTGTATGAGATAAATCAACTAAGTACAAAGCCTGATTTTCCTGAGCAATTTGCCACAGTTGATCAGGAAATCAGTTAAAGTTGTCAAGGACTGTAATACATTCATTGTTTGTGATCACAAAAATTTTATTATTCTACCAAATCTTCTTGGTTGTAAGAAAAACAATTATAAACCAAAAATGCTATTGAAAAAAGCAAAAAGTGAAGTACCCTGCAAACTGTGGTTTTTCCTCCCTCGACTCTTATTGACAAGTGAGATGACAAACCACTGTGAGCATCTGTTCAATCCCAATCTATGGACACTAAATTGAACAAAAAACAGTTTGAAACCTGTAAATACCAGTTTGAACAGGTTAATGCATGTTTCCTCATATCCTTATGCGTGGTTGTTTGCAAGCCAGTCAATGACTACAAGAACTATTTTAACACCATAACACAGGAAGTGGCATTTGGTTTTGACATGTTCCCTGTACTAATGTACATGCTTGATTCAAAAACACTCATTTGGTCTGCAGTGGTTTTTCCTCTCGTTCAGTGATAAAAGAGGAAAACTGCTACTTGTGGGGTACGTCACAAGGTACTTTTCCAAACATTTCCAATAATGTTGGAAAACATGCCATCTAGTTTTTTTAGCACAATTATTGGTGACATAAAATGTCAAAAATCTCAGTAAATAATGAGTAATTTTTCATGAAACTTTAGAGTGATATCTTTTTATGAGGGGCACAATGATTTTATCTTGACTTTCTCCTTTTAAATGGCAAAATAATTGAAATAATCATTAAGGAATATGTTTTCTTCCTATTAAAAAACACTTATTATTTATAACATAACCATTGATCTTTCCAGAAAATACTATCAAGACTTCAAGCCATAAAGCCCACTCCAGCCCTAAGTAAAGATTTCTTGTCAAAGGAAGCAGCTGCTCAAAAGAGGTTTTGTACCAATGCCTCCAAGGTAGTGCGTCCGTCCAGTGCACGAAGCACCAGATCAACCAGATCAAGGATGACACGTGCAAGTAGTGAGTCGAGTCTTATGACGACATCAGACGTGGCTAGTGTAGCAAGTACAAGCATCTCTAGAGTATCTAGAGCATCTAGTGCATCAAGACGATCTAGAAGAAAAAGAGATTTTCCTAAAGCTGTTTGGGAACCAGGGTGGTGAATTAAACAAATGAGAATAGTTTCTAACAAAAACAAATGTAGATAAAAGAAAAATGTTTTAAACATTGATATAATATAATTATCATGATAATGGAAAATCATTATTAATTTATCAAAGTTGTCATGTTTTTAAACAAAAAATTTGTTATATTTTGTTGATTTTTGGTTGGTTTGTAAAGAATTTACATAAAAGAATTTCAATATAACTTGTTGTTTGTTTACTATTCATATGATATTCTTTAGAGTCTTGGGACTACAGTATAATTTTAAAGTCAGTTCTAATTCTCTTTGTAGTAAGTAATGTTTTTTGCTTTTTAGGCCCTGATAATATGAAGGCGTGTTGTCCTATGATAGCTAGGATAACATACATACATATTTTTTTAAATTTAGCATCCAATTTTACATGTACAAGTTAAAAGTAATACAATGTACTGTTTTGATCGGAGATTCAAGCTGTCTACGATAACATAGGTAGACAGCTGGAAAACTCTTGTTTTCTTTTGTTATCCCTAGCTACCAGGGACAACTTGCCCCCAAATAGTAGTTTGCATAAACCCATGCAAAGTGTATTTATTAAAAGTTTAATAGTTGAGAAAAGGATTAGAATGTAAAATTATATTTGGTGTAGTTCATCACCCTTGCAGCACAGTCCTGAATTACAAAGGGCACAGCCCAACATGATCGAGTCAAAGGTATACAAGGGTGCTTTCATTTCGAGACAGTTACACAATTACATATAGATTTGCATACACATAGCACCACCATAATATGACCTTGTCTGGGGGGTACAACCAAATTTCCACCATGTAAAAAAGAAATGGGTGTACCCAGGAGTTTTGTGGGGGAAGGGGGTTCTAGATCCATGAGTGTGTTGACTATTTATTCATCCAGCAATTACAAATGCATTTGTAATCCTGAGTTAGTGCTATCTCTGTGTGCAATAAATAAAAAAAGTAACAAATTGCTAACCTGCCTTCGAGCAACTTGGCCCAGAGTTCTAGGGAATGAGATCAATAGCTACAAAAAAAACATCCCTTATCACTGCATCCTTGGAAACCCAGGGGTACGCTTGACCAATCAGATTGGTTGGATTCTTTGAAAGCTGCCATATTGAATTTCGACTTATCTTAGAACAAGTGTTTCCATGGGTATTTTTTTCTGCAGGCGTGAAATGAGTGACAAAATTTTACCCCTGGTTTCCGAGGATGCTATCACTGTGGCATGTCTGACCTGTAAATTTGAATATGCAGTAACCTAGGCTCAGCCCCTAGCCATCAAGCTTATGGGCAACGGTGATGAGTATCACAAAACCTCATCAATCCCATGCATGCAACTAAAGAAAATCATATAATGCATTATATATAATGGCTCCCATCTTATCATATCCTTGTGGTGTGAAATGCACCTCATCACTCCAATACTTCAAAGAACTAGCACTCTCAATGTTCATCTCTTTATCTAAATCAACCAAAACAACCTTGTCTTTAAATTTCGCGGCAAATTTCTTCAGCCTTTCATTAGTCCACTGTCGGACAGCTTTCAAACCAGAACATCTTTTCGATAATTCACAACGTCTGCCTGGAATGGTGACAGCTACGGTTCTTCCACCATGTTTGTGCACGATACGATGAAGTTTTAACAAAGCATTTGATATGGGTTGGTAGAGCTTTCGGTCATAATTGTCCGTGGAAGGGTTTTTCTCTCGCAGTGCTCTGAAATCGTTTGTGCCACCAAGTATTATAACCCAATCGTAATGCCTATCTTTCAACAGACGTGGAAGCCTTTCCTCCATACTTTTACGAACTCTTTCACCATCCACGCCTTGATTATGTACCATAATTTTTCTTTTAAGTCTTCTTTTTAAGCCTTGTTTTTTGAGCCGTTTTTTAAGGATCAAGGAATACGGGTGATAGGAACGTTTTCGGCCACCATTACCAATTATGCCAGTGTTTCCGCGCGTTAACGAGTCACCAAAACAAAGAATTCTCAACTCTTTTTGGCCTCTGTCTTTCACTTGTAAGTTATCAGCATAAATTATATAAATTACAGCAATTGCTGAGAATATAACGGCAGCAGCAACTACACTCTTTATGCTGAAAGAAGAAGCCATTATTGTTGATACATTTCCTCAACCACAGGAAGCCCGACTGTTCTATCCTTGAATCTTAAACCCTAAAATGATAAATCGAAATTTTCATAAAATCTGTTTTACTTTTGATGGTAGTTCTGATTTTTGATGTGCATTTTATATTAATATCCGATATATTGATGCATATATATGAATTTAACCTTATAGCGTTTTTGGGCTTCCTGTGTTTCCATTCACCTGCTCAATCACTTGCAAGTCGGTTGGCTTGGGAACGACACTCGCCCAGCGGGAATTTCTTCGTGTTTATAAATAGTGTACACCTGTTTGTTTATGAAAAGATTTTCCAAGCGAACTATACACCGCAAATTTGATGATCGCTTTGGAAGTCAAACTTAGCGATCAAACCAAGATCATTTCATTTTACTTCTCGCAATTTTAGCGTGCTTTTTCAAAGTTTAGACTATGTTTTTTCAAACAGATCCATAGTTTACTGCTTTCATGTTATCACGTAATCAAGTCCAAAATATATTTCAATAAAATAATTCAAGCTTATTGATGTACGACTTTGCAGTCTTTCTTTCTGACACTAGTATCATCAGTTTGTCATATCAGTAGAGACAGGAAAATCAGAGTGATTTCATGTCTTTGCGCAAATGCGGGACAAGTGATAACTTAAATTGCTTGGTATTAGAGTTAAGTCTTTCGTCCACAAAAAACGCTGTTTGTGTGTGGATGGCGACAACGGAGATTGAAAAACGATGCCAGTTTTTGTGTTTTCAGTATAGATTCGAATAGATTTCATACATGATAAAATAGATTTCGCATGACTGTGAATACGACACGGTCACGGCACGAAACAGTCACGGAAGAAATTTCGAATGCTTTTATAAACATTACGAGACATCACGGCACTGATACGTTTACGCTACGGCGCGGTCCGTTTCACTGACACATACGAAAATTACTCTACTGAAAATTCCTGGCATGGACTGCGTGTCTTGCGCGCAGCGGTTACGCAAGCACTTACGCACAGTATATCTGACGTATCTCACGTTGACGTTAGCCTATGTAATTCATGTGCCAACGAGAGATCGATTGGCTATCTTTCCCAAGGAACTTGTAATTATGAGAAGTTATTGTAAAAATGGTCGCCACAGCATTACAATTAGTAAGTACAAGTACAATTACAATGAGAAGCACCATATCAAATATTCAACATTCTGTTTCGTGGCCATGCCGTAAGAATGCATAGACAATTGGTATATTACGCGCGCTCTGATTGGTCGAGACCCGTGTGTAAATACAGTACACGCGTATATAGATGACGTCATAGAATCGTACGCGCGCTCTCATTGGTTGAAATTTTATAAGGCAAATAGATTCCATTTTCCGTGGGTCTGTACTCTAATAGATGCACAAAAGACGTCAAAATGTGATGAGAGCAACAGTCACGCCACACAACTTCGTCTTGTGAAGGACTTTTTGTTTTCACCACATTTTGACGTCATCTATGCATTTTCGCAAGAAAAAAGAAACATATAAGCATCACGTACATGGCAAACGGCAGAGAGGAACACGTGACCTACGAATTTCGCACCTGACGTTGCACGTTTGGTACTCAAACGAAAGAGCGACTTTTCACGTTTACGGCAAACGCAAAATCCATCCTCGCGTTGAAACAGCAACGCCAGACGTGAAAAAAGCAGGTCACGTGATCCTCTTTGCCGTCTGCCGTTTCTCGTGTACGTGATGCTTAATCTCTTAATTTGCTAAGTTTTCGCATCACTGTAAAAACGGCACAGTCGGTCACTGAAACAGGTAAAGCAACCTTATTTAAAGTCGGTAGCTAGCTCGTAACAGTACACCGATAAACTCGAGGCCGACGGTGCGCTCATTTTACCCCCTCTCTGCATCAGTTCTCCGTTTAGAGGGTATTTAAAGCTAATTAAAGCCACACGGAATGGAAAGCAGGACTGGGACCTCTCGTACCGAAGGCCGCACACTAACCAACTGTGCCATCCTTGCTTCAGGGATTTTGAACGGTTTGTAGACAACGTTAACGTAGCCGTGCAGTATGCCATGATATTTTACAGTTATCTCGTATGAAAATCTCCTTTGTATACCCCGGCCCGTAACATGACTTTTACCACAGTAAGGTCCCGGATTAAGGTCAGGTCAGCCATTTAGTCTACTCCAGTTCTATCATTGTATAAGTTATTTTATTATCATACTATCTGAACTTGCATCGATTTTGGTATAAAAAATTTTCAGTCTTAAAGGTTTTCAAATTGTTTCAGTGCAGCATTATTTCCTGCAAGTGTTTGCGCTACAAGGTGAGAAATGTCAAGGCCAGTATCGTCCTCCAGAGAAAGCCATGAACCACTAGGATTACAGTCCAGAAATACATATTCATTTTCTTCAACTTCTAGAAAATCGTAAACTGCAAAGACCAGTCCTGCTTTGTGTTGAAAACGCAAGATACTTTTCTCCAGAGACTCGGGAATTTTACAAGTTCCAAAATGAGGGTCATTACTTTCCTTATCAGTCGTTGCGAGCTTGTCTGCTCGACCAAAGGACTTCTTGGGGCGGATGCGAGCAGCAAAGATCACTTCCATCACAACAACAACGCAAAGACCGACATCTCTTTCAATCAATTCTTGAAAAATTCCAGGAAAAATTGAAATCGTTGAAGAGGCATCTACAGCGTACTCCGATGATATTTCTCGTGGGCGAACGCGTTTTGAGGGTGGGATCAAAAGAGGAGTGAGCGGTTTGGAGACGACGCGCGTCGGCAGGTCAGAAGTAAAGAGGCCTTGGACTGATGCTGCATCGTTGGTAATCTTGGTCAGTGGAATCCTCATACCACAATCCTGAGCAAGTTTTAACTGAAAAACTTTACTCCTAATCCGCTCAACATTTTCTAGTCGATTCATCCACAACGCGCGTGGTATACACACTCCAAGAGACTGCATAACATTCTTCCATTCTTCCAGCGCAAAGTCTTTCGCTATAAAAGCGTCTTCTATGGAATCTCCCGCCGCAAATTTCCTCGGCATCCAACGATACCAAACAGCGCGAACAGATTCGGCATAAGTACGGTGCTCTCCTGTTGTAATCACGCAGTTGAGGACGCTGTTGTTGTCAATCGCTATGTCAATGTAATGATTCACGCACAGAGGGTTAAAAAGTATTAGTTTGAGATCACTATTTATGCCTCGTAGATATGCCTGGACGGTGTTTATGTGCGGGTCCGTTCTAGAGCCAACATACAGGACTATATTGCGTTCCGCCATTTCTACGGGACAAGAGGAGTACTCTCGATAACGACAGATTTCAGTGTCAGTGAAATGTCATTTACCAATCATGCCGAACATTTAAATTCATTGTCATCTTAAAATAGCTAGGATTCAATTATGTTTTGTTGCTTCTTCTGGTGTCTGTGAATTGGAATTATTTACCCGTTTTGAATTGAAAATCATTGACCTTTGTTATCGTTTTCAGATATTATGATGGATGTGCTTTGGAAAGGAATTTTTCACGGGAAAAATATCAACATCCATATTACTGGTGCGATCAACAGACTTATTTTTACAACTCACTGTTGGCAACATACAGTTAAGTATAGAAACATGTATGTAAATACGATTGTTTGTGCTATCGAGGTCACGAACACGAACACAGAAATCAATTATACTTCAAAGAACGTGCATGACGTTTAGGGCGTGGAAGAGAAAGCTAAGTAAGGGTAATTACGTCTGCTCACGAATAATTGTGAGCCCAGAGTGCTAAGTGTGGTCATGGGTCAAAAAACTGATAAATCAGTTGTAAGTCAAATGAATCAATGAATAAATATGAAAATGAGTGAGCAAATACATGAATGAAAACCCGATATTAGAGTCAATAATCAAACGCACAAAAACAAAATGTTTATTTTGGTCAGCTATTACTTATTTCTCTTGGGTGAGTTAAAAAAGGTGCGATTATCGTAATAAGAGCCAATTATTGTATAATAGTCGAACTGGTACAAAAGAAATGATTTAAGTCTAATAGATAGCTATTTCACCGCAGACTAAACAGATTTGCTCTCTTACGTCAGGTGTACACGAAAGCCTCTGGGGTCGCATAAGGCCAAATGCCTTCACTGTAAAAACGCGCGTGTAAATTTACTCAAAAACTTGTGTAGATCGGTGCATCCACAGTAACATTATTGTTACAACTCACTGATGACAACCTAAAGCTACGTATAGAAATATTCATGCCAATGGCGTTGTTTAGGCCATAGGAGGTCAAAAACACTTGTACAGGGGTCACAGAGGGTGGCCGAGCGGTTAGAGCGCCGGTCTGTCACCTCGATCTGTAGTCCCGGATTCGATTCTGGAGCGGAGAGGAACAGGAGTCTAAATCTCCCTCCTCCCTACTTTTTGAGCCTATTTCTCCCTCCTCCCTACTTTTTTTGGCCATTTCTCCTTCACTACATCTCATAATTGTTTTCCTCCCTCCTCCCAAACCGATTTTTCTGCCTCTTTTCTCCCTCCTCCCTACTTTTTGGGGGCTATTTCTCCCTCCTCCCTAAACCGTTCCTCTCCGCTCACTCTGGAACGAAGCATCACATGTTGCTTGAGTTTGTTATAGTTCACCGCTTATACATCTACGATTTTTTTCTAATGAACTGTTATCATTGCTTGGTAGAAATTCGTGTATCCTGAGCGCGATACCAGTTCGTTGGGATGCTGGTCTGCCGTGGCGTTATTCAACTCACACGTGGCTAAGCTCGGGTTGTGGTTGAAGGTTTTACACTGTTTGTCCATCATACAAAATGTCATGCAAGTTAGACCTTCAGTTACGTCATAGAAAGATCTAATCACGTGGTTTTGCAGAACAAGTCGTTGATTGGACCATCGAAACATACTAAACATTGTAGGCGGACTCCCTGTGTACAAAGTGAGCAAGAAATTTGATTATTTTTTAACAATGAATTCAGTTGTGATGTCAATTAAAGGAAAAAAGGGAAAGCACTAATATATAGCATCGGTAGCTACCCCAGAACAAAGCTGGTCTCCCAGGAAGCCAAAGGTGCGCTTTTTACACCTTCTCTCCATTAGTATTGCGTTTTAAGGGTATTTAAAGCGATTTCAAGCTACACGAAACGGAAGGAAGGAAGGGGGGACAAGTGTGAGGTCACTGAGAATCGAACTCCGGAACTTTCGCACTGAAGGTAGCTTACTAACCAACTGAGCTACACTCTAAAGTGCTTACATACCATTATTGTAAGGCTCCACGCAGTATCTGGCTTGCCAGGACAAATCCAGGTTCTTCAGCTTATACACGTAAAACAGTCCACAATTGCGTACAAAGATATTGACACTGTGACCACAACAATTCCCATTGCCATGGAAACAGACTTTTCTTTTCACTATGCCGTCATAGGTTGTTGGTAAGTTACCGTCCATGTAGCCTGGGGCCGAGGCCTGGCAGTGGTTTGGCTGTGCGCACTTGG
The DNA here is from genome assembly GCA_029948255.1 of Telmatactis stephensoni. NCBI lineage: Eukaryota > Metazoa > Cnidaria > Anthozoa > Actiniaria > Isophelliidae > Telmatactis > Telmatactis stephensoni. Next base: position 239,243 of record JALIZF010001611.1, on the reverse strand, counting down.
TAGCAATGCGATAATAACTGGTAGAATCGTGGAACACGTACCAGTCTGTCTCGTTCAGATTACTGTCATCTGATGAATGGTTGGATGAAGAGAGGCTTGCGAGGCGAGTATTGTCAGAAATTTTTCGATGATTCAGGCAAACATAAAAAGCGTCTACAGGCAAATAAGAAGTGAATTTTATATTAGAGCAGATTTCGTATGAGTGTGAATCGGACCGCGCCGTGCCGTGACCGTGTTAGTGCCGTGTTATACATCCATACATATAAACTTTATTTCTGCACGCTGGCCACTTCAAAACTACATATCTATATATATTGTCTATAAAAACAATTGACATTTCTGCCGTAACCGTGCGGTGCCGTTTTCACAGAAATCTACTCTACTGTATATTGCTTGGATTTTTTGCCAGATTTACTCAGAAAAATTGAGGCCAGGCCTAGGATTGAAAACAAGTACGAATATGACATTCAAGGTCTGGTTGTTCGAAGGCAGGTTCAGGAGTGCTAACCCAGCAATTTTTTCTTTGGATTTAACATTGGGTTAGCACTTACACGCACCTTCGAGCAATTGGACCCAGAGATCATGCAAAGTGCGCAAATGAGTGGCTGAGTAATTAGGACGTTGGCAATCTCGTACCCAGCGCCTGCGTTACTTTCGGCTGGTTCTTCGCCGCAGACCGAAAGTAACGAAGGCTCTAGGTACGAGATTGGGGTGTTGGATGTAGTACAACTTTGTACCTTTTACTTCAAGATGAAGAATTTTGCTATTTGATCCTCGACTGTTGGTAGCTTTACAAATATAAATCCCTTGATTACTTTTAGTGGCCTTCTCAATAACGAGATCAGAATTGCTGCTAACCACGTGACCTTTGTGTGACCACGTGATAGTGATTGGCGAATCACCGACTGCTTGACATTGTAAAGTGACGTCATCTTGTTCATATACCACGAGGTTGTTGTTGGCTTCCTGGTTCTTGAAGACTGGCGAGCCTAGAGGGCCTATGATAGATTATAAGAATTGAGAAATATTAGCGTTATTTATGGGGTGTCTTAAACAGGTTGTACCTGTTTCATAATTCTTTATTAACTTGCCCTTACGTTTGAAAATCGAGTAATTCGTTTTTGGGGTTGTCACTGATTGTTTTTATACCTAAAGTTTTTCAACGAATTATAACTTGCCCTTAATTACCTCAATTCTCAAGATTTCTTCTATAGTGTCTCCAGTATTTGTGTGGAGTTTCAGCCACCTACGTCGCCTCTTTTGGTTATTCTTATCATTAAATGTGATAACTTTAATTGTTTCGTAGCGACATTTTGTAGTTTACTTTGACCGACATTCCACAAAGTCTCACTGTAATTGATATGGCTTAACTTGGTTTATTTTCATTATATTTTGAAAATGAATGAACAGAAAGTCCAAGAAATTCTTCGGTTGCATGTGACGTCACAGCAGCCATCTTGGATGGACTTCAACAAAAGATTTCTCGTTAGCGTCTCTTGTTTGTTCATCCAACATGGCTACCACTTCATTGTCTTTTGATTCCCAAAGGAATGGATGAAACCCAGCAATTTTTCAACAAAATGGCGAGACACGAAAATTGTGAAAAATATTTGAAAAGAGATTAAAATGCAAATAAATAACATCTTACTTGAAAAATAACAAACGAAAAGACATCAAAAGTGAACTTTGATGTGTGTAGTTTTTACTCGAATAAGCTTCAACATGCATAAGCGATGCCTCGATATCGTAAATAAACTGTATGTACAGCTATCTAAAAACATTGCCATGAACCCTGAAAGGGATTATGGGTAGAAAAGAAACAAATTGTAAATCTCATGATGCCATGCCCGGGGGGGGGGGGGGGGATGCCATGCTTCGACTTCTGGTATTGAAAAAATACATACATTAAACGTGAAAGTCGAAAATACTAGTAAATCATTACAACCTCGATCTCTCATGCTTCCTATCGGATCGGCGTCCTGTGGTGTGGACTCTACAACTCTTCTTTCTCAATTATTATTTGGAAATGGTTGTGTATATAATTGACGCACCGATGTCGGCCGCCGTCCCATCAGACCATTGCATTAGTAATCTTAATCAGATAGAGCAGATTTCGTATGTGTGTGAAACGAACCGCGCTGTACCATGACCGTGTCAGTACCGTGATGTCTATAAAAACATTCGAAATTCCTGCCGTAACCGTTCCGTGACCGTGTGGTGTCGTTTTCACAGTCATGCGAAATCCACTCTAAACCCTTAGCAATGATTGTCAACATGGTAACCATGGTTACAGGTATGTTAACCAACTATAGTCAGATGTTCTGATGAGACGAGGAACATTGAGGTAGTTTGTAAGTGAGCACGCAATTCATGCACCTTGTATCGGGCTTTTACCTTTTCGGCGACCAATGGCTGACGCTTGCATACATGCTACCCCAAAACTTGAACTCCATTTTTTTGGATAAATCTTGATATAACAGGCTAAGATATCCCGATCGAATTTTTCCGTTACGTAGCCAGTATCGTCAGTATTACCTTTAATCATCTGGATAAAAGTTAAAGATTACAGTATTTAAAAATTACCAGTTAACAAATAGATTCCATTTTCTGTGCGTCTGCACTATAATAGACGCACTGACTGAGCCACGGGAAAATGGACTCTATTTGTTATAGTCATCGAAATATTTCAACCAATTAAAGTGCGCGTAAGATTCAGTGACGTCATCTGTACGTATGTATTTTAATCACACATGATTCCCGACCAATAAGAGCGCGTGTACTATTTGAATTTTTATGTAATTCCGTCGCATGCCGTAATTTGCCGAACCGTACATTAACACTAAAAAGTAAAAGGTAATTAACTAAAGGTAAAGTCACCTTACTTTACGTCGGTAACTCGTGACAGTCAACTCCAGAGTAACTGATAAACATAAGACCGACGTTGCTCACTCTCTTCTCTTCTCTTCTCTCTCTCTCTCTCTCTCTCTCTCTCTCTCTCTCTCTCTCTCTCTCTCTCTCTCTCTCTCTCTCTCTCTCTCTCTCTCTCTCTCTCTCCATCAGTGCTTCGTTTTGAGGATATTTTAAAGCTAAAGCTACACAGAATGGCATTCACACCTTATTTTGACTTGCACCTTTATCTCGGTAGCCCATCCAGTTATTGTTGTCTAAGCTGTATGAAACCTAAAGAAATCGAGAAAATTGAATAATATTTTAAAGGGATCGTTTTTGTAAACGCATGTCTTATTATTCGTGCGCGTTTTGCAACACGTTAGCTAGAATAAGCCACTTTCGTCCGCCATTTTGAATTTGGGCAAACGCGCCAAAATTTATAACTCGGCTCGAATTTGTCGGATTTTCAAAATTTAAACTTCAATGATTTGCAGACATGCATGCCATGTGTCGGACTGAAAATAAGACCAATACAAGTATATTAACAACGTTTTCCAAAACAATCTCTTTTTTTGCGAATGATATTAATGTGCCGAACGATTTATTTTGAAAACAAAAATCCTCTTTTTCTAATCTTGTAGTCTTCCAATATTTATCATGTAAACGGTCATAAATAACAAAGCCGATATCGTTCCAAAAAAGTTGAATTCTTAAAAAATACGATAAATAAGAGTTATTGTAAGCCAAAGTGATCCAGATTTGTATAGATTTTGACGCGTTTGCCCCAATTCAAAATGACAGACGAAAGCGTGAAGTGGCTTATTAGTGCTAACTCGCTAGTGCCATTTAATGGATTGCTGACAGTTTAATAGCTTCACAACGAAAGAAATCAATCATTGAAAAATCGTGGGTTAATGGCTATTAACACACGCGAATGAGCCAATGAGCTTCAGATTTAGTACACTGAGAGCCAGATGTTTGAATATCAAATCTGCGTATGCACAACGAAAAGTTCGATTTTCAAATAATCACACAGGAAACCCAAATGTAGCCATGAGTACAAATGTGACGTAATAACCTGGTATTGAGTGACCCAGCGTGGAAAGTTGTACCCTCTTCCTCGAGTGATGATTCCTGTAACAAGCACAGGGTACCCAAAATCGAACTTTAACCAGTGGTTGCCGGAAAAGGAAGAAGTACACCAAGAGTATGATGTTCCTGCCTTATTTCTGTTCAGTCTGCCATAATATCCTGCGTGACGAGAGTTGTACATGCTGGATTCTGTGATTTGGCTGTCAGGAATTTCATTGGTTTCGATTCCAAGGTCCCTTGGAGAAGCTGTTGGTAGATATAAGTAACATATGCAGAATAAAAGATACCTCAGCTAACTTTAAAGACATAAGCTTTTTCCGAATTCTTGGGTTGCATGTGACGTCATGGCAGCCATCTTGGATGAACTTCAACAAAAGATTTCTCATTAGCGTCTCTTGTTTGTTCATCCAACATGGCTACTGCTTCATTGTCTTTTGATACCCGAAGGAATGGATGAAACCCAGCAATTAGAAGTGATACAGATAATTTCATAAACAACGTTATGCTAAAGAGTGAAATACCACAGTTGTATCTTTGTTGAACCAGCTCGACACCGCGGCAAAACGATTGCGCATGCATGCGCGAGATTTCGCGGGCTTTCGCGCGGCCGCGTCTTGATCACAGGAATCCCATGTGCACTATTTTTTGATTTTTTTCTTTAGATTTTCCCATTTTTCATTTTGAGCACGGACGAAAACAGGAAAATACTCGGGGATAAAAAGACAAGGTAATAATGTGTAACAACGTTTTGAGGTCATTTCATGATGTACATTTTTCCTCTTTTTCTCATTAGGGTTTCAAATTCAAATCCACGAAAAGGTACGGTATAATATTTACGGATATATATATTTATATATATTTATATTTACGGATATTTATATTTTCGATCTCGACTCGCCTTGAACATTACTGCACTCACTCGTAAAATGCCGGCTATTAACCGTAGATAAAGTCTGGAAGCATTTCGATAAATCTAAGTAAGTAAGTAAGTAATTCAATAATGATAATGAATAGATATAGTTTACCTCGTCCATAGGAGTATATTTCTACTCTCATAGAGATATGATTCACATAAGTGATAGGATGGAAGCGTACAAAGCGCGCATAGACAGACGGTGCCAAGAGATTGCGAACTACAACATCTATGACTGTATTTCCTGTAAACTCCTGCAAAACAAAGATAATTATTTATTGGAGTTTAATTTAATTTTTTTTTTTCACTTTTTTGTCAGCCATTTGTATTATTCTAAGATTATTCTAACTATTAGCCACTTTCATACCGTGAAGACTGGGTACGAATCCCTCAAATTTTGACGATGGTAACACAAAACTCATATAGTCAGAAAGAGCACATCGAGCTATATAAAATCTCGAAGTTTGGTGTTAATCGGTTTAATATTGAATGACTAACAGTCGTGCAAAAATGCTAGAATTTACAAAGAAATGTATGGTTGTGGGACATTTTGTCCGGCCTACAACCATACATTTCTTTGTAAAATCTAGCATGTTTGAACTGCTGTATCTCTTTCAATGTATATCCGATTAACATGAAACCTCGGGATCATATACAGCTCGATGTGCTCTTTCTGACTACATAATTAAGTTTTGTGTTGCCATCATCAAAGTTTAAGGGACTCGTACCCAGTCTTCACGGTATGAAAGTGGCTAATGGTGAATTAAAGTTGTTGTTGGTTTTGTTTAGTTCGGTTTTAATTTGTTTCACTTACTTTTCTGGTTCCATCAGTTTCCTTCTTGTATTCGTTCCACGTGATTCCATCGGTGGCAAAATCAAGCCAATAGGTTTTTACAAACTGGTTAAAGTTACATCTTGATTGGGTAGCAATCGCGGTGATGAATTCCATCCTGCTCAAATCAATCTTTAGCCACTGATTTAGATCTCTCGCGTAGGAGCTCCATGCTTGTGCAGATCCACGTTTAGTCCAGTGTAAGCGAGCAAAGTAGGGTAGGTGAGAAGTGCCGGGCCAATATGAAGATGCAGTAACTGCACTGTCTGGAATAGCACCACTTGTCATTCCAAGAGGTCGAAGAGAATCTTAAAACAAATAAATAGGTCTCTTGCAAGTGGTTTTTTATTATATTTCTTCGTCCTGTTGGGGCTATTATCACGAATTTTCGTAAAAATGTAAGACGGTTTCTTCTTCTTATTTAACACGTGTTTGTTTGTCTGCTTGTTTGTTTGTCTGCTTGTTTGTTTGATTGCTTGTTTGTTTGATTCAGGTCTGCTTGTTTACTTGTTTGTTCGTTCGTTTGTTAGTTAGTTTGTTTATTGTCTGGTTATTTATTTGTCTGTCTGTCCGTTCGTTCGTTCGTTCGTTCGTTTGTGTGTCACCTGCCTGCCTGTCTGTCTGTCTGTCTGTCCTTTTGTCTGTCTTTCTGCCTACTGCCAGCCTGTCTGTCTGTCTATTTGCCTATCTTTCTGTTTGTTGGTTTGTTTTCAACTTCATCTATTGGCATACCTGCTTCACATCCATACAGTTGTACTCTGACACATACATGACCAAACCATGTTTCTGGCATTATGCGAACAAATTGAGCAGCTATTATATTCTGGAGGTCTTGAACTGATACCTTCCCTCTGTTGACACTACCTTTGAACTATTAAAACACAAAAAGTTTTAAACCAAATTTACTGTAAACTACTGCAAACCGTTTCTAACATCCTAGATTCCACGTAAGATACCAAGCCAAATGTACTTCGTTGGTCCAGCCCTGAGTTTTCGGGCTTAGGATAAGCATACAGCTAGGCAAACCAACAAAAAATTTCTGTAATAATTATATATACTCACTTTTCGCACTGCTCCGAGTTCTGTATACGTCACCCAGTGTCCTTCATTTACACCATATGATAAACTATAGCTTTTTAGAAACTCGTCTCTGTTCGGATTTCCTTGAATTGCAATTGCTTTGATCATCATTACTGCCCCCAAGTCTGCGACTAGGTGCTGGTCAGCGGTAGCTTCAGCTGCACACCAAGCATGCGTGTTGTGGAGTCCAGCTTGATGTGGTCCAAAATCTGTTGTAGGGAGTCTTGAGGAAGTGGCCGTGAAGTTGAGTTGACTGGACAAAATCTCGTTGCAATCTGCGTTTCATAGAAAGTTTGTTGACACCTTAACTGAATCCCCTCCTCGTCCTACGTTGGCATTTTACTTCAATCCCTGGCCTCCCCCCCCCCCCCCCCCAGTAGTAGGAAAAGGACAGTTCTGGGACCGGTGCAGCCGGTACAGCACCCCCCCCCCCCCCCCCCCCAACCCCCAGCCCGGTAGGGCTACCTCCCCTCTCTGGGGTATGGGGTACGACCCCTCCCCCTACTAGCCCGGTAGGGCTACCCCTTTCTGAGGTATGATGAGGTACGACCCCTCCCCCCTCGAGCCTGGTAGGACTACCCCTTTCTGAGGTATGATGGGGTACGAGGGTGGTACAACGGGGTATGAATGGGGTACGAGCGCAGCGAGTTTCCGGTACAGCGATTACGGAGTCGATGACGTCATTGGTGGTGTAATAATCACCAGCCGGTCAAGCAATTTTCCTCTCTTTTGAATCCTCCTAATTCGTAAATCGTATCATATTAATATTTTCTTCTAATTCTTAAATGGTATCCAATAAAAGAAGTAGCTAAAGTGGCCACAAAGAATCATATTTTTAGATTTTCTAAACCTATGTGCGTGACGGCTATTGTTTTAGAAACGGTCACCTGTAATCTATTGTTTTAAACTCGTGTTTATAGTTCGTACAAGAATTTGAAACTAGAATTGGAAGTTCCAGAGTCATTTATTCAATTCATTCCAAGGGTAAATATTACAATCAAAATTATAGATTTAAAATACGTAAGTGTCAGGATCTCATATCATTTACACTTTATTTTGAGTCACTAGTTTGTTATGTGACAAGTTTTATGTCTAGAACGTATGCAAATTTCACCAAACGTTCTGCCTCATTTGTTTACTTAAGGCTCGTTCATTGTTTACACAATTGTCTCAAGAGGTATACATGATTAAATTTTGTTGATTTCTTCTTGTTGTTGCTGTAGTCCCGTCAATTTCCTTCGACGCATTTGCTCTTTTAAGGGTACACCACCGAACTGTCCACGACCTGACGAAACACCGTTTTGCGGTCCCACTTTAAATGTGAGTTCTTTGAACCAGTCAGGTTGAGGTGACTTGCATGAAAAGTTGATCCTAACATCACCCATGATTATTTCAGTTCTCCAACCACTCAGTTTTAACCTTTCCGTACGATCGCCTTTGGGTTTGTGACTCGTAAAGTCAGTGGGAGAACAGTTTATACATGAGATCATAAAGAGATAAATAAATCACTCTGAACGGTTTCAACACATGTAAATTCAGATCTTGAAAGGTAGTCAGACAAACCACACACAAATTTAGTGTCAAAAGTCCTCATTTATTCACGTTCGGGATGTTACAATTCGCTTTCGGATTCTTCTTGATTGTCATCATGATCATCCATGAGTTTTAATTTCTTGGATTTCAACGACAATTGATGGACTGCATCACAGTCTCGACAACGACAAAACTTGACTTTCGTGGTATGATCATCTACGGCAAAGACGTGTGAGCAAATATCGCATTCAACCAGTTGGTCGTCACGACAATAGTAACCTTCGCGCCACAGACATCTGGGGCATTGCACTACAGGTATGGAATAGAACGATTTGAAGTCACGGCAGACGTGACACTCTAGGGGTTCATCGTCTGATTCTGAACTTTCCGGTTCTGAATGCTCCTGTGACTCTAAGCTTTCACTAACACTCTCACTGTCCGACTCTGAAGTTTCTCTTTCAGAGGTTTGGTCACTAGTTTCGCTATCTGTCTCGTCCTCTTCCGGTTGCCTGGCAACCAAATCTGCCAGAACCCTTTTGTTACGGATCAGTTTCTTGTCAATACCAATCTCTGATAATCCTTGAGTGAACGTTTTCAACCCACGAGGTACTTTAACATCCAAATTGTAAGGTAACATGACATACTCAATGAGCTCTGCAATGCTGGTGACAGGAATTCTTCGCTCATGATACATCATCTCCTCATGGGAGTTCCAGTATAAAATACTTTTCGAAGCTGACAGGGTATGAAGAAATGCGAGCGCCTTTTCTTCGGGGATACTCTGGGAGAGTTTCTGCAAAACCTTTTCAATATCATCACCGTCAAAAGTGGCCTCTTCGGTGTAAGAAGCAATACTGTCTTCAGAATCAGTGGACTCGCTCCGTGCTCTTTTCATGTTGCTTCCTCAAATGATCAACGTCGAAATGAGCTTCTTCTTTATGGACAGGAATATTTAAAACAAAAACAACTTCAGAGCCGACACCAGAGGTGACATGATATCGGACACAAAACCACCACCCCGTTGCGCTAGAGTTTGTTTCTTGGTTTTGAAAGGAACGGATGGGTCGGCTAATTTCCGTATGTCGTCCACATGCTTTCTCAGTCTTTCTTTTTGCACTTGTGACACTGGTATAGTGCCTTTGGATAAATTCGAGCAAACTTCACAAATGGCATGAACCTGTTCTGGACTAGCGGTGGCCAGTAAAAGCGTTCTCTGATGATGAGGACAATTGGTTAAGTGATACAAATACCCAAAATGGTCACGGATCAAACGACTCATGTTGTCTGTACGGACGTTTGCTCCAAATGAAATAATGAGGGAAAAACACTATAATTTATCTATTATGATAATCTAGACTAGAATACTAGAATCTAGCTAGAATACTAGAATCTAACTAGAATCTAATCTAATCTAATCTAATCTAATGTAGAATCTAAACTAATTAGAATCTAATAGATCTAATCTAATCTAATGTAGAATCTAAACTAGTATAGATCTAATCTAATCTAATCTAATCTAATGTAGAATCTAAACTAGTATAGATCTAATCTAATCTAATCTAATCTAATGTAGAATCTAAACTAGTATAGATCTAATCTAATCTAATCTAATCTAATGTAGAATCTAATCTAATTAGAATCTAATAGATCTAATCTAATCTAATCTAATGTAATGTAGAATCTAAACTAATTAGAATCTAATAGATCTAATCTAATCTAATCTAATGTAATGTAGAATCTAATCTAATTAGAATCTAATAGATCTAATCTAATCTAATCTAATGTAGAATCTAAACTAGTATAGATCTAATCTAATCTAATGTAATGTAGAATCTAATCTAGTATAGATCTAATCTAATCTAATCTAATCTAATGTAGAATCTAATCTAATTAGAATCTAATCTAATCTAATCTAATCTAATGTAGAATCTAATCTAATTAGAATCTAATAGATCTAATCTAATCTAATGTAATGTAGAATCTAAACTAGTATAGATCTAATCTAATCTAATCTAATCTAATGTAGAATCTAAACTAGTATAGATCTAATCTAATCTAATCTAATCTAATGTAGAATCTAATCTAATCTAATGTAGAATCTAAACTAGTATAGATCTAATCTAATCTAATCTAATCTAATGTAGAATCTAATCTAATCTAATCTAATGTAGAATCTAATAGATCTTATCTAATGTAGAAAATAACAATCCATATAGACCATAAATAACACATATTTCTAAAATTGGTTTCATTCAGTACAAGACGCGGAATGGTGCGGATGTGTCCTATATGCGGCAAGCCGCAACAAAATTTACACACTCATTTGAGTCGAACTCATAAGCTGGACAATTCACAGCGACAGTATTGGCTAGGTCAAGAAAAATGCACAAAAGTTGGTCAGCGGTTTACTCCCTACCCTCAGACAAAACCTCAAGTGGAAACCAAATGTGACCGGTTTCAATTACTCCACCCATTCACAGCCTTAGTGGCTGGAATGACCGGCTCTGGGAAAACGGTCTGGGTTCAAAACCTACTGGAACATGCCAACCAAGTCATCCAACCTCCACCTCAACGTATTGTATGGAGTTACTCTCAATGGCAACCGGCCTACGACCGGATGCTCAAAACGGTCCCTGGGATCGAGTTTGTTAAAGGTATCCCACTAGACCTAGATGAAGGACTGCGTACTTTGACCCTAAGATCAACAACTGTATGGTGATTGATGATCAAATGACAGAGACGTCCAACGACAAGAGAATTATGAACTTATTTACCAAAGGATCTCATCATCGAAACCTCAGTGTGATTTTTCTTACGCAGAATCTATATTTTCAAGGAAAAATCATGCGCACTCTGAGTCTGAACGCTGCATACCTTATCTTATTCAAAAATCCAAGAGACAAAGCTACAAATGATGACTTGGGAAAACAGATGTACCCTGGAAAGACAGAGAAGTTCTTCTGTCAAAGTATGAAGATGCAGTTCAGCGGCCTTACGGCTACCTGTTCGTCGATCTCAAACCCAACACCCCAGAGGGGTGTCGACTGCGTACCAACGTTCTTCCAAATGATGCTCACCCATCGCAGACTGGAGGTCAAACAGATGCCGTAAAGACCATCGCTAACTTTTTTGAGCGTCAAGGGTACTTACAGTCACCCCAACTGAAAGCCATGCAGGAACTAGAAGAACAGATGGACGCCATTTTGAAAGACCCCACCCTACCTCCAGAGGTGAAAATCAAAGAATATGGTCCACTGTTTAATCATTACCTTGCTCTACAACAACAACTCTCCAATACCGGTCCAACGATACCGAGACAGGAACCCATTTCAACCGTATCAACATTGGTCGACCAGAGTCAGCCTCCGGCTAACGTGACGACTCCGAAAAACGTCTCTTCTACAAGTGTGACCAGTGACAGTGGTGTTGGCATGGCAACACCTAAAACACCCTCATTCCTAGAACGTCTGACATCCAAAGTCAGAACACCTTTTAAATCTAGTGGTCCACAGGGTACAGAGGAGATACCGTCGACTCCATTAAAAGTAGACCAACCCTCTACTTCCACTCCCATCACTCTATCGAGTGTAGAGTTTCCTCTCACGCCTCCATCCACTAAAGAAAAACCCCAAGCTGATCCCAGGTGGATACGTTATCAAGATGAACATAAGTATAGAGGACAGGTGTTCCAACCTCCAAGACGCTCACAACGAATAAGAGCCATGATTCAGTCCATACCCGGTTGGGAAAAATATTAAGTAGTATTTAACTCTTGTATTAATTGTAACTAAAAAAAGAAAGAAAATAAAATCATATTCAAACATTTACTGGTGTCTTGTTTTTTTGTTTTTGTTTTTGTTTTTGTTTTGTTTTAAGATAGTCGATAGCTTTGGTAAGTAACTTGTTGCTAGGATGAAGACAAAAATAAAAAATAAAAAGGAGAACACACGTTTTTCTTTAAAACGTTTTTATTATATTACAACATATCAATGTACAAATTCATACTAGTTCGAAGGACAACAAAAAGGTCGACATGTATATTTTTCAGGAAATTTTAATATTTTTACATCAAAGGATTCCCAAGCTGGTAATTCTGGATGATGCCCATATTTCATAATAAAAAGTCGATCGCCTTGCTCACAACTTTTTTGGTGTCCAAGTGCAGCCCTTTTAGCTAGTTCGGGTAGGTACAGAGTCATATTTATTTCTCCCTGTTCTATTAGTTCATGAATCCGACGGACTTCGTCTTGTAGAGACTCTGGTGGGGGTGGGTGGTTGTTGACCAGTCGATCAAAACATTTCAGACATATTTGACTGTTGTGCCATCCACACCAGTCGCAGTTGTAGTATCCATACGAACAGTAATCACCTACACTACGATCTATACATTGTGGGTTCTGAGGACACTCCTCCAACCAATCTGCTTTGTCTTGTACATCATGACAATAAATGGGAGCACACCCGAAAGATATGCCTTCGTCGACTTTGTCTTTTCCGTCCCAAAAACATTTGGCCATCCAGTCAAAAAACTGTGGACTACACAAATGAGATAAAATGTCTGATATGTCTGGTGACTTTCGATAATTTCTTTGTTGAAGAATCCACTCGACGCGACGTCGTATCTGATAAGCGACTTGATGAATGATTGGGTTTTCTGTGTGCTCTTCGTTTGCTTGTAACAATACGTCAAAATATAGGTATTCTGGGACTGGAGATTCTCCTTTTTTCCAACAACGCTGTTCTCCATGTAAATCTCCTAAAATAGGAATTGTACTGACTGCAATGGCCCACGCTGTGGTGTTCTCATCTGAGGACATAGTTGTTCTTCGACTAGTGTCATGTTCTTATCCCATGACATTTATAGGTATGATGGAATCAGTGGTTTCTCAAAATAGAAGCCTATACCCAAAATAGACTCCTTCCGGAAAATACCCCGGGGTAATCCTATCAAGGGGGAGGGGTCGTACCTCATCATACCTCAGAAAGGGGTAGCCCTACCGGGCTAGTAGGGGGAGGGGTCGTACCCCATACCCCAGAGAGGGGAGGTAGCCCTACCGGGCTGGGGGTTGGGGGGGGGGGGGGTGCTGTACCGGCTGCACCGGTCCCAGAACTGTCCTTTTCCTACTACTCCCCCCTCCCATTCTCTTTTGTCCTTCTCGTCACTCCAAGCACTGTCTTGATCCTTTCTCCAATACCTAGCAAACCCGAAACTTTATCTCCTTCTTCGATCCCCTTTCTTCTTCTTTCCTCTTCGATACCATCCATTCCCCCTTTACTTTTTCTTGACCTTGCCCAAGCCTTCATTTTTTCTTCTTTCAACCCATTCCCTTCTCATTCCTTCTCTCATCCGCTTTTCATTTTTCTTCTTTGACCTGCACCATTTCTTTCTAGAAGCCAACAAATAACAGGATTATAAACACCTGTTTGTTAACTGTCTCGCTCCGTTTCTTTATATGGGTCTATTATAGCTGTAAAGAATCGGAGCGAGACAGTTAACAAACAGGTGTTTATAATCCTGTTATAATTTTTTTAACTAGGACTAGTTAGCAGCACAGAGGAGAACTCGTGTAGTTGTAAACTTTCTTTTTAATTCCGATGCGTTTCGTCTCTAACGGAGACTTCTTCAGGGAATGAATATTACAACTATAGGACCAGCTATATACACACGCTAAATTTCTGAACGTGTCTAACATTAAACTTCCCACTTGGAAGTGACTAATAACTTTTACATGCTGGTTCCGGACGTTCGGGAAACGCCGTGACTATATGTTATGGTGTAATGTAATAGAAATTTGAAATTTGGGGTCCATCATATATTAGTAGTTTAGTGCCCCTATGTAGTTTTAAATTATCCATTTATTCTGTTTTGATCTTCCTAGTTTAGTTCGATCATGATACAGGAAAAACCTGGGTTGTTTTTATATACTTAGAGCAATGAAGATAAACTGAGGACTGAGCTAAAAAGGAACCAAAATGGCTTACCAAATGTATTAATTTTGTACATGAAAATACAATGAAAAACTTCAGTTAATTCTTGAAAGTTTCGGGACGTAGAAAGGTGCACTGACTCTTTCTCGTTCTGGCAAATATTTTCAAAACGAAAATCTTACAAATGTAGACTTTAGCTAGTTTACATTCAGTTGCGCGTTCCCTAACAGGATCTACGAGGCTGGGATCGTACCTTTACTTTATTAGCAATCCTTAACGTACCTCAATACAGTTAGGCAACAGGGTTCCCTATACTTTTTGCGTGAAACGTAAATGGCTGATTTACTTTGACGTGAAACGTGACTTAAGGTCTAAAATCTTTTTGCGTCCACGTGAATGCAACTTTTGAATTTTTGTGAACGTGAAAGAGATTTTTGAATTATACGTGACACGTGAAAAGACCAAGTATTTTTGCATGATTTCATTTTGCAGTGGGGTATAGGGGACCCTGTAGAAAGATCTTTCAGTCTGAACAAAATTCTTCTATGCTTGCTGTTTTACCATATCTAACTATGGATTGATATATGCCTACAATGAGGGGGTTTCTTGCCTTGAATAGAACATCTTGAGCAATCCTATACAGTTATTTTAACTACAATAAGTTTTCACATTGTTTCACACCACAAACATAACCTAACAAACCAGAACTAAAAAGCTATTGGCCTGATATCTCCCGTAATTATAACAGTGGGGCAATTCTTATGTCAATAAAACTGGCATCCTTTTCAGAATGTCCCAAAACTGATCAAAACTTAGCTAATTAATGAAACTACTAAAACTGCATGGTGGCTGAAAATAATTAACAAAATGTCTAAAGCTGTAAGCTGGCTAGCTGTGTTTAGTTACTTGGTTATTAAACGCAATTGCTAAGAAAGATTGAAATTCTAATAACGAAACTATCAAAATCATAAAAAGCGTGGCATAACATAGAATACCTTCATCAGCCGACTCTATGTCCAGTACCTGTGGAAAGGAATAAAATCAGATAAATTGATATACTGTAAACAAGATTTCTTGCAAAGTCACCAAAAAAGGAAAAAAAACCTGCTTAATTAACTTTTCACACTTCCAGTAGGATTCAACGAGAAATCTTTATTTCACCGTACTTGGAAAATCGGGAACTCCATAAAATAATATTTGAGTCTCAAAATCAGACAATTTCTCAGTGACCGTCAGTGTTTGCAGTTACTGTCTTTAGTTTATCAAGATATATAGATAAAACATAAACTAGTTTATGGTTTCCAAGGTAGTTAAATAAGTCCTGAAAAGATTTAACATGATTTGAACAACACATTTCCTAAGAGTTCCGTTGTTTCCGTCGATTTAACGCCTAGTGAACTTTATTGTCATCCGGCATGTGACAAAAACACCAAACTTTATATTAGTGCATTTACCTGGTAAATCAACATTGCAACAAAGAAATTCCAGTACATTTTAGACATGATACCACCTCGTCAAAGTCAGTCTTTCAATTTTACCTTCCAACTAATGATTTGAGTAGACAAAATATAAGACATATATACGCGTATGTGGATGTTGCAAGAACGTTTTAATATATTAATTAGTCGAGTCTTTATTTGGATCTGACTACTTAACTCGTTTCAACAGCGATGGCCCAGCTACTGCTGAGAGCTCGTTTGCGTTACAAGGGTATACTGGGAGTATTTCTTAATTAGTGTTTCTAGGGAAGAAAAAAAATCGTTTTGGCCTTGACAAGGATCACTCTACCTTTATGTCAACAAGTTCCAATTAACAAAGTTCTTGCATATTCAATCATACCAGTTGACTTTATTCCTTCTAATATTTATAAGCACCCAGCCGCTTAGTCTATTTTTGGCCGGGATAAAAGGGCTGACGCTAATTGGATTTTTCACAAACCTTGAAAACAGGAGTTTTAAGATACATACAAACTAGACTGAGAGATAGATAAATACCTTATTTAGCCACGTAATACCGTACTAAAGTGTTTACATGAAAAACTCGTTAAACGTGCATGTACGTAAAAAAGCGAAAGAAAGAAAGAAAAGAAAAGAAAGACACACACATACAAAACAAACACACGCAAAAACAAGTATATTCTAGAATCTGCGACGGCGAGCCAGTCCTGAGGATATGCTGAGGATTTTGTCTCCAAAATTTTGGCGGGAAGCCATGTAGGGACAATACGCTATTATATCTTATTTCGGTTTGCTCGTGAAATTATAATCTCAATGCATGCGTGCGCTTCGCGCACTGATAAAATTTTCAATTTTCTTGCATGCTCGATCACACCACTCGCTGTATCCCTTCTGCTGAATATTTATAAGCACCCAACCGCTTATTCTATTTTTGGCCGGGATAAAAGGGCGTCGCTAATTGGAAGAAGGGGATATTTATTTCAGAAACATTGCAACAGAATTTTTATTTCGAGTTGAAAAAGATTCAAACAAGACACAAACACATTCCAAAAAGTATATTCTAGAATCTGCCATAAGGAGTCAGGCTTGATCTTGATCGACTTTAATGCAAGCAATATGGTCACGTAGCAGACGATAAGGTTTAACGCCATTACAACATAACTATACTGGTCCCGGTTGCACGAAAGATATATAGTGCTATCTGTTGGATGAATCCTTATGCAGTTGATACATTTCTTGGAACATAATAATTAACTATAATAATAAACACATTCCCCATCATTTTATCTACCATACATATCAGTTTAACCAACGAATAGAACTATCCATCTTTCGTGCAACTGGTGCCTGGACACTGCCTATTCCGTGTATTATAAAAACTGGACTAGACCCAAAATCAGATTGGACTAGTCTGGACCGAGAGTCCGAAAGAATCATGTAAACATAAAGTTAGAGTCCGCGGATTGTCGAAAAAGAGAAGTAGAATCCCGCAAAAAAAGTCACTTACTGCGTAAGAAAGCTCTTTCGCGTAAGCAACCACTGGTAAAATTTCTTATATTAGCGACCGTGACCACATTTTGGGCTAGAAATTCGTCAGTATTCTATACCCTTGATACTTACCATTTCGGAATGTCTAAGCATTAAGTCAGATCATGTCAAATTAAGTCAAAAGCTAATATAGTGTTTTTTATGAAAAGAAACTAAAAGAAAAGTTTTTATTTGCCTGGTTAGAGCTAGCAAAACAATATTTCCTATAATAACCTAAACTATATTTTTTTATTTCAATTCAACACTAGAAGATAATCGTAATTGCACAATAAGCTATTTATGGCACGGAGCCCCTAAAACTGGTCACACAGGACGATTTTATTTACGTTTTTTTGGCACTGTTCTGAACACTTAGGGCTGGTTTTCACGAGCGACGGAAACAGAAGCGGAATAGCAACATACGCAGAGCAGACTCAGTGTTGCATCACTTCCAGGAGAGACAAAGAACAAAGTTCAGTTTCAGTGAATTTTCTTGCATATTCAATCACACCAGTTGACTGTTTCTTTCTAATATTTATAAGCACCAAGGAGCTTAGTCTATTTTAGGCCGGGCGGTAAAAGGGCTGACGCGAATTGCAGTGGATGTTTCACAAACTTTACAAACAGGAGTTTTATATCTAGTTGAAAAAGATACATACAAGATAGAAGAGATAGATAAATGGATAGATACTTTGTTTAACCACGTAACGCTAAGGAGCTTACAAGACTGACTTGTTTAAACGTGTACGTGAAAAAACACACACACACACAAAACAAACACACCGGTATTCTGGAATCTGCCACAGAGGCCGACTTGACGACCTTTATAATGCAAGCAAAACGATCACGTAGCAGACAATAAGGTTTTAACGCCATTACAACACAATCATACTGGTCCCGGTTGCACGAAAGATATATAGTGCTATCAGCTGGATGAATCCTTATTCAGTTGATACATTTATTGGAACACATATCCCATCATTTTATCCACCATACAGATTTATCCAACGAATAGAACTATCCATCTTTCGTGCATGCAATCGGTGCCTGGACACTGCCTATTCCGTGCACTATAAAAACTGGACTAGACCCAAAATCAGATTGGACAGATCTGGACCGGGAGTCCGAAAGGATCCGAAAGAATCATGTAAAGATAAAGTTAAAATCCGCGAACTCCGCAAAAGTCACTCAAATACTGTACAACTGATGAAAATTCTTATACAAGCGACCGTGACCACTTTTGGGGCTAGAAATTCGTCATATTGTATTGTTATTGCCTCCGGTAAACTGGCGACCACTCAGAGGACTTAGAGGGATATTGTCTAGCTAATCTAAGAATAATTGCTTGAGTTCATTGCATGTTTGTGATAGTGATAACAGACACAGATATCGGCTTAAAAATTCAGTAAGAAAGACCGTTAATCGTTCTTTCTGGCTGAAACGGACAAAAATTTCCTGATCCTATCCTTAATTTCCCTATCATTTCGCAATATCCAAGTACAATTAAATCAAGTTCTCGAAAGCTAATAAAAAGAAACTAAAAGAAAAGTTTTTATTTGCCTGATTTCAGCTAGCAAAACAATATCTTCACATAATAACCTTATCTATACAGTGTATGAAGCGTACATTGTTATTTTTTTCCGTGAGCGGCCATCTCCCATATTAAGCAGAGTTAATAGAGGAGACCCCTCAATTAACTCTGCCATAAGCGTCAATTTTTTATTGCACCAAGGGCGGTCATTTAAGAAGATAATCGTAATTGCACGGAACTGGCCACACAGGACGATTATTTTTGGCACTAATTAGGGCTGATTTTCACGAGTGACGGAAACAGAAGCGGAACAGTAACATACGCAGAGCAGACTCAGTGTTGCATCACTTCGCATGCAGAATTAAGAGACAAAGAACAAAGTTCTTTCAATGAATTTTCTTACATATTCAATCATACCAGTTGACTGTATCCCTTCTAATATTTATAAGCATCAAAGTTAGGCCGGGGTAGAAGGGCTGACGCGGATTTTTCACAAACCTTGAAAACAGGATTTTTATTTCTAATACATACAAACTAGACTGAGAGATAGATAGATAGAGATACTTTATTTAGCCACGTCAGTCACGTCAGTCACGTTTGCTTACAAGAAGAGCTCGTTCAAACGTGTACGTAAAAAAACACACACACAGACACACACACAAAAAGTATATTCTAGAATCTGCAACGGGGAGCCAGACCTGATGACTTTATTCCAAACAAAACGATGACGTAGCAGTATAACCATCCTGGACATTGCCTATTGTTAAAGCTGGACTGGACCCAAAATCCGATTGGACAGGACTGGACCGAGAGACGGAAAGAATCATATACAAAGATTAAGTTGGAGTCCGCATACTCTCGAAAAAGTCACTTAAATGCTGCACAAAAGCTCTCTCGTAAGCAACTACTAAATGTGAAATTTCTTATCTATATAAATCGAACGTGACCACTTTTGAGGCTAGAAATTCGTCATAGTCTATTTTTATTTTCTCCGGTGAGTAATCGCTTAATTGTTCCCGATAATGATGACAGACATAAATGACAGCTTATAAAGTTAAGAAAGACAGACCCATATGAAATAAAACGGACAATCATACCCTGATCCTATACTCTGATCCTTAATTACCATTTCGGAATGTCCTGTTCGAAGAATCATGTTCTCAAAAGCTATTAAAATAATTTTTAATGAAAAGAAACTAAAAAAAGTTTTATTTGCCCGATTTGAGCTAGGTCAGCTAGCAAAACAACTGAAACGACACTAGAAGATAATCACGTATTTGCACAAAACTTTTCTATGTCTCTGCAGGCCCTAAAACAAGACACACTGGTCGATTCTTTTTGGCATACTTGAGCACTGGGTAATAAAATTGAACGTTTAGACGCGTAAGTGAATCCAACCGCCAATGGCGTAGGTAACTCGTGGATTGAGTTACGTTGAGTTACAGGACGTGCACAGTTCTTAGAGTCGTTTTCGCATGAGTGGGAACACTGTACGGTTACGATACGATACGGTTACGGCATGAATTTCGAATGTTTTTATCCGTAGACATTACGGCACTTACACGGTCACGGTACGGCGCGGTAAGTTTCCCACTCATACGAAAACGACTCTATTAAACTTGTTACCATGTCTTACAGTGTGACTCTTTCCTAGGGTCCATAATTAATGACTTAATTAGGCGCCATTCATTTGAGTCTGTCCTTAAGTTGTTAGTATTGACATACAATAAGGGAAGCCTTTCTGGTAGTGAATGCATGACAGTCATTTTCCTCTGTGATAGGCTGTACAATTTACCCGGGGGGGGGGGGGGGGGGGACACTCCATTGTAAAAGGATTGGGTATGCTCGTCGGAAATTTAAAAAAATACCGCTAAAAGATACTGGAAGTTTTTTAAGAAGGGAAAATTTACCGGCCAGGGCATTGAAGACGTAGTTAAACCTTTAAAGCTTTTAAGAATTTATGCAAGCCCGCAAGCTCTTGAAATACGAAATAAATGTGGCTCGTAAATTTCAAGATTCCCTTCTTTCGGGAGTCCTTTTAGTTTTAATGTTGAATAGATAAGCTTAAGTTATTTGCATTATTTGTCACCCTGTGAAAACTGGAGGAATTTTCGAAAAATCCTATGCTCGCAGCTGGGTACATCTGAAGATATAATTACGAGAACAAATTTCAAAACATTTCTGTCGGCACAACTCGACAAATATAGTAAAAAGTAAACACTCAAACCCTAAACTGACTTTCTTATTTCTTAGGACCAAAAATGTTTTTTCCCCGAGGAATTTTCATCAAATCAAAAATGCATTGCTTAAAATTTTAAAAACTTACAGTTTTGACGAGTCCAGACAGTCAGCCTTCCATGTGAGTACGATTTCTGAAGTCAACTGGTCTTTAGTAACAAAATCTGTATTTATCTTTTTCTTCTGTCCAAATGAGGATAAAACTGTATATATTTCCAGGTTTTCAAATGCCAGCTTGGATTTTTCTGATGAGAAAAACTGAGTCTGTTCATTTTATACTGTGAATTTTTTGCAAATCTTGACAGTTCAATGCCTGACGAGTTTAGCAAATGACGGCTCGGAATCTGTCTTGGCTCTTTTCCTTCAGTGTAAAGATAAAGTCTAGTCTTCTTCACTTGACAACGTTAGACTCCCAGTGGGGAAAAAAATACTTTCTTTATAATCCATTTAGGTAATAAACACAGAGATAACTTCAATTTACTGCACTAAATTTGTCAGAGCTTCACTTCACTTTGAACAATCGCCAGTTTTGTTCGAATGGCGGGAAATTTGGCAACGCGCGCCGTTTGAATGTACAAAATCCCGCCAAAAATACTAAATGATGGATATTTCTTTAATTAACATTTCTGCTCTCAGCAAATCAGAATCGAGAAATTTTTTCATATATATTATTATATGTGGATGATAGTATTTTACCGGAAACTAAAACACTCGTATTTCCATATTTTCACTAATGAAGATATGAAAAAGTTATGTAACAAATGTCCCGGATGTACGCGCGCGTCCTAAAAACATTTTTCCGCCAGTTTCTTGTCGCTTGTTCCTGCAAAACATCGGGTTTTCGTAGAAATTTTAAGACGACGACGATTTGGTGAAGTTTTCAAAAGAAAATGCTGTAAAGAAAATACTGTAAAGAAAACCAAATATGATCTTCGTATCTTCAGGGAATATCTGGCAGCGATAAACGGGTAATAGAAACACTGATGTTTCCTGAGCTTCAAAATATTTATCCAAAGTTAATTATAAAAGAAGAAGAAGAATCATTGTTGAATCTTCAAGTGAGGTCATCAGTAAAAAAAACGTTTTTGATTCGTTTTCATTACTAATTTCATTTCAATGCAAACATAGCCGAATATTCCTTACAAGAACGTGCATAAACTGGGTTGCACAACACTAAAACTGCCGCCGGATCAGAAACTCTACAGACAAAAGTGTTCTTGACTTTAAATTAAACTTATCTTTCAAACATCAAAAATAAGTTATTTTAGTTTGCTTCAGTTTGCCGTCCATATAATAAAAAGAACTGCTCGCTCGTAAAATATTATTTTCGCCACTCGAAAATATAATTCATATCTTCGCGCCA
The DNA here is from genome assembly GCA_029948255.1 of Telmatactis stephensoni. Lineage (NCBI taxonomy): Eukaryota > Metazoa > Cnidaria > Anthozoa > Actiniaria > Isophelliidae > Telmatactis > Telmatactis stephensoni. The sequence goes on along the minus strand of JALIZF010001611.1, from coordinate 216,860 downwards.
CCGTGCCAATATCCTCTATATATTTGAAATGGCACTTAATCCGTGAAACAAATTCTGATATAGTCAATGCCCGTTGAATCGAAAGAGCTAGTTCCAAGTTGAATTTTCGAAGTTTGTGGACGGCAATCTTTATTCTCGATAGACGTCTGGGAACGAGTTTACATATGATACTTGACGGAGTGAGTGTGTGAGTGAGTGAGTGACTCATTTGCATATCTGTTCCCCATAATAACTCGTGGATTTGCACTCCACGAGTTAAAAATGATGATGATAACGGGAGCCGTGCCAAATTGGTTTGCGTGACAAGATTGGGGGGCTGCCACGGCCATAAATAGGTCCGATCCTCCGGTTACCCGTGATACAAATAGGTCTTGCGAGATCAGGTAACCTAATCTTAAGCCGGATATGTGGGAAACCCTCTACCGTGGCACACACCAATTTATCCTTTGATTTCAAATATGCGTAAAATTTTTACAAAAGTATTCATAAATATAATTTAGAGTCAAGACCTGGAGTATGCTAGATTCGATTTCCAGCCGTGACCAAAGTAAGACTTTAATTTACACATACATCCGGGGTTTGTTTTTTTTTCTCTTTGAATTCGAGAATTTCGTCTGTATTTCCAGGATATATAAATCTATTTTTCTAGTTTCTTCTTTCCTTCTTTCTTCCTTTTTTCCAAGAAAACGAAAACTTGTTGTGATCGATATTGAGTATTAAAGTGGGAAGTTCCTAAATAAAACGGAAGTGCACGGCTGAGGAGCCGGTTTTGAGCTGTAAGTACTTGGTTCCGTGTCGGTAAACAATGCGGGCTGCGGACTGTTTGCGGACTACGTACGGATTCCTATTTTAGTTTAGCATATATTATATTTTGTTAATCGTCAACCAACGTCTATAGGTTAATAAGTTAATAAGTTAAGGGGAAAATATTAACTACAAACATTGTCGTCGAGTCAAGAGTCAAGACCAGTGGAATACGGGATGCGGGATACGCTTCGCCTGTCACATAGAAAGGACTCTGAACCATGCTACGCGCTAAAACAGTCATAGAAATCATATAATCCGGAGCGTTCTAACGACGACGATTCCCGGATGGAATGTCCGTATGTAAACAAATGTCTTTGTCTTTATAATAATAATAATAATAATAACTTTATTAAAGTCTCTAGTCTTATAGCTGGGCACAAGTGCCCTACTAATCGGGGAGACAAATAAATTAAATTAACTTTAAATTTATCCTCAGTTTCAGCAGAGGGAGGATCTGTTACTTCTAGTGCAGTTAAGGTAGGTAAATTCTCCATTATTGCTATGCTGCCCCATTTATAGAAGACTCGTAATCCAGTTAACACTTTTAGTAAAATATAGAAATTATAACCAGTTAACACTTCACTAGACCCGTATCACGCAAGCGTGAAATTATAAATTATTTGATTTATCGGGAAAAGGAATTCACTATCAAATTTGTCACATCGTTATTAGTACTATTGCAAAGTTTCGGGAAGATTGTTCTTAAACTGACAAAGATATGAATTATAAATTCTCCATTATTGCTATGCTGCCCCATTTATAGAAGACAACAGGCATCACATGCTCGGCGCCAGCCTCGTTACCATGCTAAACACATAATGATAAATAATGAAGGGACCGTGTACGATAGCCGCGAATGTAGGATCTGTAAAAGATCTAATCAGCCATAATACTAAAAGTGAACGTTGAATGCAGAGCTGATACTACGGAGGATACTTAGCAATATTGTCACATCACGGAGCTTAAACTGAGACAATCGAAAAGCAACTGTGGATAGCTATTTCGGTCTAGTTGGACCTCATCAGCACAGTGCAGCTTTAGTCAAGCACATGGTAACGACTGACTACAGAGCAAGCTCACCTTCGATTGCCACATCGACACAACGCGTGACGATGATGAGATGACAATGGCATTCGAAGCGCGCATGATGTGACAACGGAGCTAAGTAGTAAAAATCTGAAGAAAGCCATACTTTCTTTCAGTGGAATACATGGCCAAACCATGTTTAGGTACAGCATATCGGATCTAAAAGACCTACGGCCCACGAGAAAATATAAATATATGAATAGAATGACTGGACCGTGTACGATAGCCGCGAATGTAGGATCTGTAAAAGATCTAATCAGCCATAATACTAAAAGTGAACGTTGAATGCAGAGCTGATACTACGGAGACTAGACCGAAATAGCTATCCACAGTTGCTTTTCGATTGTCTCAGTTTAAGCTCCGTGATGTGACAATATTGCTAAGTATCCTCCGTAGTATCAGCTCTGCATTCAACGTTCACTTTTAGTATTATGGCTGATTAGATCTTTTACAGATCCTACATTCGCGGCTATCGTACACGGTCCCTTCATTATTTATCATTATTTTTCAATATTCGTGGGCCGTAGGTCTTTTCAGATCCGATATGTCGCTTTTAAACATGGTTTGGCCATGTATTCCACTGAAAGAAAGTATGGCTTTCTTCAGATTTTTACTACTTAGCTCCGTTGTCACATCATGCGCGCTTCGAATGCCATTGTCATCTCATCATCGTCACGCGTTGTGTCGATGTGGCAATCGAAGGTGAGCTTGCTCTGTAGTCAGTCGTTACCATGTGCTTGACTAAAGCTGCACTGTGCTGATGAGGTCCAACTAGACCGAAATAGCTATCCACAGTTGCTTTTCGATTGTCTCAGTTTAAGCTCCGTGATGTGACAATATTGCTAAGTATCCTCCGTAGTATCAGCTCTGCATTCAACGTTCACTAAACACATACAATTCTTTATAAAAATTCCACAAAAATATCTAGCTTCAAAAATTCATAACTTTGTCAGTTTTAGGACTAATGCCCTAAATACTCGGTGAAACACCTAGACGCTGGCCGGCCTGGGCTTACTAGCAATTGCGTGCATATATTCTAAAGAGCGCGATGATCACACCGGAACAAGGCTTTATAAAGGAGGGGGGCCTAGGAGGGTTACGAATACCGCAATCCCGCACGAAAAATTCGAAAATACCGCAATCCCGCACGAAAAAATGGTCAATCCCGCAATCCCGCTTGAAAAATTCGAAAATACGGCTCACCACACGAAAAATTCGAAATACCACTCCCACGGGACCTCGATCACGCCATGAAATTTTCTATCGAGCGCCAGAAACAAAATCCCGCATCTCGCAGGCCTCAAAAATACCGCATTACCGCAATTTCAAATCGTTTTTCCCGTAATACCGCAGCTCAAAAAAGAAAATACCGCATACCGCAGGGTTTGAGAATCCCGCAATACCGCAATTTTTTTTGTAAAATACCGCAATACCGCACAAAGAAATGGTCAATCCCGCAATCCCGCAAACCCCTACGACCCCCTCATAAAGATACCTAATTTTCAATGCCGAAAACGGGTGGCAATCAGGATAAACTGGAAAAACATGATTTGACAAGTCAGTAACCAGTAAGATTCTTCAAATAACTTTACACTTAAATGTGCTGAATCCACAAAAGTTTTTCATTACCTTACAGCACGTCAAGTTGGGCGGTAAGAGCATTTTTAAATTTCGCCTAAATTTTCTATCGGTATACTAGCAATTACATTTTGTTGTCTCTTATGTGTATTTGATACATGGAATTTATTTTGTTATTTTCTGTAGTTAACCAGCTTTTGCAAGCAGACGGCTGATTTTATTTTACTAAAAGAAAATGGAGCTCTCCAAGAAGAAGAGACCTCGCTTTTCTGTCGGGCAGATAACAGTGTTTGGCACAGGAAATGTATTGTGTGACCTTATCCTTGCTGTTTTCTCCTCTTATTCACTGACATTTCAAACCAAGGTTCTTGGTCTTCCAAGCGATGTAGTTGGCCTTCTTTGGCTTTGCCCCGCAATCATAGACGCTTTCCTAGCTCTAGTTGTTGGCCGCGTCTCGGACAGAGTTCAAATCCCGTTCTTGTCGAGATATTACGGCAGGCGAAAGACTTGGCATCTTATTGGTTGTGTTTTGGCTGCTGTAGCCTTCCCTTTTCTACTGATGCCATGTTTTCCATGCGACGATGGAGTTGGCGATTGGAAAGCCGTGGTGTATTATGTGCCTTTTGCAGTTGTATGCTATACCGGTTTAAGTTTGAAAATGGCGCACTATTTAGCCCTCATTCCAGAGGTGGCCACAAGACAAAGTGAAATGGTCAAGCTCGGTGCAGTAAGGTCAGTGATAGTTCATTGACGGGTGGCATGGTTGGCCGAGTGGTGAGAGCACCGGCCTTTCACTGCTGTGGTCCGGGTTCGAGTCCCAGCTTCGGATCATAAGTGAATTGAGTTTGTTTGATGTGTTGTTCTCTACCATGCCACGAGGGTTTTTTCTCCGGGTTCTCCGGTTTTTTCTCCCTCAGCAAAAATCAACATGTGAGTTGAGCGATGTATGTAAAATATTTAATGTAGAGGCAGTGAGTGTGAGTGCCAGCAGAAGAATAGCCACTACGTGGATCTGCTGTAGAAGATTATTTATTATTTATTGATTCATATATGATTATCTTTATATTTATTTATTGATTATTATTGATTTATTAAAATAATTTCATAAGCGAAGAAAGGAAAACGTACTTTTAACTACTACGTACGGATTGAATCTCGAGTCCCATTTGCACGACACCAAAAAAGGGCAAGGCAAGGATGAATTTGCTTTTTGTACGGAAAATGATAGAATTCTATATTAAATGGCACTGTGTTGGCTAGTATTTTCTTTATAGGCAATGACAAATCATACAGTGCCATATAAAATTTTATCATTTTGCGATCAAAAATTAAATTCATCCTTATTGCCGAAAATCATCGTTGCCTTGCCGTTTCAGTTTTGGTGTCGTCGGTAAATGAGGATTATACAGTATCATTTCTATTTTGGAAAATTTTTGATGTACAATAGAAATATTGCTACAAGTTAACAGATCGCTAAAGGACGCAACTTTGAACACATGGAAAACATTTTCTTTGGTCGAATTACAGGCTATAGCCCGTTTGTCAGGGAAATTGCGACAACAACCTTCCAAGTCGCGACCCTTTGTCATGAGTCAGAAGTTTATCGGGTGCTCGTAATTCAAGCGCATGTTTTGCTTCTTGATTAGACGGTATTGCCCAAAACACAACAGCTCACGAAAAGTATAACCTTTGATCAATGCTGGCACCGCCCTGTCTAGTGCATGACCGACATGAGCTGATGTCAGATTATTTTTAGATTCAAAACTGGTTTAACCTGTTTTACATGAAACACGGTGGGCCTTTGCCCACCCCGGTCAGGACTCGAGGAGCTACTCGAAATTAAACACGAGCCTTGCCGATAACTTCTGTGATTTCAATTATCTGATCAAGTAATAATTTATCCAAGAACATATAACCAAACACAGGTTTATTGAGTAATATTATATTCAATGAAATCAAAGAAAATGGACTGATATTTCTTTTGCACGGACTTCAAAGGATTTAGTTGTGCTCATTTTCTTAGGTTCTAAACCAGGAGAGAAGTAAAGGATAGAAGTAAAAAATTAGAACCTAACAAAATGATAAAGAAAATGGAGGAAAGATAAATGAATGAGAACTAGGAAAAGAAATGTGTATTTTCATTATCCATTGTAGTTCCGCCATGGCGCTGCTGAGTGGAGTCTATGTCTATGCCGTAATGTGGGTACTGCTTGGAAGTGACGTCAATAGCACTCTCTCCGAAAAGCAGAAGCCAGAATTTACGGTAACTTCTTCATTCGAAAGAATGAAAGAGTTTCACATTGGAATATAAAAAATGGATTAATGATTTAAATTTTGCAACAACGCGCCGTCCATTCCTGTAAAGAGTTTGATTCAATGCTTTTTTAAAGCTTTCAAAGCAAGTTATGTAGGCACGCAACCACGTCACGCAACCACGTGACGCATCCACGTCACGCAAATACCGTAACGTACAATCCTGGTTATACGCTCATCCAGCCCCATGACCTCTCCCTCCACCCCCTGTTAATCCATTAAAACACCTTGTGCTCCCCTTCTCCTCCCTAAAAACCAATTTTCAGGAAAAAATTATTAGCCTATGTAATGGCCCTAAGGGCAGGGGGAGGGACTAGGGAGAGGAAGGGAGGGGGAATGGGTCCTTCTTACTCTCCTCATTCCCCCTTCCCCTTCTCCTCCCCCTGACCCTTTCTCTTCGGGCCGCTACGCGGCATTATCCATCTGTTCTTAGCTATCGCCAGTGACGGCGGGGGCCGGTAAGGGAGGGACGATGGAGAGTGGAGGGACGTTTGTTTCAATTGCTTTTTTTTAATGGGGATGATTGGTTTGAGGGTGCGATTATCTTAAATAAAGCGTTAACGCTGGTCTGTGTTTGCATATTCCTATCACCTCACTTGTAGGGAAGACATTGCTCCCTTAGATCGCGTAAAAGGGGCAAAAATACTGCACTAAGAAGATTATATATTTAAGATGACCTAATCTTTTCTCTATTTTTACTTTGGAATAACATTTTCATCCCTCCTCCTTTGTTTAGTGTTTTTATTTATATCTTATTTTATCATTTTCCTTGTAATCATTACGTTATTTTGCGACTTGCACAGCAAGTCTTCCTGCTTAACTCCGTAAATGACCTCCACGAAGTCGTTTATCCATACGGGCAAATTTGATCTACAGTTTACCATTGGGTCCCCGGCCAACGAGTTTGTCCTTGAAACGTATTGATAGAATGATTTTGTTTTTGCAGAAACTAGTCCTAATCGTCCTAGCAACGGGCGTGTTTTTCGAGATGATTTTTCACATTGGTGTGCGAGAACCAACAGCTGAAGGAGGTAATTAATGAATACACTTAACTCATTTCTTCTTTCAACTTCCTTTTGTTCACTTAGTCTTTCATTTTACCTTTAATGATGTCTACTCTCTTGACTTCATATAGAAATGTTTTCTTCAAAGTTTGCAGGAAAAGAAAGCGAGACACAGATGAAGAGGAAGCAAAGATAGAGTCCAAAAAGGAAAAACGCTCCAAATCGTTACAACTCACAGATAGTAGCCATAAAGAGTCCTCGTTTGAGGAAAACTACAAATACAGCCGTGCTAGTAAATCTGGCACTTCCCACGTAAATCTCTCTTACGAAAGTGGAGAAGAAAAGCACGAGTCCGCAGAGAAGCACGGCCCAGGCACTGAGGTGGCTGGACAGTCAGATGTGGATAATGCTAAAGCACTGAGAGAGATGCTACAACAAACATTACCAGAGGAAAACAAATCCAAACAGAATCCTGACAGCGACGTTGACAGTCTTAGTTCCATCAGTTTTGAAGGCTACAATTCAGAGGGGTTTCACTCTGGCCATGAAAGTTCTGAAGTCGACAGTGACAACTTTGAGTTATTCATGCCCAAAACTTACGTAGATATGGTACCATTTCATGCTAATGTAATTCTGAGCTCACGGAGAAACTCTAAGGCTCCAGGTGTTGGCCAGTTCATTTCAAGTAGCCGAGGACCGTCAAGAACAGGTTCCAAGAAGTCCCGTCGCTCGGTTGATTCAAGACGAGATTCAAGACGAGATTCAAGGTTAACCAACCATGGAATCCATCCAGATCGCCATCCGGCTGACTCAAGAAGGAGTTCCAAAGCGACTACCCATGGCTTCCATTCAGATCTTCATCAACATGACTCAAGACGAGGGTCCAAAGCAACAACCCATGGTTATCAATATGATTCAAGACGGAGTTCTCATGCACTTCATTCAGATATGTATCGACGTCCTTCCAACATGTTCCATCAGCCTCCATTGGCCACCATTGAGGATGACCGGGCTCTTCAAAACTATCCAGGGTTGATATCAGTTTCCAGGCAAGACTCAAAACAGAGATGGAATAATCACAGTCCTACGTGCCCCACGAGATTAGACTCCTCCAGAAAAGCATCCTTAAAAACATCGCCGTTGGCATCAGAATTTTCTACACAAGGTGAAGCTAAATGCAGTCCTTCTTGTCTGAAGAAGAGGAATCCTGCAAGCAATGGATCTATCAAAACGTCTCCATTGGCCGCAGAAAGTCCTTCCCAATGTGAAGATTGCAACGTGAAGGTCCCAGCTAAAGTTAGACTCAGTTTAACTCCAGAACACATAATAGATGATGTCTACATAAATACCATAGAAGACGACTTGGAATCTGAGGTTGAGGAGAAGACAACTTTCATGAGCGTACTAAAAAACCCCAAGCATTACAAGGTAACTGGACAGTTAAGTTAAGTTTAGCTAGTGATGAACGTAGACTGATACACACACTGCGACCTGCTAGTGCATAGGGACCATAAGAACAGCACTAAGAACGAAAGCTACAACTTATGCATCAGTCAATTGAAACCACGGCCCCCCAACCCCCGGGCAATACCGGGGGAATTAACATTTCTACAATGTTAAAGTCCCAGCATTTTCCGGCCCTTAGAGGCCAAAAACGGCGGCGAAACAGATCATTTTCTTTGAATTAGACGTTAATTCCCCCGCCTTCCCGTTGATTGTGCTGTTAAAACAGTGTTAAAGACCCGGCTATAATGTGTTAATTCCCCGGCCCTCCCCGGGGGTTGGGGGGCCGGGGTTTTAATTGACTGGTGCATTATATATGGAATCGGTTTGGTGACGAACGGAGAAAAGAGAATGCAAAAATTGTGGCAAAATGAACAATACAGTAAAAACCCGCATATAAGAACCAGTGGATTAAGAACCACCAGGCTAAAATTTGCTTTTTAAGCATCTGTTAAATAAGAACCACTTTAGCCTAAGAAATTAGACTGGTTCTTATATAAAAGTTTTCAACATTGATTTGGATTTATGTTCTTTTTTCTTGTTTTGTAAATGGTGAAAAAATATAAGTTCAGGCTGAATGACCAAATTTTTACAAGATAAATGCTTTACAAATGTTTTAGGTGATGTATATACAATACAATATGTTATTATTTGTACTCAATAATAATAAGCAAATGATTTTTTTTATACATATACAATACAAACATATAAATATACATATTGTTTTTGCCTTGTATATAAGAACCAGTTAAGAACCACCTTAGCCTAAATTCTCACTAAATACCAATTACATAAGAACCATTTTAGCCTAGCCTCGAAAAACAGTGGTTCTTATATGCGGGTTTTTACTGTATGTGGCAATATTCTAACATTTTGCTTTGCTTGTTTCCTTGTTTGTTTGTTTGTTTGCTTGCTTGCTTGCTTGCTTGCTTGCTTGCTTGCTTGCTTGCTTGCTTGCTTGCTTGCTTGCTTGCTTGCTTGCTTCTTGCTTGCTTGCTTTCATAAATATTAGTTTGCTTGTTGTTTCTTTGTATGTTTGTTTGTTTTCTTTGATTTACAATGATAATACAAAAATTGACCTTTCGTCTTGCTTTTCAGCTTGGGTTTGCCTACATGTTTACAAGAGTGGCTCAGAGCATTACAACTGCCTATTTGCCTCTCTTTTTGACAGATCATCTCAAATATGGAATGGTAAGGACTAAGAAATTACCGACACATTCTCTTTTCCCGATTTTTACACAATAAGACCCCAAGTAACATACTGAATACACGATAGGTGTTGTAATTATGAAGTTGTAAATATTACTCTTTCAGAAGTTTCCAAAATTAACGCTCTAAAATCTGTTTTCAGATTGCCATCGCTTACTTTCCTTTAGTTATCCTAGTAAGTGGAGTTATTGCTAGTTTTGGTGGCAAAAAGTTAAATACAATTCTTGGAAATAAGGTGAGGCCGACTGACTGACTGACTGACTGACTGACTGACTGACTGACTGACTGACTGACTGACTGACTGACTGACTGACTGACTGACTGACTGACTGACTGACTGACTGACCGAATGACTGTCGACTGACCGAATGACTGACTGACTGACTGACAGACTGACTGACTGACTGACTGACTGACTGACTGACTGACTGACTGACTGACTGACTGACTGACTGACTGACTGACTGACTGACTGACTGACTGACTGACGGACGGAATGACTGACTGACTGACTGACTGACTGACTGACTGACTGACTGACTGACTGCGTGACTAACTGACTGACTGACCGACCGACCGACCGACCGACCGACCAACTGACCGACTGACCGACTGACCGACTGACCGACTGACCGACTGACCGACTGACCGACTGACCGACTGACCGACTGACCGACTGACCGACTGACCGACTGACCGACTGACCGACTGACCGACTGACCGACTGACCGACTGACCGACTGACCGACTGACCGACTGACCGACTGACCGACTGACCGACTGACCGACTGACCGACTGACCGACTGACCGACTGAGCGGGGAGGGAGCGAAGGAAGGAGTAAAGGAAGGGATGAAATATGGAAGAGAGGAAGGAAAGAAAATAGATATTTTTTGTATAACTCACGTTTTAATGTTTTCAGTGGACATTTTGTCTTGGTACAGTATTGGTAATGGGAGCATCAGGATGGTTTTACTTGCTGACGGAGGAGAATCGTAATGTCACCTATGTCCCCGCCTTCTTGTCAGGATGTGGAACGTCCATTATGTTTGTAACTACGCTTGCTTTAGCTGCTGAATTTGTCGATGCTGACAGGGTACGATCTATCTCATTGTATGACGACGGTGTAAGACCACTTCTTTCCATTCTGTGTAGCTTTAATTAGCTTTGAATACTCTTAAAACGGAGCACTGATGAAGAGAGGGGGTAATAAAGAGCACAGCGTCGGCTTCCCAGGAGATCAACTTCTAACTGAAGGAACTACCGACGCTAAATATTAGTGTCTTATCTTAACCTTTTCAATCAAAAGATGATCAATGGCCTTTTTACAGTATATAATATAGGACGTCGCATCCTATTGTTTACCCCATTCCTCAGTCTCAGACGTGTTGCTTTTAAAATTGCATGTCCCTGGTTCTAGTAACGAGAGGAAAACGCTCTGTCAGTTTTAGTTCTCCCACTTGATATTCTCGCCGTATATTTCTAATCATTCTTTTTTATTGTTACAGGCTTCTGGAGCATTTTTGATGTCGTCCATGGGTTTCTTTGCTAAGATCGCTACTGGTGTCCTCTTCTGTCTCTTACAAGAGTTTTCTCCAAAACCAACCGAGTAAGAAACAGTCTTTTCTATCAAACTGTAAAAGGCCTTGACTTTAAATAATTGTTCCAGTGGGCACTTTCATGTGCAGCATAAAGAAACTACTTTCCTCCGGGCCTCTTCCTCCCTTTCAGTTGGGCCCTACTTACTTTTTATTCTCTCTCTCTCTCTCTCCCTCTCTCTCTTCATGTCTCTTCTGTCTAAAGGTGTTGGACAATGTACTTTTCCAAAGCTTTACTTTCTAAATGTTTGCTGTTAGTTTTGCTAATCGAATTGATGACGCGCCTTAGCTCAAATTTCGCGCTCGCAAAAGGATAATCATGGTCGTTGTTTTAGCCGCTCGAAATTTTATGGCTTGCTTAAGCCCTGCGTAGTTACTTTAGAAGGGGGTTTTGAGGAAGTTACGCCGGCCCCCGTCAACGTGTTTTGTTGAATGGTGGACCCCTTTTAAAAGGTCTAGATCCGCCGCTAATATAGTATATATGCCATATTGACCAAAACGTTGCGAGAAACGTTTCATTACATATCGTATGCTCAAGACGCTTTAGTTGTTTTGGTTACGTGATTATGAACCCCTTATGAATACAAAATTACCACGCATTTCATACTAGTTATATGTCGTTGTTTTTTCAGTCCTAACTTATCCTGTTCTTCTTTTTCAGCCCTCATTATGTTCGTTATACTCATTATGTGTTTGCACTGACCCCTGGTGTCAGCGCGTTCCTTGGTCTTCTGGCTTTCATCATTTTTATCCCAGCAACAATCCAGTGCAAGCCAATAAGTAAGTACTTAATGGATTTCTCATCGTGCCTTTAGAGTGCTTACAATATATCCGTGAAAAACTTTGTAAGGAATTGCACTGATTTGCACTAATCAAACAATAGAAAACAAAGGATTTCCCGCTATTTAGTACAATTTAGTTCGCTAACTTTTTCACGGATATATTGGAAGCACTCTAATACTAAAATTAACATAAACACCTTACATTTCATGTCCTTTTCATACTATGTTATGGATGGATGTTACATGAGTGCATGATGGCTAGAACGGCACTAATCAAGCAATTTAGAGTCTATCTGCTGGGGCGGATCCAGGATTTTACAAAGGGGGGGGGGGGGGAGGGGTGTCCAAAATAGGCCTCTTGAGAGATGACGTCACATCCAAGATGGCGGCCTCCTAACTGATGACGTCATCTCGCAAGAAGCCTATAAAAGATACGTCAGCACGGCGCTATGGGGGTGTCCGGTGCACCTATGGACACCCCCCTGGATTCGCCCCTGATCTGCCTGTTTATCAGCTATGGTGAAAAACGAATACGAGAATGTGCCTTCAGTGCAAATGCAGACACCGCGCCAAAATGTATCACGCATGCGCAACTTATGAAGCGATCCCGATGAAAACATTAGGCACTTTGGCGGTGAAATATAAGCCACAGCAGCCAAAGTTAGTCCCCAAAAAAATCAGTTTGAGGACATTATAGTATATTGTCACCTGTCTTTTGCACCAAGTACTTTCCTGTTTGTTCCAATGCTCAAAATTGAGCGCAAAGATATGGAATCTGGAAAAACATCTTTGATAAAAAAATCTTTGATAAAATTCTATACTAATAATATTCCTTGGGATTCCTGTCGTCAAGACGCGGACGCGCACAAAACGCGCGAAAACTCGCACATGCGCAGTCGTTTTGCCACGGTATCGCAAATGCAGGGTTTCAAGAGCTTCTAATTTTGCTAACTTAAGCAATCCTTTTTTCTCACAAACAGTTGAAACGGAAGATGCTGAAACCCAAACAGACGAGACTTCGTTTGTATCGACTGCCAGTATTCTGGACGTAATTGAAGAAGACGCGGGCGCAAATGCAGGTTCTTTCTTCAATGCCATTGAAGAGGAAAGTGATACAGAAAACGAAGCAACGAACAGTGACATAATCGGAAATGAAATCATAAATATTAACAAGGAAGAAGAGGAAAATGTCATCGGAGGGCAAAATGAAATAACAGAAAACGAAACAAAGGAAAATGGAAAAATGGGAAATGAAAAACAGAGTAATATAGAGTTAGAGGAAGATAAATCAGACGTATTTGAGACTGCCATGTAATTTCATTCCTAACTACTATAGATTCAGTTTGCAGCATGAGCGATGGTTACTAAACTGACTATTTAAAGAAGAAGTACAAAAAATCCCCATTTGAAGACAGTTACGTTGAGCGTCATATTTTCTTGTTTCAGATTACGAACGTGTCATTCTCTTGCATATAAAATCCTTAGTATGCACTCTGAAATTTCATACTTATGATTTCCTTAAAACAAGCATTATTTTTCTCAAAATTGGGTCCTCAGACAAGTACCACATTTGCCTCAAAACGATGTTCTACATTTACTTATTTGAGAAATACGTTTCCTTAAAACAAGCACTTTTTATCTCAAAATTGTGTCCTGAGATAATTTGAGATAAAAAGCGCTTGTTTTAAGAAATGTTTTCGTAAAATAAGTATATGTAGAACATCGTTTTGAGGCAAATGTGGTTCTTGTTTGAGGACAGAATTTGGAGGGGAAAATATGCTTGTTTTAAGCAGAGGAAATCATAAATATGAAATTTTAGAGTGAGCTGAGTAACAGCCACATTTATGTTTTCAGGCATTTTCTCTGAACAAAGAAATAAGACTCAAGAGAATTTCACGTGATTTAAGACTACGCCAACACCAATCCAGATAAATTTGGAACGCGAATCTTTTTTGCTACAGTTAGGCCCGGGGGGGGGACTCCGATCGTAAATGGACGGGGATGCTCGTCGTACCTTTTAGGGGTCAAAATCTGCAATTTAGTACCTTTTAGGGTGTTTCAGACTTATTGGACTACCAGAAACATAGCTGGTACCTTTTAGGGACTGTGTTGGGGTAAATAAACTACCTAAAATAAGCATGACAGTGACGATTTTGATGATCTGAATTGAATCTTCAAAGCACATCGATAACAAAGTATTTCATTACTTCAATTCTTTGTTGTTTTTGAATTGGTACCTTTTAGGGATAGAAATGAATTGTTGCCACTCCCACTCAGGTACCTTTTAGGGTTCATTTGCAAAATTTCCAACGAGCATCCCCGTCCTCTTATATATAGGAGTCCCCCCCCCCCCCCCCCCCCCGGGCGGTTAGGTCTCTCGTTTACTCTTAAACGGCGCTTTCCTATTATCTAAAGGCGTAAAACGAAAAAAGAAAACGTAGTCTGAGATGACTAGAAGGAAACTTAAGCGCCCAAAGTAAAAAGGTCTTTAGAATTACCAGGGCTTCGCTGTGCATGCGATTTTAAGAAATTCCAATATGATAAGAAAACGAAATATTATTTTGTTATATCATAGAGATATCATATATATCATCATCATTAATAGATATTATAAATACCTAATTATTATTATTATAATTAGATATTAGTAGGCAAATAGATTAGAATTAGATATATATCAATAGGCAAATAAATTATAGAATTAGATATATATCAATAGGCAAAAAATTAGTATTAGAGTTATAACGAAACTGGCCAGAGGACATAGTCAGCAGAGGTTAGGGAGGGGAGGGTCAGCATTTTATACTTGTGGTTGGGGTGAGGTGGATTTTACAACTATTATTTATATTCCTATCTAATTGTCTTTCTTGCTGGCATTTTCCTTCATGACCAGTCTAAATTATTAAGACTCTAGGGAAAACTGGGTACCAGAGGCCCGAGAGGGACTTGGCCTCTGGTACCCAGGGTAGAGTTATCCTTGAGTTATCCCGGCCACCAGGACAACTCGTCTTCATATAAACATGAGCCAATTACTGAACTTGCATTTATAGCTGTTAGGCCATATAGGTTTAGAAATACTGCATAATTATCAATATGAATGTTGTGTATTTAAGGCGTTTGTTTATAAAGCAATAAATTACACTGTAAGTTTTAGAGACTATTTTTTTGTCTTCGAAATTTATGGAGTTAAAACGGTGATTGCCGAATGATTCTCTGTAAAATTCGCATTAAACTAATAATCTTTTAGACTCCACTGCTGTCAACCCTTTGGGTATGGGATGAATGGAAACTTGTAACAATCCTGATAGTTTTTCTATCAAAAATGTACAAATTGATCAACGCACATGCCCTTCATGAAATATGCAACTATACTTGATAAGAACACAAGGTTGATGTCTTCAGACATCGGTAGAATGCGAGGTACTCGGCTAGTTTTAAAAATTCCCGCTCATCTACAAACCTGTCAGTTTACTCT
The DNA here is from genome assembly GCA_029948255.1 of Telmatactis stephensoni. NCBI lineage: Eukaryota > Metazoa > Cnidaria > Anthozoa > Actiniaria > Isophelliidae > Telmatactis > Telmatactis stephensoni. The sequence continues at coordinate 201,506 of JALIZF010001611.1, read as the reverse complement.
GTGCACCTATGTCTTCATGCAGTAAATTCTCGGTACTCCCTTGTTAATTCCCCGGGCTTCCCCGGGCTTCACTATTTCTTGTAGTAGTGCACTAATTCTGTATATACTGTTCGTTCAGTCAAATAACTAAATTTTTGCTTGTCTGATATAAAGCCAGACGAGATTTATAGTTCCTCCTTGGAATATTTTTCTTGGGATAAAATATCAGCCCCTAATAATCTTTCGTTGGAAGAAAAGCAAAATGGTGACACTAGCCGTAGTTAAGCCAGTTCGTTGCTGTTGCGGAGTTTCTAGCAAGCAGGCCAACTCCCATCCTTTCTCGCCCATTTGCTGCATAATAGGTGACCAGTCACTCTTAACTTTTACACCACCAAATCCACTCTAAAAACAAGATTGTAGATCATAAATAATAATTACATCATGCACTTCTACAATCCATCAGTTAATCCTAATTAAATTGTAGAAATAACCGCAATTTTTTCTCGCGCTTGCAATGCAATTTTAGGGATTTTGTTGCCAGAGCGAAATTGCCGAGTGTATCATGTCTGGCAACATAGGCGGCAAAAACATTGTTGCAGAAAGTTCAAATTTTGAACTTTTCATTGCAACATTTTAAACATTGCACGCTCGTACATTTCAGACAATCAGGCGCGCGTAAGATTCAATGACGTCATATATGTGTGTACTGTAATAACACACGGTTCTCGACCAATCAGAGTTCGCGTAATACACCAATTATCATATAAAAATGAATATCATACTTCTTGATACTTGTATGTATTACCACTTTTATTATTTATGTAGAATTCATTATTTATGTAGAATATGAAGGCGTGTGTTATATACTCACCTTGATAATATGTTGATAGTATATTATGGTTCCTTCATAAAGGGGAGTGGGATCGTTGACTTTTGAAGTCTCTTTCTCAAAGAACCAGACAGAATTCAATTGTGCTGACATTGAAAAGGCTGAAATAGTCAAATACTTTGGATTAAAACTAGTCTCCCTCGCAGCCGTGTTTAGCCTCGTCACGCAACGCTTCCGAGGGATCGTTGCGTGACGAGGCTAAACACGGCTGCGAGGGAGACTAGATTAAAACTCACATAACCTATTTCTGCATGTGCATACACAGTCTTGTTATTCATATTGGCATAGTCTGGTTTTTACTACAACACAAGCATAAGTGCAAGCACAACGATAAAAATTGCTTGCTTCCATTTTATCTCAATAAAAATTAACGGTTAGTATTTCATGTAAGCCCCTATGAAATGTCCTGAAATATATAAGTAATATAACCTGGAGAAAAAATCCTCAAACAAACTCAGTTCACATATGATCTGATTCCTGAGCTGGGGCTTGAACCCAGACCACAGTGGTGAAAGGACTGTGCTCTCACCACTCAGCCAACCATGTGTTTCCCAACTAGGCCAAGGAGCTTGTGTGGCTTAGTTGGTTAGTGTCCCTGACTTTCAAATGACCTGATGCATTTGTAATAGAGCAGTGGGTATGAAACGGACCGCGCCGACTGCCGTGCTGTGTCAGTACCATGTTTTCTATAAAAAGATTCAATATTCCTGCGGTAACTGTGCGGTAATCGTGCTGTGACCGTGCGGTGCCGTTTTCACAGTTAGTCATATGAAATCTACTCAATTTGAGACTTTTGAAATGAAAGAGAGAGACGATTGAAGCAAATGACATAAAACGTAATTGAAAAATGTCCCATATTTATAACCAAATGTCCCCAAATTTCATTGACAGAGGGACACATGATTCACTCCAAGCATACCTGCAATGAACACCAAATGTGCTTTTAGCTTTTGTGTAAATTGTAAACTACTTACCTCCATGCCTCTGCATTCCTTGATCTAGAAAGATTTCTACTAATTTCCACCCTTGATTTAAGTATGCAGCAAAATTCCCCATGAAATCACAATCAAGTTCAACTGTATTGGAAAAGCCTGGTTGAACTCTGAATCCAATTGGAACATTGACACAATTGTAGCTGTACAATGGGGGATTGGGTATGCGTGGAATATTAAAGAACAGGTCCACACCCATATCTTCAAGAAAATAGAAGGGAAAAATAATGCTTAAGATAATTTAGATTTGGTATATGTTTAAGTGGCTGGTAAGGTGTCTGGAAGAGGATGGTACGGTATCAGGAAGTGGTTGGTAAGATATCAGTATTAAAGTTAGTAGTAAGGTGTCAGGAAGTGGCTGATAAGGTATCAGGAAGTGGTTGGTAAGGTATCAATAAGTGGTTGGTAAGGTGTCAGTAAGTGGTTGGTAAGGTGTCAGTAAGTGGTTGGTAAGGTATCAATAAGTGGTTGGTAAGGTGTCAGTAAGTGGTTGGTAAGGTATCAGTAAGTGGTTGGTAAGGTGTCATTAAGTGGTTAGTAAGGTGTCAGTAAGTGGTTGGTAAGGTGTCAGTAAGTGGTTGGTAAGGTGTCAGTAAGTGGTTGGTGAGGTGTCAGGAAGTGGTTGGTAAGGTATCAGGAAGTGGTTGGTGAGGTGTCAGTAAGTGGTTGATAAGGTATCAGTAAGTAGTTGGTAAGTTATCAGGAAGTGGTTGATAAGGTATCAGGAAGTGGCTGGTAAGGTGTCAGGAAGTGGTTGGTAAGGTGTCAGGAAGTGGTTGGTAAGGTGTCAGTAAGTGGTTGGTAAGGTGCCATTGTACTGCCGTCACTGTTCCTCTTTTTCAATCGCGATTTTCGGTGGAATTATTCAAGATTTTTCATCGTGTATGGTCACTTTGACGAAGCAATAACTTGAATAACAAGACTTTGTCAAAAAAACGATTTTCAAGTTTAAAGCATTTGCTTAGGGCATCTTATTTGCGGGATGTTGTTCCCTTTGCGAGGAACAACTAGAAATCGGACCTGATATTAATCGGAACACAACTGGGCTCTGCTTTACAGAGAATATAGGTAAAGTATACGATACTTGCAGAATCGAATGCAAGTCATGATATCAACTACGATACTTGCAGAATCGAATACAAGTCATGATATCAACTACGATACTTGCAGACTAGACTGCGGGTCATGATATCAACTACGATACTTGCAGAGTAGACTGCAGGCCATGATATCAACTACGATACTTGCAGACTAGACTGCGGGTCATGATATCAACTACGATACTTGCAGACTAGACTGCGGGTCATGATATCAACTACGATACTTGCAGACTAGACTGCGGGTCATGATATCAACTACGATACTTGCAGACTAGACTGCGGGTCATGATATCAACTACGATACTTGCAGACTAGACTGCGGGTCATGATATCAACTACGATACTTGCAGACTAGACTGCGGGTCATGATATCAACTACGATACTTGCAGAATCGAATACAAGTCATGATATCAACTACGATACTTGCAGACTAGACTGCGGGTCATGATATCAACTACGATACTTGCAGACTAGACTGCGGGTCATGATATCAACTACGATACTTGCAGACTAGACTGCGGGTCATGATATCAACTACGATATTTGCAGGAGAAAGAAGACAAATCCGTGCATCCGTAGATCCGTGTTGTTTTTAAACCGACTTAAAGAGCAAGTATAGACAAAAAATATTCATGACGGGACTCAACAAGTTCTGAAACTGGTCAGAAATTACAACGGATCGACGGATGGACGGAAAAATCACTTGCAGTTCTACTTTAAGACTGGAATATTTGATATACTCATGCACTAATATTCATAGAGTTGAAGATCAAAATCCGTGCATCCGTAGATCCGTGTTGTTTTTAAACCGACTTAAAGAGCAAGTATAGACAATTAATATTCATGACGGGACTCAGCAAGTTCTGAAACCGATCAGAAATTACAACGGATCGACGGATGGACGGAAAAAACACTTGCAGTTCTACTTTAAAACTCAGGAATATTTAATATGATGATGCATCTATATTCATGACGGGACTCGTCAAGTTCTGAAACTGGTCAGAAATAACAACGGATCGACGGATGGACGGAAAAAACACTTGCAGTTCTACTTTAAAACTCAGGAATATTTAATATACTAATGTATTAATATTAATATTATATTATTTATTATATAATATATTAATATATTCTGGAATATTTAATATATAACAATGTATTAATAGTAATAATATATTAAATGATATATTATTAATATTAATACATTATACAACAAATATTAATAATATATCATTTAATATATTATTGATAGTAATACATTATTCTATTAAACATTCCAGAATAATTAAATATATTATAAACTGCAAGTGTTTTTTCCGTCGATCCGTCGATCCGTTGATATTTCTGACCAGTTTCAGAACTTGATGAGTCCCGTCATGAATATAAATGCATTATCATATTAAATATTCCTGAGTCTTAAAGTAGAACTGCAAGTGTTTTTTCCGTCCATCCGTCGATCCGTTGTAATTTCTGATCGGTTTCAGAACTTGCTGAGTCCCGTCATGAATATTAATTCTCAACTGTTGTGCTCTGTAAGTCGGTCTGAAAACAACACGGATCTACGGATGTACGGATTTTGATCTTCAACTCTATGAATATTAGTGCATGAGTATATTAAATATTCCTGAGTTTTAAAGTAGAACTGCAAGTGTTTTTTCCGTCCATCCGTCGATCCGTTGTAATTTCTGACTAGTTTCAGAACTTGCTGAGTCCCGTCATGAATAGTAATTCTCAACTGTTGTGCTCTGTAAGTCGGTCTGAAAACAACACGGATCTACGGATGCACGGATTTTGATGTTCAACTCTGTATCTCACACATGAAGTAATGAGTGCTTTATCAATATTCATGATGAATCCAGAAGATGATCTAGAAGCTGCTCTGATTATACAACGGACAGATGGATGTACGGATTTACTACTTGCGGTTCGTTTTCGCACTAGGTCTGTTTTATATTTAAAATATATACTACTTAACTGATATCAATAATGTTACAAATAAACCGACATAGTCCTTAGTCTAAATCTAGATTGCACATTCATAGTGATGTAATTCTTTCGTCGCATTTGCACTCTTTGTGCTATATAATCGGATTGTTTGAATGTCAACTTTCTTTTCCCTAAGGCGTTGTTAAAACTCGTTTTCTTGAACACCATACATTAAACAAAAAAACTATAGATTCTCATTAAGCATTGGAATCCAGTGCTACGTCACTGCTAGTTGTACAAGGAGAGTATAAAAAGGAACAAATCTTCAGAGTTGCTCAGAGCTGTTCGGATTTGCTGCGAGTAACAAGTCTCGAGAACAAGAGTTTTTATCTAAGAAAAAACGTAAGTATATCATTGTTGATCCTTGCGGCCTTTAGATCGATAGAGTGTGCCTATATGTGCATTTTTGTCACTCGACTAATAGATATTTTTGCTTTCTAAAGGAAGATGTCGGCAGCACAACACCCAGCGCGCCAGCTCAATAGCAAATCTATCAGAGATGCCATTATCAGTTACTTGATTCCAGAGGTGCAGGGAAAATTTTGTCTTGTTGCTGCAAACTGTGTATGGAGAGTAGAAGGAGATGGAAACAGCTCGGGAAGAGCCTGGGAACTCGTGTGTGACAAGCGATCGGAATGTGACAATGCCTTAGAAAATCTTCCAGGTGTGGCATTCTATTTTTCCGCTATATCGTCTAGCGAAAATCGATCCAAAAAGAAAGGAAAGAACGCTGTGACTGATGGCGACGATGGTGAAGATGATTTGATTGAGTCAAGCCAAAGAACTGTGACCAGCGAGGTGTCAACATCCAGTGCTATAAACACAGCAGTTGAAAAGGGTCGTTTGCCAGCAATAGCTTACTGGATTGCATTTGAATCCCCAAACGGAGCTCCAGTGTCTCTTGTTCGTCTTCAAAGAAGTCTCTTAAGTTGCGATGTGGAAATCGATACAAAACTGCTGTCCGCGCGGCCTGGGACGTCGGCTTCGTACGACTTGACAAAACGTCTTTGCACAGTTCTAAAAGATCACAATTCCAGCTATATTGGGGACATTGTTAACGATTCATTTGAAAAGTGTTTCGACGAAGCAACAAGTCGCCTAGATAGAGATGATGATTTGGAAATTGCCAGGGAAGAGTTTAGAGAGCATGCGGTGAGATTTGTCTTGGTCAACGGTCAGAATACCCAACGGATGAGGCGAATAATTGAAGCACTTGTTAACGCAGGATTGAAATTGGATGTAAGGGGTTTGGCAAGTGGCGACGATCTTTGCCCTCGTCTAACAAAATCGCTCACAACAGACAAGTGCACGCAAGTTATCAATAACATCGAAATACTTATGCAACAACTTGGTTATGCTGTCCACCAGGGACTGATTTACAAGAAAAATCCAGAATCATTGTACACGTATACGTACAGATGCGATATCAACTCTTTCATTGGTGCCCTTGAAGGGAATGACTCGTTCCGTTCAAGCTTGGTAAAATACGGAGATAAAATAAGGGAAAAGCTGAAGAACCCGAAGAGCCAGTTAATTAGACAGCTAGAGGTGGCGTACGACTTGATTGAAATAAGCAACGGATGGTGTTTGAGCTTGTCTGAAAGAAAGTTTGTGAAGGTAATTTATTTGCTTTCATTAGTTAAACAAAGAGCAGCTTTTTAACACGTTTGTGCATCTAATATAATTTATATTATCATTATTGCTTAGGTACAGATGGAGGTTGGTAAAAGGAGTCCTCGGGCTTACTTCAGTTATGATAAGGACACGCCGAACAATGCCAAATATTTTGCAGAGATACTAGACAACAGTTTGACTCCTGACCAAATAGCACAATTCTGCAACGACTTTCTTGATTTATTTAAGCACCAAAAGAAAAGTCACAAGCAAAGGGTTAGTTAAGCAATTCTTTATCTCAACCAGTAAGATTTGATTATCTGAAGAACAGTTTCTTTTGTTCAACAGGTACCTTGCCTTGTTGGTGAGGCAAATAGCGGGAAAACTAGCCTATTCGCTCCAGTGTTTGGTGTGATCCCTATATCTCGCATAGCACGAGTGACGAAACAAAAATCTTTCAACAAGGCTATGATTGACGATCAAACAGAAATTATCTTCATAGACGAAGCGACGGTTGGTATCATGGACGTGGACGATTGGAAACTGCTTACACAGGGAGGTTGGACAGCCCACGACAGGAAGTTCTCGACGGCCAGAGGGTTTATGAACAAATGCCCGATGCTCATTACATGCCAGCAAGAGTTGAAGTTTCCTAAAGAAGATCAGCCCGCCATGGACGCCCGCTTGAATGTTTATAACTTCAAGAGCCTTCCCACAAAAGACCCAAAGGCCTTTGAATGGTTAAAAAGTCATCCTGTTGAGTGCATTGTTTGGGCAATTGATCATACTACACCGAATGAGCCAGCAGACGTTGTCTCAACAAGTAAGAATATCATCGTCAAAATAATTAATATAACTATTAGTTTGCATTAGAGGTCATTGAATATACTTGGCGAGTCAATCACTGATATCATTGACTTTATCTTTAAAGGTCTAGAAGTAGGTGATGCACTGTCTTTGGATGAACAAGCCGAATTGTGTATGTTCAACCTGGATCAGCACTGGGATCTTGAAGAATGTGGCCACAGCAATGCTCCATCGGCAGAAGACGCATCGATGTCCACCCCAGTTTCCCTGAGCCAGTTATCTACCCCAGAAATAAGACAACAAGAGCTATCTGTGGAGAAAAGAAAGTGCGATCCAAAAAGTTTCCGCGGGCAATTGTTGGAAAAGTTAACGGACCGCTGCAATGCACAAGTACAGAGGCAAAGAGGGGAGGAGTTGAAAAGACTGGAGTCTCGACGCTCAAGGTTGATACAGCTTGGAATCGTAAATGAAGAGGAAGCCATGGAGCACATCACAGATCCGTACCACCAGCTTCCACAGCACGTCCAGCAACGACGAATGGACATGATTGCACGTGAAAACGAGAAGGAAAAAAGAGAAAAACGCAAGGTACAAGTCCAACAGGCTCAAGAAATCTACCAACAACCATGGTTGCAACAAAAAGAAAGAGAAATGTGTGATTTGGTGAGAAAAGCTGACCAAACCAAAGAACTAGAGATGAAGGCAACTCTAGAAAGCCTCATAAGAATAACCGAGAACAAGATCAGACTCTTTCACGACAAGAATGACACCAACCATGCTATCGCTCTTGAGGAAAGAAGGAAATACTGCCTTGCCTCAGGTCTAATAAGAGAAGAGATGCTTCCAGAAGTACGAAATGTGTATCACCGCCTACCCACACTTTGCTGTTTTCCAGAAACCATGACGCCGCCAATGTCGGATAGAGGACACGAGGTAACGTGGACGCCACCAAAAACGCCCTCTTGGTCCCCAAGACCTGATTGCAAGTCCCCAAGTCCTGCGTTGCAGCAAGACGAAAGTGGCCAAGCGAGCCCATTATCGTGGGATCCCCCCAAAACACCCTCTTGGTCCCCAAGGCCAGACAAAGGAAGACAAGTACAGCGATTTCCCGACAGTGACGACAGTGACGATACGTTTGTAACGCCCGAGTCCGCCACCCCTAAAGACGACGACGATATATTTTTAACGCCCAGGCCGATCCGAATTGTACCACAAACACCTACCAGTTTCTCAAGCAGCCAGAGAAAAAGGAAAAGATCAAAGAGTTTGAAAGGTTCTCAAGAAACAAGAGGTCAAAAGAAAATAAATGCGTATTTTTCTAAGGACCGTTAAGTAGCTATTCTCATTAGTTTTGCGTTCAATTTGCAATTAATCAAAAATGTAAAAGAAAATGAAGCAAAAAACAAAAAATCCCTGTGTAACTACACCTTTTCCATATCTATACAATTTAGAGTAAGACTTAAAATATATGCGTATTTTTCTAAGGACCACTAAGTAGCTATTCTCATTAGTTTGCGTTCAATTTGCAATTAATCAAAAATGTAAAAGAAGACTATAAGACATATGCACAATGGATTCATACACAACCACCAGAATGCTTTGCCCACTTTCTTTTGTTAAATGATTATTGCCACTAATTGTTGGACTATTTTCAAGAAGGAATAAAAATCTAAATAAGAAAGAACAAATCGTAAAGCATTCTGGTAGTTGTAAATAACTGACGCCATCGTGCAAATGCCCTATTGTTACTACGTTGTAAGCTTGCCTTCAATAAGCTCATGGATATTTTATGAGCAAATTCAAATAACCGTCAATTTATAATTTATCAAATAAGTTTAAGGTAAGAAGGATTGTAATTGTATCGAAACAGGGGCGGATCCAGCAGTGGTTCCTTGAGTGTCCAGGAGGCGTCCCTCCTGGCTCGAAATTGGTTTCCCCCTCCCACTCCTAGTTCCGCCCCTGCAATCATCATTTTTTTTTTTCGCATTTGGCATTGTTCTTGTCCAATTTAGGTTAAGACTTACAGTTAAAATTTCCTATTATTGTTACTTTGATTATTAAAACTCTTCTTTGAATATGTTAATTTCTAATTGAGCAAATAGGTTTAAGATATTAAGGTTGTGGAGTACAAACACTAAAAGTGTGCAACATAAATAGTATTAAATAGTGCTAAATTATGCAAATTCTTTTGTTTTCTATTGTTTAATTAGTGCTATTTAGTGTTAAATAACACAAAGTATTGCACACTTTTAGTGTTTGTGCTCTATCAATTGTAATTGTATTAATTAGAATTGATGGTGGAGGCTTGTCTGGTCCTCATGAATAATTCATGAGATACAGACTGCAAAACTATGTACTTTGTCAAGATAACACTATGCGTTATTGACTAATATAGATACAAATACATAGAAAAGATGAGGATAATTAAGAACAAATGCAATGCATACTAGAATATTGTCTGATGTCGTTACCAGACGATATAAAATATGAGTTCGTTGAATAAAGTCAAGTCAATCGATAAGTCATGGTTTGCATTCAATTCACCTTTGCAAATCCCTTTTTGGATGCTCTGTATAATAAAGAGTTGGGTGTTCTTCCAGTTTTGAACTTATAACTTGGATCCCTTAAAATGGCAACCCACTTTCCATGGCCATGTCGTCGGATGCCATGTCTCAAGTACTCGTCTTCTTCTGGCGTGAACAATAACGCTTTCTTTTTGCACAACTGAGCACCGGCAGCATTGGTCGGAATCAGCTGGTTGGTCGTCTTTTTCTCGGGTGAATCGTTTGAGCTATCGGAAAGCCTCGAGCGCACGTCCTCGTCCAATCGGCATCCTTGTTCACCTTGCAATTTCTTTAAGCACTCGTGTCCTTTAGCAGCCACGTCGCGCGATCGTCGTTTCTGGTAATGCACTTTCGCCACGACGGAACTATGCTTTTGATCCTCGGAGATCGATTCTTGTTCGCTACTGGTCAGTTGTTGATGACTCGCCGTCTCGACGATTTGACGATATCGCGTGGGATGAATGTATTTGCCTGTGGCTTCAAAGACCAACTTGCTCATGAGCTGGCCAATTCTATTGTGCTGTTGTCCTTTGAGCGTGACTAGAACGTACTCGCAGGTGGGCTTCAAAAGGGGACGAACGTGCTCGATGTAGATATCCAAAACTTGCAGACCAGCTGGTGGGAGATAAAACGAGTCGAATCCATATCTTGCCGTCGTCTTGAATTTCTTCTGGTCAATAAACCCATCGCCCTCGTGAGCTGCCTTGACCATGTCCACGGTGAGATACTGGTAGGTCATTGGACGCGAACCTTTGACCTTGATGAATAAATACACTGCCACAAACTTGGTGGCAAACGACAAATCCGAAGTGGTCGTCTTGTTGGGGTCCTCTTTGCACAATTTGGACACTGTCTCGTAACGCGGAAGGTGGTACGTCACCACGTGCAAAAGTTCGTCCAGCGACGCCCAATGTCCCTTCGATTCTAACGTGTCAATGTCCAGATCGCTAGTCCACTGCAATCGCATCATGCGAGAGATGGTTTTACGAGCACGCTTTAAATAAACTTCCGACGACGTAAGATTTCTCAGAACGGTTTCGGAAGCAACACCAATCACTTTTCGAAAATCGATCAAGTCACTTATTGAGTCCAAATAGGCAATGCGACCAGAGTGCCCCAGTCCCCAGTCAGTCTGCATCGCATCCACAAACTTAAAGAGAAAATTTGGCGAACTCAAACTGTAATCGACTAAGTCCCAGTCCAATTTTTCATCCTCGTCATCTTCACAACAAAATTTGAGATACTTGAAACTTCTCTTGACGATCTGTTGCGCTTGTCTTTCACTTTTGCATCCACCACCACTCCCTGTCAACCATTTTTCAAATTGCTTTCCAATTGTACTCTGGACATCAAATGAGGCCACAGATTTGGTCAAACATTGGTATTTCTTCTCGAGGCGAGGTTGCGTCGGTTCAGCTCGCTTGCCTGTGCTTGGCTCCGAGTCGAAGAAATAAAACCAGGCATGCTTATTTTTTACGTGCTTTCTGCAGCCCCTTTGAGTGGAAAAGCCTTCTTCGTGCGTACATTTTTCTACTGGGCAGTGAAATAAGCCATCACTTTCCTTTTCTTCCAAGTGTAATCGTTTTGGTTTGAGTGAAGCACCGTCTTGCCTTGACCAGTCGATATACGTCTTACCACTTGGCTTACTCATATCAGACTGTGCAGTTACACGAAATATCACACACTGTCATCGAGTTACACCAATAACGGATCCAATCGGCAATTCTCGTGGGAATAGGTAATTCGGCTCATCCAATCAAAGATATCAGTAACCAAGGGCATGTTCAAACATGCCTGAACATGCCCCCGTTCATGCCCATACATGCCTGGACATGTTTGGACTTGATCAACCCTCGGGGACTCTCATTTGATTGTCAAGGGCACGCCATTACTTGTAAACTGATAAACATGCCTGAACATGCCCGTGCATGTCTGAACATGCCCATACAAGGCTGGATAAGTGTGAACATGCCCGTTCATGCCCGTACATGCCTGGACATGTCTGAACATGCCCGTATATGCCTGGACATGTCTGAACATGCCTGGACATGCCCATACAAGCCTGGATAAGCCTGAACATGCCTGTACATGCCCATACGTGCCTGGACATGTTTGAGCATGTCTGTACATGCCCGTGTATGCCTGGACATGTCTGAACATGTCTGTACATGCCCATACAAGCCTGGATAAGTCTGAACATGCCTGTGCGTGCCTGGACATGTTTGGACTGGAACAACCCTAAGAGACAATACCTCCCATTCGAATTCAATTGATAAGGAACTTATGTCTTTCGTGAAAAGTTAAATCAAGGTTAAATAACGATTTAACGATTGATAAAAAAGGAACAATTATTGGTCGCGTTGTCAGGAACGGACCAATCGTTTCTAATCGGTCCCAAAACGGAACAGCGTTTTTAATGCTTAAAAGAGAACAGTAGATTCCAGTGCATACCAAAACGGAACAATAGGGCGTCATCGAATCTATTTAAACGGAAGAAACGTTCCCGAATTAGAAACCTAACAACACGGCGTTCCCTTATGCCTTCAAACGGAACAAACGTTCCCATTGTTAAAAACAGGAACAGTTCAGTGTTCCCTTATGTCTTTAAACGGAACAAACGTTCCTTTTTTTAAAAAACGGAACGATAAGGCATTAGCAAATTGAAAATGGAACAAACGTTCCCATTATTGAAAAACGGAACAATACGGCATTCCCTTCTGTATTCAAACGGAACAAACGGTCCCATTGTTTAAAAGCGGGACAATTCCTTTATGTCTTCAAACGGAACATTTCGACGTTCCCAATAAGCCAAAGCGGAACAATTTTTTCTACTGTTTGAAAGAGGAATAATCGTTCCTGATGCTCCAAAACGGACCGATTCGAAGTTCCCAATGTCTTAAAAGGGAACTAGCGTCTCAACTGTTACACAACGGAACATTCTCGCGTTCCCAATTTTTGAAAAAGGGTACAACCGTTCCCCATGCCAAAAAAGGGAACAATTCGTTGTTCCTAATGTTTGTAAAACGGAACTTGTGTTCTCAATTTCGAAAAGCGGAACATTCATCGTTCCTAATCTTTGGAAAAGGGAACTGCGAAATCCGATCTCCACAAAACGGAACAACCTGGTGTTCCCAATGCCCAAAGAGGGGAACAATTGTTCCCTTTGACTTAAATGGGTCCGATTCAAATAGCGGTTGGGAACAGATATCGAAATCTGTTCCGATAAACCGATTTTTGAGTTCCCTTTCACACTATGATAGGGCCGAATTTTGCGTTCCTTTTGCGTTCCGATTTGCTTTAAAGGAACTAAGACAAAAATTAGAGGAACTAGCGCTAAACACAAGAATGGTTTGTATGATTTTGGAAAACTGCCTTTCGAATTTTTATTGCTACAAAAATGATCGTCGGGCAAAACTCGATATTTTCAGCAATTTTCGTGATCTAAAGTATATCTTAAAAGCAGAGATATCCAATATCATTGATTTGAGGTAATGTAAGGTGTCAGGAAGTGGTTGGTAAGGTTTCAGCAAGTGGTTGGTAAGGTTTCAGCAAGTGGATGGTAAGGTGTCAGTAAGTGGTTGGTGAAACTTTAACTAGTACAAAGTTGCATCAGTCATTCATTCTTACCTCCACTCATGCCAGCCATAGCATTTTGGAATCCCTGAGATGAGACACACCCAGTCATCTCAATACAAACTAGTCTGGCTCCCTGACTTGAGTACTGTGCTATCTGGTAATAAAGTATTTTCAAAAGGAATTGTAATACTATCAGATATCGTTTTCAGCTAGGAGGTCATACATCCTATGCATACAATTCTGATCTCACTAGTTCCTTTTCACTGAGGGAGAAAAACTGGAAGACCTGAATAAAAGCCCACAAAGTATCACATAGGCATCAGAGCACTGACACAGTCATGGCACAATTAATGCAGTCCATTTCACACTAAAAACAAAATCTGCTCTATTACCTTTTGTATGATATCAGCAGTATGTGCAACTGTACCCGGCGTTATTATCCCAGTATACATGGCCTGTATCTGCATCAAAGACTTTTCAATCCTCAATTCATATGGTACTCCTCCTTCAGCCATGGAACTATCAATCAACATTATAAAAAGAATATAAACTAACAGGAATTTCATACACCGAGATGAGGATCAGGCAAAATGCTTTTCATGTTTTAAATTGTTTGGATCTGACTTTTTTTAAGGTGTGACTTTTTGGGAGGATGCGTTTGGGGAAGCAAACTTCATCAATTGAAGGGATACCCCTGAAAATGGCCTAAGTGACTTTTGTTGTGCTAGTGTTGATATTTTACCATAGAAAAGTCAATACTATTTTGAACCATTTGAGAAAATAAGAAAAATCATCAAAAAGTCACATCTTGAGCCATTTTCATTGGTATCCCTTCAATTACATTGCAAGGTACTGGGCATCATATTTCTGTGATACATTCACCAATCAATTTGACATTTTGATCTTAGATCCCAACAGGGGTTGCATACAAAATATTAAGCTAACAATGCATAACTTAGAACCCCCATCAAGAGTTGCCATGAAATGATTTTCAACTGTGTCACCACCTACCCATCAGATGGTTTGGAGAAAATAGCTTCATAAGGCATGACAACTGACCCAAAACCTGACATTTGTGCTACAAAAGGTACTCTATAGAAGGTGTGAAGCAAGTAGCCTTGTTGGTAGTACTGCATTAGCATTGGATAATATGAGTCAATGTTAGTTGTGACCATGGGACGACCAGCAGAGAATCCAAATGTCACTAGAAAGAAGAACATTTGGGGTATAGTTTAAATCTAGTTAACATTTGATCTGATTTAATCCTTGTTTGATTAAGTAATAAAAAAACAGAGAGAGAGAGAAAGGAAAATTAAATTGAAAAAAGAAAGGGAGGGAGAAAGGAAGAAGTTAGATCACTAGTTAGATCAAGAGTTCAACTTTAAGCAAATTACTTCTATCCTACATACCATTAGATGACATCTTTACTTGTACGTGACATAATAAGTACAAGCACTGTGGGCCTCTATATGGCACAGCATCCTCTGGCAAAGGTGAATGATTACAGTATTTTGCTTTGGGTTCTTTAGATCCTGAAGCTCCCATTGTGGTGGGGCACTTCAGTGCTTATAATGTAAGAAAAAGACATGTTAGTGATGTTGACATGGCATCTCATGCACAGTTCAAAGTCTTCATTGTTTGTTTATTAAACAAATTGAACAGCTTTTTCCATGCTCAGTTCAGTAATACAGCACACAGGAAGTGACAAGAGCATGAAAGAAGTGCAAGGAGAGCATGAGCATGTCCTTGACCTTAGGCTCGTGCTCTCTACACTTCTTGAGTGCTCTATGCACTTCCTAAGTGCTGTACTATTAATGAACAGAGCATGGAAAAAGATGTTCGATTTGTTTTATTATATATTTTGAAGTAAATATTCAAGGGAAACAGTTTGATGTTCTCCGTACAAAATTCAAAAGGTGCACGCATGCAGTCGAGCTTGCACAGCTGACATCAGAACTGTGCTCCGTTCTCTGATAAAGCGCAGCATTCAGCCAATCAGAGCACACATATCGACAAGGGTATATAATAAACCAAGTTAATATTTGACTTGAAATTCCTCCTTACTTTTAAGATAGATAAAAATATGGGATTATAATAGAAAACGCTTTTCATCAATAGATAGTTTGATTGATAAATGGACTCAAATTTCGTCCTAAATACTTTACACCCAAACGAATTGCATTTCTATCATCAATGCTGCTGTATAGACCTCCTTCGCTTGCCTCAATATTTTCCCAATACAATCCTCTTTCGGAAAAAGATATTTGTTTAATGTGAACATTCTGTCGTATCTACCTAATCAAAGGATTTCAAACAGAGAAATGCACAGCAGTTCCCAAGAGGACTGTACAGTAAGTTATAGGGAAACCATTGAGGCTGTCGAAGGAGGTCTAATAATTGTTCTGGCTGGAGCGTGAAGGAAGTCTTGTCACTCCAAACCTCCTTTTCTATTTCGGATCCTCCAGCTGCTAATTCCTCAAAAATATGAAACACACCCATCCCAACAATACAGTCTGCAGTGGACTGACATAGCAAGAAGACTATTTTGCCCCGTTTTCTCTGTACGAGTTGTTTTTTTGAAAGCAAAACGGCGCTTTCGTCCTTAACCTAAGGACTTATATTCTAAAATCCAAGAAAGAAATTCGAGATTACTCGGCGAACACCTAGCAGGCTATTACTGACCTTTTGAAAAAAAATTCAGTGAACGAGGTCCAATATTTACATTATTGAGGTACAAGTGGACACAGCGATACCTTCGGTCAGCGGTGGTATCAATTATACAGGAACCCCACCAATATCTATTGCACCTTTATTCTCGTAAATTTTCGTGAAATTAAGTTTACAGAAGTTTACGCGGAAAATAGTAACATGATATATGTATTCAACAGACAAATTTGGAGTCACATATTAATTTTGCAAAGATACTTTCTGATAGCAATAATAATAATGATAATAACAAATACAGTGGAACCCCGCTCTAAGGACACCCGCTTAATAAGGACACCTCGATATTAAGGACAGATTTCAAAGTCCCGATTAAAGCTAAGCTTTTTCGACACCTCGGTTAATAAGGACACCCCGTTAATAAGGACATTTTTTCCCGTCCCGACAGTGTCCTTATTAACGGGGTTCCATTGTAAATACTTTCTGATTGAAAAGGAGAACTTTGAGCTTCACCTTTACTGTAGTTTCGGTCTTCGTGTGACAATATACCTGGAAAATTTGACTTAACGCTTTCTCTGGAAAACCTTCATTAATAATCGTCCGGCAAAGATTTTGAAGATCATAAGCAATCCATTGCGTAACGGCTTAGATTGATACACAAAAATGTTCACGAAAATTTATTCTTTTATTTACTATTCTATTTATTTATACAATCATTTTTAGATGACAGGACTCTGATTGGTTCTGTTATCTCCCTGAGGACATTGGACAAACCAATGGGGCTCCTTGGAAACATATTAGCATTACAATGAAACTTCGCCGAATAGACTACCCCAATTAGACATTAAAATTATTAAGTGTCTAGGTGGCGCAGCGGTCTAAGGTGATATCTAAAGGTATGGATTAGGGTCCGGATATCGTCTCCCTCCCTGGCCTTCGGGCTAAGTCAACTGTAATATGTAGCACCGGGATAGCGTGGATGGGGCCGAAATCTTCATCCGTAACGTAAGTCGATTCGATGTCTCAGCTTCTATGAATGTCTCGGGAGAATCGTCCCAAAATTTAATTTATATTATTTTCTATTTTTTAATTATCTAGTTATTTTGTTATTGTGTTCCGGGGGGCGCCGATTAAGGGACGTGTTGCGGGTTCGAGCCTTGCCGTCGCTGGATTTTTTTTTTTTTTTTTTTTTTTTTTGTATCTTTATTTCTTCTTTTCTTTTCTCCCTTTACAGCAATTCAACTAGATTTCATTTTTTAATTACTTGTTTTAATTATTTTTATACGTGCTTCACGATCACGTGACCAGGGTATCGTTTGTCAAAATTTAGGGTATGTGTCTAAAAACTAAGAAATTAAAAATGTATATAGATATATATGAACTCAAGGCTGACTTGTAAATAAACAAACGCTTTCAATATGTCCCTTAAAAAACGCGATTTCATCTAGTGAGGACACAACCTAAACCTAGCAAAAAAGTTGCGTCAGTTAAATTAGTGCGCAAGTTGCCACAGGTAACCCAAGCTCAGCTTATGTACATTTCTTCATGGCATCTTCGCGATAGCCTGTGAACAGGCTCTCTGGGGGAGGGGGAGGGGAGGGGAAGGGAAAGGCGGAGGGGAGGGGAGGGGAGGGGAGGGGAGGGGAGGGGAGGGGAGGGGCGGGAAGAGGGGAAAGGGGAGAGCCTGTAAGCATCCTTTGGAGTAAACCGTTCCTGATACCAGAATCTGGTATCAGGCTCTGATTGGCATGGTCAATTTTTGATTGACGGTCACGGATGGTCGCAGAAAAGGCAATCACGATCAAGAAAGATTGTAAACAGTTCGAAGAATTGAACAAGAAGCTTTAAGAACTCTGTATCAAGAGAAATGAATAAAAGCTGTTCAACTTGGAGATGAAGACAATATAAAAGAACATAAAAGCGACGAATGCGATACCGGAGTGCAGAATTAGAAAGTCCTCCAGGAAACATGGCTGAAGGAGCTTCGGCAACGGCAATCTAGGGAAGCAAATTGATGCCATCGTTTGATGAAGTTCATTTAGTGTCACTGTAGTAAGGATTTTGATTCAGATTTTTGTTTCTGTATGTTTTAAGTTATTGAATGGTCTTCAAATTAACGCTCGATGCTGCAAAAGGTGCAGAATGATTCACGGCCGACTGCAGTATACGTTTCGGAGATAATCAGATAATTTGTATTTGTTTAATTTATTCAACTGAGCTCTTTTAGACTAAAGCTTGGAGAATACACTCTGATAAACCGTTCAAGATAATTTATTTCAAGTTCTGAGGGACATTTTGGGATCACCAGGTATATTTAACGGTCGTACATTTGAATTTTGTCTTTGAGTGAATTCAAATTCCTCTCATATCATTGTCAATCACTCGTCTTTGTAAAAAATATCGTTTGTCAGCGAGAAAAAAGTCCAAGTTGCAAAGAAATTAATAATAACTTACACTGTAATTCAAATAAAAGCTTGACTTTTGATTCATTTTGAAAACTCAACCGTGACCTTTCTTGCGTGACTTTGAATACTAATTAGCCGGGGGGCGGAACGGTTTTCTCCAAAGGATGCTTACAGGCTCTCCCCTTCCCCCTCTTCCCTCCCCCCTCCCCTCCCTTTCCCTTCCCCTTCCCTTCCCCTTCCCTTCCCCAAGAGAGAGCCTGTTCACAGGCTACTTCGCGATCGCGTTTGAACTCAGAAGGTCGCGGGTTCGATTCTCGACGGATTCGCTCAACATTTTTTATTCTCTAGTTTTCTAATAATTGATTCCTTTATAATTTCTTATAACTTTTTTCATGGATTTTTTAATTTTTCTAAGCTGTATTTCGATTTTTTATCCCCTCAGTAAACCCTATCTTTTGTCCAAATCTGATACAGGAGCTGAGTCTGGGCTGTCTTTGTTTTGGAACTGAACTTGTCTTAGCGCATATCGTATTGACTTTCATTTCTATTCTCTATTGTTCTTTGCTTGTTTTGATAAAGTGTGATGAAGTAGGACTTTGACCCAAGTGAGCACGTGGAACAACAGGATTACAGTACTGTTAAGTGATGTCAAGAAGGTGAGGTTATGACTTCGGATCGTATGATAAGCTATAAATGCATATCATAAAATCAAGAACATTTGGGAAAACAATGTATAAATATATGGAGATTTATATTTTAAAAGATCTCATATTGTATGTTGAGTGAAAATATAACCACAGCGGTGATCTCACGTGTGTCCTCAACTGACTACCGGGGCGCTGAAATTCAAAAACCAGTTCTTTTTGAAAGCAACTTGTCGGAAAAACGAGGCTCGACCGGTTTTCCATAATCGTTATAGCAAGATAGCACAGTTAATTAGCAAGTCATTTGCCTGATGTCGAGTGAGGCAGAGCAGTCGTAAGCCGGTGCAGGAGAACTTCTTCAAATTGTTTGAGGTATAAATTCATTCATTTTGTACTTCAAGTTTTACTTTTTCGAAGAAATAGGACATTTTTCTTCAAGAAGTGACCTCGAATTCTCATCTTAAATGCGCGTCAACTTTGTTTTATTTTTTCAGGGAAATTTGGCCTTTTCAAACATGCCAAACGGGAGAAAAAAGCCTCGCGCTTCTCTTCGCCAAATGGTATTCTTCAGTGTAGGACACATTATGAACGATTTAGTCAACACAATCTACACATCCTACTTGCTGATTTTCCAAACCAAAATTCTTGGACTTCCAAGCAACATTGTTGGTCTATTGTGGTTAATTCCTGCAGGGATCGACGCGTTTCTAGCCATACTTATCGGCCATGCTTCTGACAACGTAGTTATACCATATTTATCAAAAGTCTGGGGAAAACGAAAGGCATGGCATCTGATTGGCTGCACTCTGGTCGGTGTTTGCTCACCGTTCTTCTTGATGCCATGCTTTCTGTGCGGCGACGAGGCGACAAATTGGAAAATTATTCTGTACTATGCATCTCTTTTGGTCTGCTCATATAGTGGATGGAATTTGACTCAGTCTAACTTTCTAGCCCTGATCCCTGTGGTGGCGAAAAGACAAAGCGAAATGGTCAAGCTTGGAGCGGCAAAGTAAGTTACTTTTATTTTCAATTTCACTCAAGTATTGTTTTAATTGTCATTAGAAAAGAATGTGGTTTTGTCTGGTCGTGATTCTTCAAAAACAACTTAAATGTTTTGATGATTGATAGAGAGGTCAAGATGCAAAACTCTTTTAGATTATTTTAGATTATTTCACGATACATAAAGATACATTAAATTGCATGAGTAATTTAAGATGTATGGCAGAGAAGAGCTCTGTATGGACTCGAATGCCTAACTACTTTAGTTAAGTTGAAATGATTTTAAGACATTTTTCATGATTCGATCGTAACTGAGGGCGTTCATATTAATGCTGATGCCGTGTTTTTGAGCGTGTTTTTCTCGCCTGTGGCGAGATGCATGCTCAACCTTAGCTTTTCCTCAAAACCATGCAAACAAGTTTTTCTGGACTGACAAGATCATATGACTTGTTGTTTACGTCAACTTGACCCATCCCACCCTCTCTACGGGAAAAGGGATTTCCGCCATAAGCGCCATAGAAAAAATGTTGATCTCAGTCCCTCATTAACCTGATTTTTATAATTCCAATCGACCTTGGTAATCCTCAAAAGAATTCTACGTTGTGACAGTGTGACATTTTAAATTCTGTTGTTTCTGGCTAAGAAGGGACGCGGGATGTTTTGTGAAGATTATCGAGATTGATGTAGCTTACGCTATTAGATAGAACTTGTTTAAACTGGCCTCTTGTATAGATCTCCTACTTTGTGAAATACTCTGAATTAGATACTTATAAACTGATGAATTAACGACACCAATTGTTACAATGTTAAAAGATTAAATCTTTCCTTGGACTCAGTTCTGCCATGTTCATTTTTGTCCTCAGATCTTAAAAAAATGGAAATTGAAACTTGAAGAGGATTAACTAAAACAAAGTGCTCACTTTTCAATCGATCGTCCCTCCGCTTCCCTCCACAAGAAATGAACGGAAATGGAACATTCGAAAAAAGGAAGAGGGGTGATGTGGGATAACCACAGGAACTGACACGCCATCTAACTGTGCATTTTTGTTACACCCCAATTTGCTAGAGCGCATTTATTGATGCAGAGAGCGTTACATTTTGTCATGCGCTGCAAATCATAGTTATTTGGCTGTAACATAGTATTGTTTCGTTATGTTACAGTTCCGCTATTACATTGATCTGTGGAATGTTTGTGTATATTGTGACGTGGGCTTTACTTCGTTCTGACAGCAGCGAAACCCTGTCGTTCGCGCAGTGGAAAAAATTCATGGTGAGTTTAATACCTTATTTAACAAATGTCTTAGTAAAAATCGCTGTTAGAATATTACAGTGTAACCTTTGTACTTTGGACCGGTTTTTAACTCGTGGATTGAAAATTCACCAGACGAGTTATTAATACGAACACTTCGGTAAAGAGATACCTTTAAAGTAGAGAGAACTCTAATACGGACACTACTACTGATCGATTACGGACAAAGTCCATATCGTGAAAATCCCTCCATAATAAAAAGTTCTATGATTCGAACAGTTCTACACCACGGACAGCTTTATGGTAAAGCTTGTCCCGAAATGCGGACAGTTTCACAGCACATAGAACTATAATTCGGTCGCTTTTAAAATCTCCACCGACAAGGTGTGCTGTTTCCTCTTCTTCGGTGCGCATTGTACACAGGTTCCACTATAATAAGCACTAGAGTTAGAGTACAAAACACTAAAAGTGTGCAACATAAATAGCACTAAATAGTGCTAAATTGTGATAATTATATTGTTTTCTATTGTTCAATTATAGTGCTATTTAGTACTAAATAGTGCAAGGTATTGCAGGCTTTTACTGTTTGTATTCTAGGAATGGTGATAGATAATATGATCGCTGTGTAATATCGTAAATGAAATAAAGGATCGGAAAAATAGAAGAAAGAGAAAAATATTGTGGGTATTTTATGACAAAATAAATGCATTTTGCCACCAGTATCTTGTAATAATTGTTGTTGGCACTGGAGCATTTTTCTCTCTGATGTTTCATCTTGGTACACACGAACCCATATCACGCGAAACAGGTATTCTTTTGCTACTAAAGGTAGTTCATAGTAAATTAACATTTGTTAGTGTCTAATGTCTTTTGCAGTTCATGCAGTTTGGTTATTTTTATTTCATTTCATTTTTTTTTTATGTTTGTCCGTTAGTTGTTTGGTGTTGCGTGTTTGTTGTTCGTTTATTGCTTATTTGTTCCTTCATATCTTCATATTAAACCTGCTTCTATATGTTCTGTGGCGAGGGTGGTTTGCGAAATACAGAGATTACTAATAGCTAGACTCGTACCCAATCGCCACTTACCCTTTTCCATCCGCAAAGGAATCTGGGTAGGGGATTGGGGCGGAGGGAAGGAGGGAGAATTATCTGCTAGTCGCTTCGCTTTTTTCTTCCTTCCTTTCCTTGATGCTCCGCGAGCTCCCTAAATCCTTCCCATCAATCACTGCGCGAATAAAAAGAAGAAGTGACTTGGTACGAGTCGGGGTGTACTTAGCTTTGTTTCGCAAAACGCTGTGGTCAAACGTCTGCGCATGCGCAAGATTTCGCGGGCTTACACGCGTCCGCGTCTTGACCACAGGAATCCCAAGCAATATATTTATAATTTTTTTCTTATTTTCCTATGTCATATCTTTGAGGTTAATTTTGAAACGGGTGAAAACAGGAAAGTACTAAATAAAAAAAGGCATGGGACATAATATACGATAATGTCCTTAAACTGAGATTTTTGGGGCTAATTTTGGCTTCGATTCTGTGTCTTGAGTTTCGCCGGCAAAGTTTTGTTTGTTTGAGTGCCACACGTTTTCATGGTGGAGGCGTTTCATGCACGAGGCACGCATACGTGTTACACTTTGCCGTGGTGTTGTTTCGCAGCCGATCGATAAACGACCAAATGTTGTGCTAGTTGCCAATGCTAATTTTTGGTCAAGGCAGAACTTAGGTTTATGGTCAAAAAATGTGATAATAATTCCCTTGGTTGGACGAAATGAGACTGCGAACGCAAGAGACAAGCTACAAAGGGGGGAAATTTGCTGAGACAACTGCCTTGGTTGTCTATGTAGCTGTTGGCTAGGGGCCTTGGTGCGTAATTGTTGTTTTCAACTTTGCGCATTGCAGACCATAAAAGTTAGTCATTCTGCCCGCACTTACCTGCATGACTTAACTGTCCTGTTACGTATAACTAGTAAAAGAGAGATATTTACCTGTCGTTCTTATATTTTTATAGGATCAAATGCAAACCATCCCAAGACAGACATTTCTAAGCCAAGCCCTTCAAGTGCGCACGAGTTTTCAGACAAGGAGTACGGTGAACACGTGATCCATCAATCACCAATGACAACACATGCGTATAATGTATCTGACGTCATACAGGGCCTGAACGACACTGCTCTTGTTAACCCTTCGTTTATAATTGACGACGAAAATGGCTCTTCAAAAACGACAAACCAAAATGCATTACAAAATAACAAAAACAAAGGAATGGTCGATATGGAAGTCACTGAACTCGAGGCAGTTCTTTGGGAAGCTTTAGCACAAAAGAACAAAGAAAAAGACGACGACGTAAGCAGCATTGAAACGAGTGGGTACGGAGAGGACTCTGGGAACGAGGAGATAACGAGCGAGGAAACGTCTGACGCGGAGACGGTTGAGCTACCGATGCCTATAACGTTCATGGACATGGTGCCAAATCATTCTGAATTAATGCTTCATTCGCAACGAAGCTCTACTAGAACGACGCCCGTTTCAAGTCCACGACTTTCTCGATCAGCGTCCAAAAGATTTAATTATACACATCAAGGCAGTGACAACTTGTATAATACAGTGTTGAAATCAAGACTTAATTCAGTAAACAGTCGAATGAGTAGTCCACTGTCTACGCCAAGGTTATACCCACGATCTACTAAACTTACTCCATGGACAGTGGATATTACACCAAATAACTCAAAGACAGGACACCAAGATGATATTGTGATAGAAAATATCTCAATTGAACTTAGTAAAACTGCTGCTATTGAAGATCCTGTAGAGAAGAAATCTGACTTAACAATCATAGAAAGATCAGAGACAATGCACCAAAATGGCAATGGACAAGAGAAAAAGACATGCTGGAAAACTCTGTTCAGAAAGCCTGAATTTTACAAGGCAATTTACAAATTATGTTTTGTATACTCGTTTTCAAAATTATGCAACCATGGCAACTCTTATTTTTTGGTCTTTTTGTCGTAAAAATATCGAGCTTATTACCGAATTCAAATAATCAGACTTCTAGAGCTGTCAGGACTGTGTAATATTGAAAATAGCCGAGTATAAAAGCTTTATAACCATGTCACTGGTGTTTCACTACCTCGGAATCTCATGCGAATTTGCGCATCTTGTGTATCTATATTTTTAAACAAGTGCGTACGTACACATGAGTTTTTGATGGGGGTGGGGTAGGGTTTTTACACACTAGTCGTAATTTGATTAATCTCTCAGGAAACTTTACCTAGCAAGGAGATCACAGATACCCATTTTTTACTTCCAGGATACACTGTGCTATTTCAAAAACGTTGACCTAGTCGGGGGAAATGGGTGATCTGCTCGTGTTTTCTGGGGAAACTGTGAACAAAAAGCCTTCAAAGATTTATGCTTATATTTCAATATTGCTGCAAACTGTAAAGATATATATTAAATTTCCACTAGTTACTCTGTCACAAATGTCAGATCGAATTCAGTTGTCCAGCCGACAACGATTCTTAATAAGTGCATGCATACATTGTCTTGTGGAGCGCGCTGATATTTGCTGATACTGACTTACGTCTTTTGTTAACTAGCTTGCAGGAGCCTATCTGTTCACAAGAGTTTCTCAAAACATAACGACGTCATATTTACCGTTGTTTTTGACGGATTACCTTAAATTTGGAAAGGTAAAGAAAGAACTTATTATTGCGCATGTATCGCTGATGCTTATCTTACTTTTGAATCTTATTTTTCTTGGTAGGAAGCCATCGCGTATTTCCCTCTAGTTTATTTATTAAGTGGCGTGTTTGCAAGTTTTGCAGCAAAGCGATTCACCAAACTGTTAGGAAACAAGGTTAGTGAACGTTTACAGGCGTTTTCATTCTAAAGAGATGTGTCAAGACCTCCCCCTTGTACCAGTGCCTGCAACGCAAGCGTTGTGTGACGAAACGGGTAACGAAAGCGTTACGTAACGAGAATGCGTAACGGAAGTGTTACGTGTCGAGACGCGCACGTAACGCTTTCGTTACGCATCGCGTCACGCAACGCTTCCGCTACGTGACGAGACGAAACATGGCTGAGTAGAAGACTTGCAAACAGTGGTTCCAGACTGAAGCTGGACTTGTGGAAATTGAACGCTAACGTGTTCCACTTTACGCGATCGATAGCGTGGTCTCTTACGCCGCAGGTTGTGTCTTCGCGTAACGCATTGCGTGACAACACAACTGCGGCTGCATATGCTACGTCCCTACTAAACCCTCTCTCCCACTCACAGGCACTATTTTGCATGGGTAGACTCAAAATCCACTTTGCCCAATTTCATAACCATTAATCTAGTTATGGCGAGTTTTTCTAGTTTTGGCATGCAGCCTTGCGTGCCTGTTGTACCGTGCTTAAAGTCACGAACTAGTCATGATTTCCTGCCTTTATTACAAGTAGGCTTAAGTAGATGCTCTCAGCTTAAACTCTTTAGTGGTTAAAAACGATAAAATGCGATTTGTCTGGAGTATTGCCAGCGTTGAGGATTATCTGGCAGTTTCCAAAGGAGCAAGGGTGAATTGTTGGTTAGAGAGCGCGCGCCTTCAAGCAAGAGCTTTGCGGTTCATCTCCTATCTATTCTAACATCGTTATCTCAATTTTTATCAAATTTGTGAAGTTCAGTGTGGTTTTAAATAACCGTTGGACTGAGCACTTTGGAAGTTAAGATCGGTGAAAGGAAATTAATCAACGTCACTGTCATTACTATACTTTTTTGTTGATTTGTTAGTGATTTGTTAGTAATGAATCAAATCTAAGTATGTAAAATGCATCTTGTTATCTTCGTTTTCCCTGATCACACAGGAACGTTTACCGTCGATTTCTTAGAGTAAAAAACTGAGAAAAACGCCGTTTTAAGATAGATGTGGTCGAGAGGCCTAAAAATAGCAAAACGGTTCGAATAAATTTATTCAGATTAGTGAAAATTAACTCACAAGTTTTCATGTGTTTTCAGTGGACATTTTGTCTTGGTTCAGTATTGGTAATGGGAGCATCAGGATGGTTTTACTTGCTGACGGAGGAGAACCGTAATGTCACCTACGTCCCCGCCGTGTTGTCAGGATGTGGAACGTCCATTATGTTTGTAACTACGCTTGCTTTAGCTGCTGAATTCGTCGATGCTGACAGGGTAGGAAGTAGACAATGTATCGTTATTCATTGTGGAGGGTATTCGCATCGACATATCATTATTATCATCATCATCATCCACCTCATTTGAATTTATGATAAGGACAACATTTATACAAGCGAAAAAAAGATGCGTCTTATCTAATACACAACTAAATGCGAACCATCGCGACTTAGGAGCAGCGTTCTGAGCTGTTCTTATGTTTTGTTCATACAGATTTTGCGTTTCAAGCCACGTCTAACATAATAAGACGTCCTATTTTTGCTTGTATAATGTCCTTATTTTTCATAATTGTCATTAAATCATTTTTATATATATCTCTATTATCATCATTCTTCACTATCATCACTAATGTAGTGTCTACTGTTATCATCATCATCGCCACCACCACCATCATCATCATCATCATCATCATCACCACCACCACCACCACCATCATCATCATCATCACCACCACAGTTGCCACGCAACTACGATATAAGAGCAATAGTTAACAGAAGTCTTCACACATTAATTTGTTCTTTTTTTCGTTTCAGAGTTCTGGTGCGTTTGTGATAGCCTCCATGAGTTTTCTTTGCAAGATTGTCATGGGTCTTTTATTCGGTCTTTTACAGGAATACTCTCCAAAAGCAACAAGGTAAATACGATGTTGATTAGTTAGAATATTTGGTTAATGTCCGTCTGTCTGTCTGTCTGTCTGTCTGTCTGTCTGTCTGTCTGTCTGTTGTATGTGAACTGTAATAGAGAGAGTAACAATATGAGTCATCGTTCAAGCTGTTCTTGTCTGTGGAGGTCCCTGGGCTCCTCGGTACGTTATAAACTATATCTGGATGTCTAAAAGCACTGTTACACGATGCAATGTTTTCTGCAACTTCTCTCGCAATGACATTGCAATGCAAAACAAGTTGCACGAATCATTGCAGGGGTGTTACCCGCTGCAACTCCGAAAAACGTTACTTGCAATTTATTTCTCGCAATGATAGTTGAGCGATTCAGGGTGTGTTACACGCTGGTTCGTACAACTTGTTTTGCAATGCCATTGCGAGACAAGTTGCAGAACAAAAGTTGCACTGTGTAACAGCGCCTTCTATCAATGTTTGTTCAAATGTTTTGATTTTGTATTTCAGTCCTGCCTGCCCAGAATGCACTTCCTACATTCATTACGTGTTTTCACTGACTCCTGGTGTCAGTGCGTTGTTTGGTCTTATCGCGTTTATCTTGTTTATCCCAGCAACAATCCAGTGCAGACCAATTAGTAAGTATACCAACCTGATGATATGCTACAATGAGAGATAAGCTGGATTTTCACTAGAAATGGTCATATTAAACACTAACGCAGACTAGCAAACTAGCTTGTGTTTATTACCGAGTTTGTGCGTGTTTGTGCTTATGCTTTTCTTCCTCCATATTCATCACACAGCTCACACAGTAGAAGCAGAAACACAGACAGATGAAAGTCCATCAGACAACGAAGAAATCCCTCCCAGCCATCCTTTAGAAGTCATCATGGAATTAAACGAGAAAGAAACTAGTCCTTCACCAGTCAAGATAACAATTGATGCAGAAACACAGACAGAAGAACTGCTTCTCAGTCCAAACGAAGCTGAAGAAACTCTTGCCATTTCCCCGTACTCGACCCAACTGTAATTTATGTTTCCAAGGATCAAAGTCAAAAACCTATTTAATTAATATATTTACGTCAATGAACTTTAGATTCAGATTTAAAAAAATTCAAGACCTGCATTTAACAGCTCTTGAATTTCACGCATGTACTTTAGTTATTCAGGAGTGAACTGAGACAACACAGGCGCGCGCGTGAGAAGAAGTAAAGAATTTCCTTTAATTCTTTTCTTTCTTTTTTCTTTTCCCGTCTCATTACTCGTCCTAACTCAAAACTCTTTCCATTGAAATATTTTAATGAAAGCTCACGTGAATGAGAGGACACATCAAGAATTCAAACTCAAAAAATATTTCCGGATGCATGGGTGCTGGATTAGATTTAGGTTTACATGTAAATTAGATCAAAATCCAAAGACGGTGTTCCAAGTTTACTGGTTATTTTTCTTTGTAATTTATCGAGGAGAGCAGATAGGGGTGTAAAAATACCAGGTAAGGGAGGGTAGAGCATATTTTTGATGTTTTGTTTCCTTATTTTTGATGGTGTAGATATAAACGTTTATGATGAAACGCAGTTCTCTCGACTGAGACCGTGTTTGGACATTGTCTTAGATTGGCATATATTTGTGCAAATATAGTTGTTGTTAATTGTTGTGTTTGGCATCAGTGCCCAGTTTGTAAATCCTCAAAAAAATATATGCAGTGCTCGCTCAAAAGTTTAACTTTGTTTTGTCTGACTTTGACTAAAAGATCAGACATAAATCGTGGATATTTTCTAGCAAGTTAGACATTAAGCAAACTTACCCAACGTAATGTATACTCTCAGTCTTCAAAGTCAGAGAATCGCGTTTCACAATTAACTACTCGTTAAATTTATACGTTGCGTGAAAGATATATTTTGTAGATTTTCTATAACATCGTTTTAATAATAAACTTGTATTAATTTAATTAACATTGGTTTCCTTACAAATTAGCTCTACCATATAGCAGCAAAAATAATCAATTTATGATCCTCAGAAGCCCAGGGCGTTGTTCTTTTCCCCTACCCCCTCCCTACTCCTTTTTCCACCTGTAATTCCCTGAGGATGTGCTCGAGCACTCGTCAACCAAGTACCTGTTAAATCATCGAAATTGAAACAACATGCGCTTTGAGAACACCCGTAGACGCTATGGGGCAAGTTAACGGACACGTAGAATTATCGAGTCTTTTGAAAAACGAGTCCCTGATGTCTGGTTTGAACAGACGACGCAATTGCCAGTAGAGTGGTTTCGTATGAGTGGGAAACTTACCGCGCGCCGTACCGTGACCGTGTCAGTACCGTAACGTCTATAAAAACATTCGAAATTCATGCCGTAACCGTACTGTGCAGTGACCGTGCCGTTTTCCCAGTCATACGAAATCTGCTCTACATGGTGATACCGTATGGAAAAGAGACGTGTTTCACATGCACGTGTGCTGATCTTAATCACTGAAATATGCTCTCTTGAAAGTGCTTTTGCTCACCGTAGTTTTCTACGTCATTTGTGAAAACCAGTCCGCTTAACCGGTAAGACTTGCTTTGGCAAAATCCAACGTAAAATGGTCTAGCTGTGGTTATTCCTTTGCATTGCCTCAGCAATATTCCTAGTATGTATGCACGATTGGCCTGAATTGCAATATTAACCTAATCACCAACTTTCATCATTGTCAAAGTCAGGAAGATTATGCTGATGGCTCATCTAAACTACTTTGTTTTACCTCTTGTTGAATAAGTTACTTATTTATCCTGGGTAGGGAAAAGAGGGGGGAGGGGTGGGTGGGTACATTCCCTGTAGGCGAAGCTACGTTCCACGTCATCCAATCTTTGCTCTGTTGAAAGATACTTTGCCATCAGTTCAAACATCAGATGCAGGCATATCTTTGAGCTTTTTCAGGTCTTCGTGTTCAATGACTACGGCTGTGTCAAGATCTTAAAAAGTACAATTCAGATATTAGTCAATATAAAAGATAACAAGAATGTAGAGAAAACACATAAAGAAATGTTACCCTTATTTGCAATGTGTTGACGATGAAGTTCCAGTCGTTTTACGTAGTTTTCAATGCATACTAGTTCCTCTTCTGAGATTTCTGTGAAAAGAAGAAGAATAAGGATATGTATTGACTGACTTACTGCATGAATGACTGACTGACTGACCGTCTTGCTGGTTGAGGTAGAACAACACTTCGATGAATGCTACAACGACTTGGATTGCAGGAACGTAGAACAAACCAATACGAAGGAAATCCCCAGACTGTTTGGATGTGTGGCTAAGGGGAAAGAAAAAAAGAAGACAAAAAATATCACTATGCACATTATTGATATCATGTAGCCAGTTCGAAAGAAAGTTCTGCAAAATTCTACAAATTAAACCCAACCTTTTCTGTTGACTGTCAGGAAAGGCCTGCATGATAACAAACACCATAAAACCATTCCACAGTTCATCCATTGCTTTAGTAAACTCGTCTGCTTCAGTCAAATGTAATCCAAGGGTTTGCGACGACATAAAAAGCATCATTTGTGACGTCACTATCATGATGCAAGAGCTGAAGCCAAAAGCTAAGGCGGGAAAGTAAAGTAGGTCACTAAGGTTGACGGTCTGGCTGAGAAACCAGATCCCCGCGGCCAGCGTTAGGCCAGACGATGCACAAAACAATGCCTGTCAAGATAAAAGAATTATACTCAATCATTTCGTGGACAATCAAGCGATAAATAGGCGGTAAACTTATTGGATGAACAATGAAACAGCAGACGTCAATAAGAAGACAATTTCATCCAAGATGGCTGCCGTGGTATCACTTGCAACCCTGAAATATGTGTGTGCATAGATGCGTCACTTCATAACGTGACGAAATAGGGATATTGAGTCCAAGTGGTGACGTTATAAAGTGTAGCGTCATCACATGACGTAATTAATTTAAAGTGACGTCATGGATGACGTAATTACCTTATATCCATACGTCATAATGAGTTTTTTGGCTGTTAGACTTCCTATTGAGAATCCTCCAAACACGACAGCAGGGAAATTTGCCACTGACAGCTGGAATGTCAAAATTACTACAATTATGACAAATGCAATTAAGGCGAACTCGAAAGATTGTAGACACAAAGGTTCCTCCAGAAGGAATTGGTCCCTGACCTACACAATGGGTTTATCTAGAGGTAGAGAGGTCCCCCACTAGCACTGGTTGAATTTCACTTCTCACAAAATTCTCATCATTTACTGACATTTATGTGTGCTTTGTTGCGCATGCGTAAATCGCCTATGTAGAAAATATGGATAAAGAAAGTCATACTGATTAATTTTGCTTGAAAGTGGAACGTATCGCCTTGCATCAGTTCTAGCTAAAGTAGACAATGGGTTTTCCCAGAAGTACAAAGGTCCCTGACCTACACAATGGGTTTTCCCAGAGGTAGAGAGGTCCCCATACAAGGGATTGGTCCCTGACATACACAAAGGGTTTTCCCAGAAGCAAAAAGGTTCCTCTAGAAGAGATTGTTTCAGTGGGTTTTCCCAGGGATAGAGAGGTTTCCCCTACAAAGGATTGGTCCCTAACCTACACATTGGGTTTTCCCAAAGGTACAAATACAAGTGATTGGTTTTTGATCTACACAAAGGGTTTTCCTAGACATGCATTGGTTTTCCTTATTGGTCCCCGACAATTGGATTTTTCTAGAAATACAAGCCTCACCTTGTTTGATTTCATGGTTTCTATCAAGTAAACAGGAAGTAGTAGCAGTACGATGTTGAAAGTATTTGTACTCAGTACATGTATAAAGACAGACTGCAATCAAACAGTTAGCAGACTAGCTTGTGATAATATATAACAAATGTAAAATCCATATGAAAAGCAGAACCCCTATTGCTAGGTTTCAAACAGCTGATGAATCTCACTGATCTACCTCAAATGGTGGTCAGTGTTTGACTACCATGTGCTCTAAATTACCAGAAAATATTGTATTGAAAATTTGTCTTTCAGCTGATGAAAATTCCAACTAGAATGAAATGACGTCATATGAAAACCAGGAATTGCTGGGTTTCATCCAATCCTTTGGGAATTCAGAAGACAATAGCTAAAATAGAGCGGTAGCCATGTTGGATGAACAAACAAGTGACGCCAATGAGAAATCTTTTGTTGAAGTTCATCCAAGATGGCTGCCGTGACGTCACGTGCAACCCAAGAATAGCACGATCACCTCCGTATTCTGAAATTTATATACAACAAACACATCCTAATATTACGAACACCCAATCCCATATAGATTCCGTGTCCGTATTAAAGAGGTTTAATAGAGTGTAAACACATACCACTAAATAGCTTAAATCTTGACAACGTAGTTTCCATGGTGACGCAAAGTAGAGTCTGGGTTTTGTTGACTGCGCATGTGCTGGAGTTGAAGATCGTGTTTCCGCTGGAAAGAAATGCAGACTAAGGTTATAACAGACACTAAATTTGTAGAAAACTGTTCAGTCTCGAACAGGAGTTTCAGACA
The DNA here is from genome assembly GCA_029948255.1 of Telmatactis stephensoni. NCBI lineage: Eukaryota > Metazoa > Cnidaria > Anthozoa > Actiniaria > Isophelliidae > Telmatactis > Telmatactis stephensoni. The sequence continues at coordinate 168,746 of JALIZF010001611.1, read as the reverse complement.
ATCCAAAAGATTATACGAGATCCAAGAGAAATTAATGCAATCAGAGCTCGAGACAGAGAAGGAGGAGTTCGAGATAAGTGATAATCATCACAAAAATGCACTTTCAGCTTACCTAAAATCCCTTCACTTTCAAATACTAACAAGATGCTATAATAGCGCTCTCTCGGCTACGAAGAAGCCCGAGTATATAACAATGCTCTCTTACAAAGCCGACGAACGCAACAGAGATCTAGACTCCGTCTACCACAAGTAGCCCGAGTAAAACTTCAAACTAAAGCTGAACAGTGAGTCAATTATTATATCTACCCTAGCCTCCTCCGCAGGCAACCCTTCGGATGGGAACCCTTTGTCACAATGACCGAGCGAAACTCGGTCATATGACACAGGAGGCCCAAAAGTACGAAAGGAGATAAATGAAACGCTTGCGGAGGAGGCCACGTCCATCTTAAAACCACAGGAAGCCCAAAATTATAAAGGAATACGTAAGCAACAGCCATACAAACCTTGTTGTTTAGGAGGGACTTCGTTTTTTCTTGAAGCTTTTTCTTCTTGCTTCATGTCATAAGAGGTTATATAGTAAAGCAACGTGGAACAGAATCCAATGACGATGATAAACAGAGTTTGATTCTAAACAAGCATGTAAGCATTCAAGACGTAAATTTAACAAATAGATTCCATTTTTCCGTGCTTCTGTACTCTAATAAATGCACAGATGACGTCAAAATTCGTGAGAACGAATAGTATGCCACGAGACAAAGTCGAATCGCGGGGCTGTTTTTCTCACCACATTTTAACTCTTGTGTGCATCTTTTAGAGTACAGACCCACAGAAAAGTATAATCTATTTGTTTTATATAATATTCATCGAAACATTTCAACCAATCAGAGCACGCGTAGTATTCAATTCAATGACGTCATCTATGCGTGTGTACTGTAATCACACGGTTCACGACCAATCAGAGCGCGCGTAATATACCAATTATTAGATAAACAATGAAAACGTCATGGTGTCCAGGACTAGTTAGGTCCGTCCTAGACTTTGTTCCGCGAGATTTCATTAGAACAAAGTATACACAACTTAATACTCCTTGTTTCATTTGCGTACGGCTAATGTATGGAACGGTGTCAATGACTAGAGCAATTTTCGTATGACTGCCGTGATAACTGCACGGTCACGGCACGGTTACGGCAAGAATTTTGAAATTTTTTATAGACACCACGGCGCTTTACATTTTTCATTATAGGACGAATGACGTCAATGGTTCAATGATTTTTTTAAATAAATTGGACGATTGACGTGAATCTTCCAAATTTGGTCAGTGTTGGTTAAAGAAAATTACCCGGGGGATTTAAGTCAATCACAGATAGAGAATTATCTTGAATAAAAAATAATAATGTTTTGTTTATGGTTGAAAGATGAAGCTACCACTATATACAACATAACACAGGTCTCAACAGGTAGATCTGTATGTGCACGCAAAGTTGTAGAAGTAAACCTGTGAACAGTGTTAAAATCGTTGCGCGCAATATTCATAAACAAGACATTGAGTATTTGCAATATATTTCATGATCAATGTCTCAAGATTGAAATATTGCGCGCAAGATCCAAAGAGACTTTCGATGGCAATATCGAAGCGCGCCATTGACGTCACAACTCAGACAAACAAACCAACTTTAACAAACAACCAAACTACTAAAGCAACCATTTTAAGCTCCTTGAGTCCGATTTTGCCGAACAGTTTGGATTCTATACTGATTTTTTTTAATAAGTGATGTTTTCATGATAAAATATATGTTTCTCCGTGTTCTTTTCAGTATGATTACAATTTCATGATCTTTGTCTGAGTTGTCTGAGTCACGCATCTATTACGCGAGCTATTTTTAGAACCAACCCGCAACGCTATTTATCATTCCGCGCACTATGCGTGTCAGCTGCGCTTCTACATGCAGTAATTACCCCAAATGCACTTTGAGTGTGAGTCGAGATCTCTTGTCCTTTGCTATTGGCTAGAAAGAACCACGTGACCAAGTGAAGTATCAGTCCAATGGTAGACTTATAAGTAGAGCTATTAAACAAAAGAATCATGATTAAATACAACAAAATATGAACAATATTTTAGGGTTGTATAGAATAGAAAGAAACCTGATACAATGTAACGTTACTCTTCTAGCACTGCTCTTTCATTCAAAGAGAGTTGAAATTCATTCTAACTCATTGCTACGCGGTCTTCCGTTGCATTTGTTAACTCTCACAGTTTCTTAAGGAGAATCTCGTGATGTATTTGGAGTAAATAATACAAAACTACTGAACTCTATTAGTGCCATTTAGCATTAATTAGTTAGAACTGATATAGTTAGAGCACCAATAAACATTAATAAGGTGGTTATTAAACCTCATTCCTGTTTTTTGTCTGTTTATTTTTGTCGCAGTAAAATAGCTTAAGACTAAAAGAAAATGAGGAAACTTCCATTGTTTTCAGTTGTCTTTTTCATTATTGCAAAATAAACTAACTCTTTCTTCACAGGTATCTAGTAAAATCATTCTATGTTATGTTGCTAATTATAAATACTCCTATACTTTGTCTTTCAAGGTAAATCGGATTGGTTAAATATAACTGCATGGTATAAATAGCAGCGAAATTACTTCATCTATAATAAACGCACTAATTTTTTAGTTTAGTCCATAACATATGAAGCTAAAACACTGGTTGATAGAATAATTGCTCGACCCACATGTTCTCAAAACAAACAGAGTGGTATATCACGAAATATCAACATATTCAGCTGTAGAGGTTGGAGAGGTAAGGTATTGGCACACGGTACGTAACGCAGTAACGGTTTTACGATACGTAAAAGACACTAGCAGTGCATTTTATGATTTTCGCGGTACGGAAAAAATCAGCCTTTTCCGTCTACGCAATCGGCTCTAGTAAAAGACGATAATATATAATTAAGTTACAAAATGGCAAAGTTTTGACCATATGCTTTATAGCCAATCTTTGTCTATACGCATTTCAGATGCTTATTGCGTTTATTTGGTTCTAGTGTTCCTCGTGGACAGTTAGTTATGAGTATTAGTACCAATAATCATATTTTCATTGCATTTCAAGGCTTGAGTATTGAGTCCAACAAAAAGCAATAAAGTTTATGCATTATATCTGACATCGGTACAAATTATTTAGCGCGAAAAATGCGTTCTCTTATCAACTAAATCAGTTACTGAATGAATATGAAAGATTACGAGATCAAGAAAAGCGAGTAAGGTAACGAACTCACTGTTAGTTCGCACGACTTACTAGAAAGTCTAGAAAACAAACGTAACAACACTTTTCTTGGAGGTTTTCACGAATTATAAAGCATGTACTGCACTACATCGTGTTTAATTCATTGATTCCTAATTTTTTTGTATTCATTTGAGTCCTTGACTTCCAAATTTATGATCAATTAATCTCATATTACATACATTACATTATATTAAAATGTGAATATGAACACAGACATTCAGTCTCTGTATGTGTCTGTCCCTATGTTGAGCATTTGATGGACATTTTTGAGAGGCAGAAAAAATTGTGGAAACGTTCGTGAAGATTCTTAATGTGAAAGATTAATGATATTAGTCGATCTTGTTTAGAAAACTCACCTCTGAAGGACATTCTCGAGATGTCGAGCATGGCTCCTTGGAATGAGTGTTTCATTGATATAGTGGTTTGTTATTCCAAGAGTTGTCCAAAAGCACGAGAAAAACACAAACGGAAAAAAGTAAGCTAATCCCATGATTGGTATAGAAGGATTTACCATACAACCTATACAAGGAGCTAGAAGGAAAGGCCAAAAAAATAACACCCCAACAGATCCAAATAAATGGATAGTGAGCTTGTCTCTGAGACAAAACCATGCCCATCTTCTTGACGTATCAGGAGTATTTGTGTAACACTTGATCAAAGCTAGAGTAACAACTTTTGATAACTGGGATATTAAGTATAGACTGCCAAAACCACTGGCAGTTAGATCAACAACACAGCGAAAGAATAGAAATCCGTAAGAGTGCCAAGCAGTCATTGTCAGTTGCTGTAGTACGGATGGCGAAGTGTAATGAATCCATTTCTTGAGAGATTGAAAGTAGGTGTTTTGAGATGACGGTCTTGGTACTTCCCGCAATGTTTGTTCATCATTTTGATGGTTGTTTTGCACTTCCTTAGAACTATCGCGGGCAGGCTGCATGTCCAGACCTCGTTATTTCTGACCATAACCGTACAATCTGGATAACAGGCCGACTCCAGGCTAACGTTGAATACTTGAATAGCTAGCTGAGGACTACCCGTAAGTGATCCTGTATTCGTATCATTATAAAATCGAAAAATCGAGCAAATAAAACACACGATGTCTTTTGGTTGTGAGCAGTGCTGGTTGGAACAGTAATTCCAGCGTTCTACGGCTATGCAATATTAATGACAAGAAAACCCCAAAACTCGCCAAACTCATTTAGTTATTTGTGAACACACACAATCGGCAGCGGTGAAGTCGCAACATGAAATCAACTCTTTAATACGACAAAATAAGGACAAAATCAACAACGCTTTTCTTTACGAACTTTTTTGTAGGCCATAAAAGATGGCTTTCAAGGCATTGAACAATGGATAACCGCCTAGTGGCCGGAATTTTGCCTGAAGGATATATCTTGCCAAATAATTCATAACATAGGCTTTAATGAGAATTTTTCTTTTGTTGTAGATTAAGTATAACTATTAGCAGTAAAAATAGCTTTTCTTATAGACAGGAAGAAGTGTGAGACTTAATCGCAAACTTCCGCGGAGAGTGTAAATGTTCCACCAAAGCAAAACAATTAAAACAGAAACAAACAAGGGGTTTTTTTCAGAACGAGGTGACAAATAAATAAATACGTTAAGTGTTTTTCTTTTCAAATTACAAGCTATTAAGGTTTCTGTTAGACAAGGCGGAATAAAGAAGACCTTCTTGAAAGTTTAATTTAAACAAATTCCTTGGACCATAAATTCAAGTCCAAGACAAACAAACATAATATTGATAAGATTCTCATCGGTACCTGCTGACCATAGCTTAATTACAGTGATGAATAAACTAAAAGTTTAGGTTTTTTTATGACTTAAAACAGCGTCCAAATCTGATCTCGATCTACAGGCACTTATTTTGATACAAAGGCGATCTACGCGATACTGAAAATTATCATCTGGCATAGTATTCCATGCCAACCGAAGTCTGTAGCGATACGAATACTAATTTCAGACAGTTGTGTCTCTGTATCGCTAATACATATGTTTAAATCTCCAAACACTTATCAATTAATCTAAGGCTTTGTACGAGTACATATTTTGTTGTAAGCCGAAATACTTCCGTGTACCAACAGACTATAAATGATTGTGGACAGTGGGAGACCGAGAATTAAAACATTTATTCATTTATGAATAAAACTTTTCTTCAGCCCCCCCACCAGATTCCCTCCGCAACCGTCTAGTCGTCTTCCTCGGTAGGTGAAAATACAGACGCAAGTTCACCACTTTCGTAATTCAGGTTTTTTTCACGTAAAATAAATGGGAGCTTCTTGCAAGAAATGATAAACTGTTCTACGAGAAAGCATTTGATGAGAAATATTTCTGGACGGTTTCATAACCTTGTTCAATATCAAAGACGTTACGTGTAGTTCAAAGTAAAGAGATTTGTAAGGATTTTTGAGTAAACGCCCATGGATGGCCTTGTTTTGGTGAATTTTCAAAATTTCAAATCCTCGTATCTTGTCAACGATTTATTACTTTCTCTAAAACCTTGCGCACATTACCTAAACCAACGATGTTCATAATTTCAAAGAGTTGCTCTTCTAGAAATATTCATTTTTAGCAGCCATTATATAAGCGGAATGTCCGGCCGTTTATCTCTCATTGCGTTGCTACACCATAAATCAGGACAAAACAGATTAATATGAATTTGCAGATTATAATAATAATACGGACGATAATGGCATTATTATAGTTCAGTAATACATTATTATAATCCAATAATAGGTTATTATAATCCAGTAATAGGACTGTTATAATCCAGTAATGGATTAGTCGTGCACGTAAAATTTTGTCTTGATCAGATTAGCATTATAATTATTATCATTAAAGTGAGATGTGCTCAGATTATCGCTGGCTGGGCTAAAAGGATTCCTCACAGGAATCAAGCCTGTAACCTTCGGCCGGATGGTCTACCACTGAGCTACAGGGAGAGTTATGTGCTAATGGTCATTTTACTGGGTTGTAATAAGAAATTTTTTAACAAATATAAAATCACAACGAAAAGCAAATTTATAAAATTTTTATTTAGTTATCATAAAATAGATATTTATTTGTAAGAAATGAAGATTAATAGAATGGTTTTACTTAACCCGTGAAATAAACATCAATAGACATTAATAGATACCAATTTAATGATTTATCTTGTGCCTTGTAATGTTCGTTTCACGGGTTTAGCAAAACCATTCTATCTTGTACCCCTTTGTAATGCCTCTTTTAAATATAATCAATTTAACTCGTTTATGAAAGGTGCATGGAGTGTATATTTGGAATTCTATCCCAACATGTCACTACAATGCTAAAGTTTTCGTGATAATATACTACTAAAGAAGAATCTCTTTGACTCCAAGCACACATCGACTTTGTCCTGCTTATTATGTAAAGAACTCTCTACTCCATTTCTTTCCGTTCTTCCCCAGCGTACCCTGGCTATAAAACCTTGATCAAACAGAAAACCAGCTGCGCCACATCTCGGGAAGCTCTTTTTTTCTATAAAAACAGAGTTTTTAGATGTGACACAAACAGAAGAACTTCCAGTTCACTTTTGAGTCCTACTTTTCCTCTCTGGGCTCGAGTTGCTGGAATTCTAGTGCGTGATCTATAAACTACGAATTATTTATGACTTATAACTATTAAAATTATCAGTTTATAAAAAGTTGTCTTAAGAATCTGTGACCTGATAAATGTAGTGTTTTTGTAGAGATTTTTGTTTTTTAATGTTTTTTGTATGAATTATTTTCGTGTGTTTTTTGCATTTTTTTTCTTCCTGATCTTGTTGCTACAAGATCATATCAGTCGAGTAAACATAACTGATGGCAAAAAGCTACCAAATTTAACACTAATCACGTGATCAGTCACGTGACATGTCCCCAATCATTATGCCAAGTATATGAATATGTATCATTGATATATAACGAACATAAATCCTTGAATCCCATTGGCGTACCGCACCAGCCATTTAGGCAATCCTCTTGGAACGCAGCATGGCGTAACATGACGTACGGAAAAGTAAACCAATCAAACGAAACGTAACGCATCGCAAGGCAAATGTAACGTATGGCAACTTAACGCAAAGTAGACGCAACGTTTTGCAACGTAACGCAGTGTTCGTAAACATCTTGGTGGTTTTCTTTCGCGTAAGCGTTCAGACGTCAGTCGATCGAAGTGAATCAATTTTTCGGAAGTATCTTTCATCATAAAATTCAATGTCTTGTTCTGGTTGGCTAGGTGGTGGTGGCAGACACTCTACAAAAGAAGACATTCAGAAAATTAGTCTTGACCAATGAAATCACAATGTTCTACAACAATGAACAGACTAAGACCAATCAGATAGCTCGTTAGATCACATACAGAATTGGCAAATGCCTGGCACGTGTTGCAAGAGCTGAACATTACCTTGAGTCTCTTGCGTGGACTTTTTTCTTAATTTCTGGAATGGTCTTCTTTGGAAGAAAAAAGCTACAAGCACAAAACCTATAAGAGCTTCTATACCGGGGATGACTGCAAATGGCGTCCTAACGAAGTTACTACATTCTTCACAGTCTTCTCTGTAAAGGAAAGAAGAAAACAGAGTTATATTTAAGTGCTTTTGTCGGTAGAATAAGATTGTGTAATGGACGCCGACTGGACACTTCGATTAAGCGACTAATTGTTTCATGCAACAAGGCTAATTGCTCTTAGCTATAGGGGAAGCAAGAGTAGCCGAGTGGTAAAAAGCGCCGGTCTGTCATCTCTGTGGTCCCGAGTTCAATTCGGGACGGGGCATCGCATGTGGCTTGAGTTTGTTAGCCCGCTGTCTCCCTTGCTTTGAGGGGTTTTCTCCGGGTCCACCGGTTTTCCTCATCCAGTAAAAACGAACTAGTCAGCCAAGAGTTGTGTGATAAATAATATTAAAATGTAGTGGTAGTGTGTGTGAGTACTATGTCCCCTCAATTAGTGCGTGCAATCACCGATCGCCGATTGCCATTCGCCATTCGCCTCGTCGACCTTTTTCTATAACAGTTTGTCCTTACCCTTCGCCATGTGGGAATGATTCTTGTAGTGCCAACACGATAAGACCAAGGGATAACTTGTCAACAAATGCCATACCAGCATAAATGAGACCACTACAACTCTGAGTAAACGATCGAAACAACGTACATACAATTAATACCAATGAAATACTAGTCCAGTTCCTAGCTTCTTCATTCGGCTTTTTCTCTTTTAATTTGTTTTCTTTCTTCGTTGGGTTTCCTGTCTTTCTTCTTTTTTTTTTCGGGGGGGGGGGGGGGGGGGGGGGGGCTTCCTTTGTTGTTAGTGCTTATCGAAGCCCAAAATGAGACAGGAAGCCCAACGAAAAAAAGAAAACAAAATTAAAAGAGAAAAAAGCCGAAAGAAGGGGCCAGGAACTAGGGAAGTACATAAAGAAAAACTCTCATCCAGTGGATACAGAGGTATCCAAGCATTATATATAGAGTTTCAACAAGCCCCGAGCGTGATGAGGTCTTGACCCCTCTCTATACCAGAATCATATGAAAGATTCTTGTAAAGGATTCTGGTATAGAGAGAGATTCAACTGAAACGTCATCACGTTTGGGGCGTATTACATGGATAAGGTAAAGTCATTCCTTGACCCTTTATCCACGATACTAAACTGGTTAGGGTGGAAATCTATCGTAGTATGTATAAGCGGGTACCCCCCTTATCGTAATATCAAACGTGGTTGCGCGCAAACCCCCCAAATTGTCTTAAAAATGAGGGCCAATAGCCACCCAACCATTTATATCAACATTGGAAGAATGGCGGAAAAAAATATCCCACAATAGCTGGATGGTGGATGGAGAGAAGTAATTGAAAGGGCAGAATAAAAGCCCAAAAAATAAATTGTACCTTATCTTCTCCAATGAGGTCAGCCACTAATGCTAATGACGTCACAACCATGAGTGACATTCCCCATCCCATAATTATCGTAGGAGCGTAAATAGCGTTTCTTGACTCCATGGGAGTGAAATAGAACCAAGCTGCAGATCCTATAGTTATGACACAACCGAAACAGTAAAGAACCTGCAAGGAAGGTATAGATATTGATATCAGTTAATTGATAACTATTGAAAACCTGAAGAATAAACCCCTAGCATTCACTAAGGACATTAATAAGCATAATTTATATCAGTTATTATATGTTGTATAAGTATATTTATACTTATGTCACTAGAAATAATACAAGCATTGCTAATTAATGCGCAGTACATTACTGAGTCTGTGTATGTTGCTTGTGCTTATGTCCGTCTCTAGTGAAAGACAAGCACTGCTAATGAGCATGCAGTACATTGCTAAGTCTGTGACAAGCACTGTTAGTGAGCAGTACATTACTGAGTCTTTGTATGTTGCTTGTGCTTATGCTTATGTCACTAGTGAAAAGACAAGCACTGCTAATGAGTATAGTACATTACTGAGTCTGTGTATGTTGCTTGTGCTTATGCTTATGTCACTAGTGAAAAGACAAGCACTGCTAATGAGTATATAGTACATTACTGAGTCTGTGTATGTTGCTTGTGCTTATGCTTATGTCACTAGTAAAAAGACAAGCACTGCTAATGAGCAGTACATGTGAGTGAATGTGAGTCTGTGTATGTTGCTCAGTTGTGCTTATGCTCATGTCACCAGTAATAATAGAAGCACTACTGCTAATTAGTACATTACTGAGTCTTTTGCTTTTGTCCACTTACTCTATTGGTGAATTTCCTGTTGAGAAGTTTGACAGAAAAACTGGACACAATTCCACTGATAAGGATGATCAACGGGAAGTACGCAATGGCCTCCTGTAGCAAAAGGGTTAAATAATAGTAAGTATGAAGTATTAATTATACTTATATTTACCAATTATTCATCAATTGTTGTTACCTTGGGAAACTGCATGGTTTGTGTTAAGTACAGCGGGAAGTACGATTGTGCAAGATTCAGTACATTCTGTGTGGTCATGTAGATGAACATCATCTGAAATAACAGATGGAATCCGTGAGTAAAACGCATCTGGGAGAACAAAATTTTTTGGCAACCTTCATCAGCGCCAAAAAGTGTGCATGCACCATTATACACTTTCAGTTTCACCTCTTGTAACTTTCCAAGATTTCATCGTCTCTTTTCCTTTACTTCTCTTTACATTCACTTCCTCCCGGGTCCCCTAACACCTTATGAGATTTACAACTTCACAGTACAGTACCTTCACTGCTCTACCTGTTGAGGGCGCAATTGTACATGCTTTTAAGCCCCGGACACACGGTGCAACTTTTCCCGAGACATTTGCTGAAACACCGCGCGCAACACGGTTGCACCGTGTGTCCACCACTGAAACATCTCGTGTAATGTTGCGCGCAACAGTTCTGGACAGTTGCAGAAGTAGAACTCGATCCTACTTCTGCGGCTGTTGCGCACAACGTTTCGCGAAACATTGGAATGGGTGGACACACGCTGCAACATTGTGTTGCGCGCGATGTTTCAGCAAATGTTTCAAGAAATGTTGCACCGTGTGTCCAGGCATTTATAGACAACAGTACAATGAAACAGTCGCAGCACCAAACACTAAGTTACTTACAATATATAAGTCTGGTGTTTTAAGCCATTGTTTCAAGGTTTTTCGGCCCTTATTAGGGTTATGTTCGTCAACATCTACAACTTCCAAGTGTTTTTCTTCTAAAGTGTGTTTTTCTGGATCGTTTGTTCTGTCTGGTTGTTCTTCTGGTTCAGCTTGAATCGCTTGTTGTTGTTGTACTAAATAAAAGACAGGTGTAAATAAGCACACAACAACAACAACAACAACAACAACAACAGTCTCTATACTTTCTTGTACACTGCTTGATTGCTAATAAAAACTCGGCGAGGAATCGAGGCTTTTCTTCAAAGGAAATATGAACAAAACTCAACTTTTACGACACGCAACACCTTACCTCTCAACTTAGGTTTGTTTCTCCCAATTTCGTCGACTCCCCAGTGAAATATAATAGCGAAAAAGCCTCCAGTAATGATAACAATTAACGTTTGATACTGAAATAAAGAAACAGTGTGCTCAAAACCATTGTCAAGTATTATAAATTCCTCTAGTCTGCTCGTTCTTATAAATTTTGTCGAGTTCACTCGAGTTCTAACTTAGTTACAGGGAAATATAGAGATAGTAGTACAAGTGTTTGCCTTTAGATATCTTTTGAGACCCAGGGCTGGGTCACGGAGGAGACGCCTTTTGCAGGCTTGGAAAGACAGGATCTGAGAAGCTCAAAATGAAGAGTGTGGTGAAATTTTCAACTCACCGTGAAAGGTTTTTGCACAGATTCATCAATGTTCAAACTACTGTCTTGTCCTAGTAATATCCATGTCACTACATAAATGTAAACACCACAGGCCAACTTCAAACCAGATCTGAAACAAACAGGAAAATAACAAGGCAAGTAAATTACATTGTTCACTGGCTTTTGAAGTTCTTCATCGCTAAAAATCAAGAGTTAGGATTTGAAGAAAACAAGGCCAAGGATAGCCTCCTTTGCCTTTAGACTACGGTCACACGTCTTTTTTCTTGGATTAGGTCTTTGTCCACACTAAAACAACGTTAATACTCGGGTTTCCTGTGGTAGCTCGAGTCTATATTTAGATTTTCTATCAATCTATCGTCATGAAAACGAGGCGGCGCACGTTTTGAAATCATGTGATTGCATAGAGGATTTCAAGCAAGTTTCAAGCTTTCTGAGCAAAACAGTGCGAGTCAGGGACGTTTAGTAACTTAAACTACACTATAAGCAGCGAAGCAGCAAATCTTGTCTTTTATGTAAACTGAACTGAAAACCGCGGAGAAAAAAAGATGCGTTATGAAGTTTCTCTGGCCGGATTTATGTTGATGTAAAGTGAAAAGAAAAGTGCAGTGCTACCTATTTTAAGCGGACAACTTCGGGACCTTGCTTTTTAATGGGTTGTCCGCTTTATACAGCCTAGTCCCCAGGCGTCCTCTACGTCACGTTTTGAAACGAGAGACGGGATAGCCTGGGGACTAGGCTGCGCTTTATAATGGTTTGATTATTTCACGGAATACTGGTTAACTTTCAATTGTTCCCAACAAAGAAAATTGTTAACCAGCAAATGGTCATTAAAATGCATTGAGTTCAACATTACAGGAAATGTTTTGACTATTTTTGGTCATGAGAAATTAAACCATCTGAAGCAAATTGTTGTCTTCGGACAACGAATGGCACGTCTTCTTAATAAAGGTTCTTAACAATAGAAATTGCCAAATATGCTCGTGTTTTAGTATCCACGTTCGCTTAATAGAGGCGTCCGCTGAATACAGGCTCGATTTGTAGTAAATATATGAAGAAAATTTCGGGACCTGGACTAGTGTCCCTACTTAATAAGGGGTCCGTTTGGAGCGGTTTTCATATGACTGGGAAACAGTATAGTCACTGCACGGTACGGTTACGGCACGGTCACGGCAGAATTTTCGAATGTTTTTTATAGAAATTACGGTACTGACACGGTCCCGGTACGGACTGTACCGTTTCCCACCCATACGAAAATCGCTCGAATATTGGTATTCGTGTATTCGCATCCTGAAAAAAGGGCGTGACAGGTCCTTTCGTGTCCCGATATTGCGCCTTTCATCTTCATTGCATTTCCGTCACTTCTAATACATCTTCATTACTGTACAGAAGTTCATAGTGTCATGCTACACAACTAACATTTGAGTCGGAAACCCCTAAAAAGTACATACAGGAAACACTCACTGATTTTGAAGTAAGAAGTATATTGCGCGATTAGCAATCACTTGAGTGCAAACTCTAAGCGTTTTGAGAAAGATTTTAGAAGGAAATGACGTGATGCCACAAGATCCGGCTTTGTCGGCATATCCTCAGCCCCAGGGGGCGAGGGATTAAGAGACCTCAACCCCAATGGGAGTGATTTAATAAGAGTGACAATGAAATACACATGATTGTACATGTGAGTAGTTACGTAATCCCCGAAATCCTTGTTTTTCGAATGCAATCATTCCCAAGAGCTGAAATGAACAAAAGACATGGCACACAGCCATGTTGGTGGTCTTGACAAAAGAAAACCACCAACATGGGGGGGGGGGGGGGTTGTTCAATATTCACTCTCGTGGCATGGGAATGTTTGCAATCCAAGAATACAAATATAGCCGACGGTCATGTGTGGGGTGTTTGGGAAGCGGCGCCTGTTCATATACCAAATTGCACTACCAATTTACATCGAAAGGAATAAAGGATTATGTTGCAATGTCGGCAAAAGAGATTCGATTTGTCGCAGTTTTGGCATTGTTAGCATAACAGTGAATTATACCGAACGGAAGGATCAAGTCGCTTTAACCTTGACCCTCCGCTAAAGAACCACAAAAACTTAATTCAATGTTGCAAGAGTTTCACTTCTATTCTTTGAAAAAGAAGAGCGTGAAAATCACGGGACCAAGTGAGGGTTTCCGCAGGAAGCGAGAAGCATTCCTCCATCCGTTCCAGACGAAACCCATCTTACTTTGCGAGCTTCTTAGACTGGAAGTACAAACTGTATTAAAGTGATCTCAGTTCTCGAAAAAAATGTACGAATTGAGTAATTAAGACCGGGGTAAGAGAATGAAATACAAGTTCAAGGTGACGGAAAAACTGTTGGAAACTTAGTAATCTCTGTTTACGTAACACAAATATAATGCTACCGTACCGTATGTTGGATTATCAAACATCACTAACACTTGGTTTTCTTTTTACAGATTGTACAAAATATAAGTACTCAAGTTGTTGTTGACGCGTTAATCATTTACATACAAAAAGAACCAATGTACCTTAAACTGAAAATCAACTGCTCATTATTTTTTTTGAAATGAAACCTAGCTTTTGTGCCCGTTAATCTTTTTGACAAAAGAACGATTTACATTTATAAAGAACAAGGGCCTTTGTGGACTAAACGGAATAAATTGCTATTTTAAGTAATGATGGAAAGAGCTTTATAATAAAAGGTCAGCATATCAAAGAATATCAATGACGGATTTCCGGTATCCTGGTGAGAATAGGACTCGACTTGTACATGCATGGTCATATTAAAGAACTGGAATGTACTAGTTTATTAAAACAATTCTTTTCCAAAACACAAAAGCCTTTACAAAACCTTTGTCAAGTTTGCCTACTTACAAACAACGAAATAAATTATCAATGTTTTAAAAAAACATAGTCGAACTTCTGGTATGCGCCCACCGTAAGAGCCGGAAAGTGCTCACATCGCGGTCGGTTCACAATTCATAGTGCAATCGGTCAACTAAAAGAGAATCTCAATGTGGAGTGAAGTTGAGGTTTTATGATCAGGTGATTGGAGGAGCTCATCATTTCGTGATTGAAGCTCCAACTTTATTGAAAAACAAAAAGGTCATATTACTGACAAAATATACTCTCGGGACATTTCTTGATAACCTGTCTGCTATGAAACTCAAGTACTTGAGTTTCAAAATAAACCTTAGTTACTTTGATGGTAACTTTTGAAGAAGACGAAAACTGTTGCGAATTGTTTGTGGATGTTACGAGCTTCGTCCAATTTCGTAAAAAAAAACGTCATTGGTTCGACCTTCCTTCCGTCAATCTAGCATTGCGAAACTAACTTGATCATATTCACATGTAAAAATGACTTTATTTATACCATCCTTGTGTTTGTTTTAGAAAGGTTTCCATAATATTTGCCCATTAAGCTTTGTGCTTCATTGTCTTTATCAATAAGTAAAATTCACTTCAAGAAGATACATTTAGTTTCGATAGGGGGTATTGATTTCGGTCAAGGTTAACCGAAACAAAAAGTTCTCTTGCAATTAAAATTGTTGACAAGTTTTATAAATTTAAATTTGGATATTTCTTTAGAGATTGTACTTTTAAAGTGGTTCTGGATGAATTTAAATGATTAATTTACCTTATGGCACCCAATTCTAAAACATCTCTAGCTCTTCTGGCGACATGCGGCATCAGAGACAAATGGCTGATTTCCACCATAGGCCAGAAACAGTTGAACAAGGCAGTTAGTAAACCATAATACAACACCACCTTCCATTCCTCTGTATTCTCGTCGCACACCAAACACCGCGAAAACAAGAAAGGCCATATAATTGCAATTCCTGCGCAACCAAATAAATGCCAAATCTTCCTATTTCCATAACGTTGTCCAACTCTTTTAGAAATTTGCTTATCGCAAGCGTACCCAATAAACGGAGTGGAGCAAGCATCCGCGAGTTGTGAGGCAAGAAATATATAGCCTACATTTACCGAACTGAGTTTAACGACTTTAGTGAAATAAATGATTATGTAGCTGAACCAAGCTTGTATGCATAAGTCATTAAAGACGTGACCAACACCATAACAGATTTTTTGTTTCATGGGGGTTTTATCTTTTGCTCTTCCTTTCTTGTCGCGTCCCATACATTTTGTCATAACCACTTGGTTGAGTGGTTGAAGAAACGACAAGCACTGGTCCATCTTGTTCTTCGACTCGTTATGTCCGCTTGCCTTCAAGAGAAGGGCACAAAAGAACAATATTAGTTAATAATTGATAGTTTAGATAGAAACTTGATCGAGCTTCAGCATCATGCAGAGAAGTTTGACAGAAACATGAGCCGCGGAGCTTAAATGTCAAAAAACATTCATTAACTTCTCTCAAAAATTTTCTGATTTGACAAAATAACTAAATAGACCAGTCAGCAAAAACAAGTGAAAACCCCGCTGGCAGTGGACTTTGAACTCGTTAGCTTCAAATTAATAAATTCAGTCCTTGGATTGATTATATTTAGTTCTGACATATTCCTCAGTGAAACAATAGAGAGAGAATCTTAACCTACACAGTGAATCGTAACCTACACTTTGATGGAGAATCTCTCTTGAAATCAAATTTCTGCTTGCTTCAGACTTGAAGTTGCTGGATTTTCCCTGGTTTTCAGCTGCTACCTCTGCAAGTATAATTCCTGTGACAGTTTCACGTAATCCCTGAAATCGAATTCGCTTGACACGGCTCTGGATTTGAAACTTCGAGGCTAAATACTTCAGGGCAGACTACAGAAGGATTTTGTGACAAACTCTAGCCTGGACAAGCGGCCAAGACAGCAGCTCGGTAAGATCAGCAAGTAAAGCCGTTGGGAAAAACCTTGTCGATTGCCGGACAAAGGATCACTCGTTCGCTTGTCATATGATTTCATCAGCTTGTGTTTTTCTGCAATAACAACACAGCTCCAAATAACCCCGACGGGGTGGGGGTAGAAGACAAATGAACACATTGTAATAAAAAATAGAATCCTCGTGAACTACCGATTAAAATTTATTTCAAAAGAATATAATACATATTCACATACGACTGTAGGTTCTACTTTGAATAAAAAGATATCGAGTCAAAAACTACAAAGCGTTGAACACGGCGTGCTTTTGTCTCCCCTCCCCAACTTTTTGTCTCTCTTTCACGGTCGATTAATTTGCATATGACGTCACCTGTCACGCGCTCCTCATTAACATATGCACAATAGAGCATGGAAATTTGCTAGGAAACAAGAACACTTTGTAAACAATCTCGCTTTGAATACACAAATATTTTCCCCCAGAAAGTTTCAAATCCTTAGGTTTTTCAACTGAGAAATTTCCACAACTCTAGTTGGAGTCAAATTAAAAGGCTTCAGTCGTGACATTTCAGGTGATTCGCTTCAGCCAATCACGCTTCGTTGAGCCCGTGAATGTGATCTTCACGTGTTCAGCTGAAAGGAACCAGCTGAGTTTCGTTACTGAGCCCGCCCATCAACACGGTTTTGAGATGATGAAATTTTTATTTCGATTTCAAAGCAACATTAAAGTTCACCTGCTTTCATTCAGACTTTAAAAAATATTTTTTACCTTCTTGTGTCTTCCACTATCTCCATAAACTCCTCAAGGATACAGTTTAGACGAAAAAGGGAAAAATTTACGTACATAATATAAATATATAGATATAATATAATGCTTACATAAGTGTAAATCATCACCTACAACGAAGACAATTTAATTCATCTATATTTTTTTCATTTATTTCTTTCTTCACCCTTCTTTCCCTACACTTTAACACGTGTAAGCCAATATATTTTAAGTGTTTTGCAAAGTGTTTTGATGTTTTAAGAGCTAAAGATGTTATATAATGAATACATCAAAATAACCTTAAACCTATCCCTCAAGCAAAGTGGAGGAATTACGTTCCGAGAAAATATATTTTCACGTTACGTCCTAAAAACAAAATATTTTCTGCTCTGATAGATAATTAAGCAGTATTTGCCAGCTGATCGAAGGTGGAAAATGAAATTCCCACTTTCACTGTGGCTGATTGAAGTCAAGCAATTGTATAATACGAAAGGTAACGACTAGGCTAACTTGTATCTTTTGTAAATTCACTACTTCAAAACAAGAACGCTTATATCAGCAAACAGACTCTTGGAAATGCAAACGTTTGGTAACGTTTAATAGTTCAAAGCGAAGCGAAAACAATAACTGAAAAAAGACGCCGTTCAGTAGCTTCAGTAGCTTCATTTTGAAGATACAAATCATTTTGAAAGACCTTGAAAATGCGTGGGTAGCCATGCATAAGAAGCATTCTTTTTTCTTTCTTTTTCTGATCTTTTTCTTTCCATTCTGTTTGTATTCATAAGGATAAAACATTTTTACATTGTTTCCAAAGCAAATACTGATTGACTAGCTCCGGCCAATATTAGCCAAGCGTACATTGCTGTCAATCAAACGTTTCCCCGAGTAGCAAAGTGTGTTCAGACAAATTTTCTCAAAGTAGTTTGACGTACAAATAATTAAAGAAATCTTTTATTAGATCTATTTCAAAAAATTTGTACTATAACTATGGCATTTTATGGTCGATACACACTAGGGGACCTTTCAGGGACAATTTTCCGTGTGTGCACTGTTGCAGGGACATAAAGCAATACGTGTTGCAAGGACAACTCTCCCTGTGTGCCCTATTGTCATAAATAAATTGTGTTGTACAAAACACTGTTCCCAGGACAGGCAGCCATGACCTCAAACTGGGATTGGTTTTCAACGTTGTCCATGAAAAATGTCCCCTACAGTGTACCACGCTGAATGTGAACAAATCAGTTAACAGAGCATCAGTTTTATCAGCAAAATCCTAACTTCTAGGTTAAAAGAAATTATTTTACCTTCCTGAACTGTCCGGAAAAAAAAGGTGAAAGAGTGAAAAGATGAAATAATTTCTCTCTATTTACGTAACTTGCATAGATAAGTTTACACAAAGTTCTAGGTTAAACAGGTTTGCACGGAATATGAACTAGAATATCTTACTCCTGGAGCCGGTTGTACGAAGTGTGGACTAGTATAAGTTATTCACCGGAAAGAGCTATAAATTATATATCCGCTGGATAAGGATTTATCCGGCGGATAGCACCTATCCAGGCTTAGCCACAACCGGCTCCAGATGAATAACCTTAAGTATCTCTTTTCCTTTCATTCCTTTTACATTAAAAAATAACTGATGTTTTCGTAATTCTTTTCAGTAACGATTCTGAGGAACGAAACTATCCTAAAGGCCCTGTTCCGACAGTGCAATTTTGTCTGCAACTCGTCTCCCAGTGGCGTTACAGAACAAGTTGCACGAACCATTACAGCGGGTAACATTCTGAATCGCTAGCTCAAAATCACTGCGACAAAGCGACTGCATCAATGTTTTCAGGCGTTGCGTGGAGTAACACCCTTACACTGGTTCGTCCAACTTGTTCTGCATCGCCATGGTGCAGAAAACACTACACTGTGTAACGGCGCCTTTAAAGGTCAGGTTGATGTCCTCTAATTGGTTTGATAAAACAAAAGAATCCCTTGTTGTCATTGCCGTTTTCAAACGTTTCTTTTTAGATTCTCTGGTGGCCCACCAATGGGATGAAATCTCCCGAGAAGTGCAGGTCTCCCCTTAAAGGTCCTGCGAGAAATTGTCCAGCGACATTTTGTATATGGCCAGTAAACACCAAGTAATGATATTATGGAGCATGTCCAGGACGAAACATTCTAGTCTGTCAGTGTAGCCGACTTCCATGAGGAGATATAGAGGGGAGAAGGGAAAAGGGGGAGGAGGGGGAAGAAATTACATTCTCTCCATTCCCCCACCTCCCATCCCACCCCACCCCCTCACACAAGATTCTGTATCACAACGACCTTATCTTTCATGAAAGTACTGGTACATGGCAATTGAAGAGATGGAGCACATCCCTGCAATAAATTAAATCCCTTCGTTTTTAAGGAAGAATGCACAAGCATAAATCTACAGATCATATGCAGAAACATCGGGTCAGCACGAAGCCCTCTTGAAGCACAGCGGTGATTAGTATAAAAAACAATGGCGTGATGGTCTTTTTAGAACGACGAATGAAAGCATTGGATCTTATTGTCCTCCATGCCATTGGCCAATCAGGAAATGCGTTCAAACGCACTTCATGCATGCGCACATCTTTCGCCTCATTCTGGCTCAATAAAACAACAGAATGGCAGAATGGTGTCATTGTATATCTGAGTCAAAGTGAGGTTAAGGATGTATCAGCAGTCTATATCATACGATGAAAGCAATATATTATATAGCATATAATTATTTCAAACTTTGGGGACTGTTAGGAACAAGAGTATATTTCAGGCTCGTAACATGGTATATTTTCGTCTCACTGATCCCGAGTTTTCACGGAAATTTTGATTCCTGAGCCCATAATTTTAAAACTTTTTGATCCCTGATCCTTGGTGCAAAAATCTGAGCTGATCCCTGATCCTGACCCAATGTCCCTGATCCTCGATCCCACCTATTTGATCCCTGAGCCCTGGCCTCTGATCCCTGATCCTGGCCATAATTTGGATCTTGATCCCTGATCCCATATACCATGTTACAAGCCTGATATTTGGAGGAGTTTTAAGGAAGGGGTTTAAGGTAAAAAATTTTGAAGAATCTATGTACGACCTAGCGGCTCACAATTATTCATTAATTTCTTTCCCAACAAAGCCGTCATTCTAGAATTTCACTTCCTCCGCCGGTTTTGCTCAGCATAACTACGGAGAAAAGCTTCAGGGGAAATACATAACGACCAAGCTAGAGTAAGTAGCAGGTCCACAGCGACAGAGAATGATCGACTGTGTTATGTAACACACCAGTTACAGCAACTGGACATCTTAGACGAATCTCACTTCTTCAGTCAGAACAAAATCTACAGCCACACCTCCAGTTCTAAATCAGTTTACAACGGCATACAGTCTAGGCTTTCTGAATCGCCAAGCCGAAGCATTTTCACTTCATAAATTCATCTCAAATGTCTCACTGCTTCGCAGTAGGAATATCTCAAGTTTACAGATCCGTTGAACGCAGAGAAGACATTTTTCTATATATATGTTCAGGTTCGTCCGCCTCTTTCTCGCTGGAGTGTCCCTCAGGTTCAGGTTCGTCAACACTTTCACTAACAAGACGCTGAAGCTGTGCACTTGTTGAAGATCGAGCAGACAAACCACCAGCTACGAAGGAATCGTAAGAGAAGACGACAACCTTTTCCGCTACCAATGGAACTCCCTCCATGGTTTTACAAACGGACGTGGACGATGGATGGCGGAGAACCCCGCTCCCAACTTTTCGTAATATTCTGCTCATGAGAACTGGTTCGCTTTGGCTTCGGGTACTTTTGATTTTCAATATACCTGAAGTTTGATTAGCTGCATCGTAGTGTTGTAATGATTCTGCGGACTCGTTTTCTTCGTTGAGAGTGTAAATGCTGTCTGTAGGGTGGACAGGTCGTGAATCCACATCGTCTGTTTGAGTGAACTGATCCTCTTGATGGGCTGTGAAGGCGATTTAGAAAATATAAATTGAGCAAATCATGTCCAGTCATTTTCAATTCATGTGTCGTGAACATGCAGTTTTATAAAAAAACGTAATATCACGCTCCTCACCCGAAAATTAGCCAATAAACGAAACCCACACACTCCCCCTCACCCAACCCCTCCGCTTGGTGGCATGGGTGGCGCCAGTGATCAACTTGAGAGGGGACCGGAGGGGAAAGGAAAGATTGGGCTGCTATTTGCCTCTTGCTGATTTGGTCCGTCTTGGAGCCCCGCCCGAATCGCTCCATGTGAGTTGAGTTGGTTTGATGTCTTATTATTCCCCTTGCCACAAGGATGTGGCATGATTGGGGGAGTGGCATGGGAGTTCCCCCGGGGGATCAACTGCGATCATGTGGCATGATTTTATTTTCACTACGTTCAAGATAATCTAAATCCCTTGAGCTCGTATTTTAAAACTGAAAACCACAGAGGTTGAAGGTGAGCACTCTCAGCCACGAGCCCACGGATGAAACCACATCAAACAAATTTAACTATACTACGGAAATGGGTTCAGATCGTAGGAGAGCATGCTGAACCAGAACTTGTGTATGATTGGCAGATCCAGGATTTTCTTCAGGGAGGGGTGCACCCAGGATTATTTTTCGGGGAGGGGGGGAAGGGAGGGGGTGAAGCGTTAGAGAAATTGGAAACTATCAATCAATTATCAATCAATTAACTTTATTTACCCACGGTAAACGCCATCAGTGGGACTGGTTTTCAGACGTGCCGTGCCGTGCCGTATCCAGAGAATATTTTGGAAAATATAGAGAAGAAAAGGGCCCAAAGTCATCTCAGGAGGGGTGCGCACCCCCCTGTACCTCTCCCCTAAATCCACCCCTGATAAAGGCCTTGGATACATGGTGGAATATTATAAGATACTGTAGAAGCACAATCAGATGAGCATTCCCACAAAAGAGTGCGCCTCGTCACCTCTCACCAAAAAATGGAAATCGCAAAGCGGTTTCGGTTATATCGAGGCCTCATTAGCTAGAGAGCTTAAGCTTCACGTTAACGGGAAACGGCAGACGTCAGAGTATCGCGTGACTTCCCTTTTTCGCGTATGACGAGGCGCGCTTTGCACGTAAATGTGAGAGTAACTTCTAGCGTTTACGTCCAACTTGAAATGGCTCAGATTCGCGTTAAAACGGTAACGCCAGACGCAAAAAATGAGGTCACGTGATCCACTGTCGTCTGCCGTTTACGTGAAGCTTAAGCTCTCTATTAATTTGTCTCAGAGCCTCTTCTACTAACGATGGCATGTATTAACCCCCATCCCCCCGGAAGGAACTCCCATACACTTTTGTCAGGGATGATCATCGAGAATTTTCATTTTCACGCCTCAAAGGCACCAAAATGGACGTGCCTCAAACTATTTTTACATCCAAAAGGTGACAATAAACATGTATGATTTTTAATTAAGGTATCAGCGTCTGACCGTGAGTACCCTACAAGGTAGGAAATCCCCTGATTTAGACCCGTAAAAGGTACGACGTTCATTACCGTCCAAAATATGCGAATCCTCCATTGATAAAAGGTGGAAAATTGCATCAGCATACCCCCCTCACTGAGTTCTTTAAAGACTTTGCGATATATCACCTCTCACCAAAAGGGGTAGCGATTGTATATTGAAGCCCAAAGATTCTTTAGTCGAGCCGTGTTTGTGAACGATTGCCTGCATCGCTGTTATATTAACGTACCTGAATCCTTACAGGAAATTGCCACAGTGGTTCGGAACCCAAAGATGACCATCAAAAGAGCGATAATTGTGAGGACAGCTGGAGTCAGAGTGAAAACTAAACGTGCATAATCAGCACATCCAGTACAGTTACCGCTAAAACAATGCAAAAATAGACTGATAAGTCATGGACAGTCCTGTCAGTTTTTAAGTAACAGTTTCACATCATCGCAATGTTAATGTAAAGGGGGATGTGAGGACCGCAAAAGACATAAAAAATGGTTAATTGCCTAAGGAAATGTCCAAATTGTTATCGTGCCAAGAAAATTTGGCAACGATTGTAGTTCACTTGCCACATACAAAGGACGAGGATACGTGCATAGACGAAACAACAAGACAAATTAAGTTACATGAGCTTTTTACACGTAACCTCGTTCTAATTCCTTTGCATGTGGCAGGTGAAGCATGTCTCGGGACTAGACTATTGAGAGAGATGGATAGTTTTCCATTTCGTGAGAGAAAACGTACTGGCGTGACAATCTGGAGTCTTTTTTCACTCATGCGTCACAGTACAACTCCACTGTAGCGCAAACGACACCATAATAGAGCAGTTTTCTTATGAGTGGGAAACTTACCGCGCCGAACAGTGAGCATATTCAGTAGCGTGATGTCTATTATAAAACATTGGAAATTTTTGCCGCAACTGACCGTGCGTTTACTGTACCGTTTTCCCCAGTCATACGAAATCTGCTCAAACAGATCCTCGGTAGCAGACTGGACACCGCCCGAGTGTAAATCGTGATCCCCGATCACGGACACTTCCCGGAAAGTATATGATCATCCCCTGTAGCTGGACAATTCCCGTGCTCGTGGGTTACACTGTAAGCCCTTGTTAGCCGGCACGTACAGAGCCTCCAGAAAGGTGAACGGAACAGGAGTGGTATCCGGGATGCTTACCATTTGCCGAGAAAAACCAGAAATTCCGGTTGGTAAAACCAGTTTCTGATCATTCCGATCAGAAAGTTCTGGAAAACTCGGTCTTCGGATTGAGATAATCCACTTTTCCCGCTCTTTTCGGTTCTTTCGGTAAACGCGTGTACCATTTGTCGGAATTCGAGTTTCCCGCTCTTTTTACCATTAGCAAACGAGTTTCTAACCAGATGGTTGATTTAAATGGTAAGCATCCTAGGTAAGTGAAATTACCACATGTTTGAACCTTGTTTTACATACCTATCATTGACGTTGGGATAATTGGTTTGTATGATTATAATAATGAGCGCAACGAAGATTTTTTCAAAGAATCCAAACGCGGAGTAGATAAACTCACTAGAGCCCTTGAAAATATAATAAAAATATAGAATTTATTTCACACTATGAAAGGTAACGAATTCCAAAGTGAAAATTAGAGAAAGGGAGAGGGAGAAAGATGGAAGCGTAAATTATTAGCTTCGAAAAGGTAGTGAAAAATCAGTAATATTTTATACTAAAGGGGATACGGTAAGGCCCACAGATACACATTGATGCTTTTTATGCGAAGCCGCGCACGGCAGCAGACGTGCACCGTGTGTCCACCCCTGCAACTGTTGCGCGCAACACATCTTGTGTCAGAGTCTCGTTTACACATTCTGATGTACGATCCTGGAAAGGGCTGGAATATGGGTTTATCTTGGTACTGGAGCGTTGTACAACGTGTTGGTTTCGTTTAAACGGGCCTTTTTGCTAACGAGCAAAAAATGTAAACCAAAAAATTCTCCTATAAACAGGGCCTAAAGCCCGCCGCACACGTTGAGAAACTGTGAGGACACTGCCACGCGAGGCACTTATCTCACCGTGTGCTCTTTTATTGTTTGTTTGTTTGATATTTTTGGCCTTGCGTAGCCAAAGATGCAACGTCTGCGGCGAGAAATCGTCTGAGCTAAGTGCCTCGTGTGGTAGTTTCCTCGCACAGTTTCTCAACGTGTGCGGCGGGCTTAAGACTATATTCAGTCTGTTGCTTCTCATTCCCATTACCTTATCTTTGTTTGCAAGATCTGTCAGCATTACTAACGATGTAGTCATCATTATTGAACTACTGCTGCCCATCATAATCCCAGACAAAAACACAAAGTTTCTACCATTATGGGACTGGAGCTGGAACCAGATACACGACTGGAGAATCACTATTGCGGCTGCGCAGAACGTCCACTGATGTACACAAAAGAGGAAAATTAATACACGTTGCTATGGTAACGATTTGAAAACGAGAAGTAGTTGGATACCTTATTTCCGAGGACTTTTCGTATGTTTTTGATGAGTGTGTTGACAACCACTTCGGTGATTAGTAAAACTAGCGGAAAGTATGCTATAGATTCCTGTAAAATAACAACATAACGAACAACATAACAATTAGCGAAGGGATATTTAAAAGGTAAAGCACCATATTTAGCGTCTCGGCATAATTCCTTCAACTGAACGCTGATCTCCCAGGAAGCCGACGGTGCGCTCTTTGCCCCCCAAAGTGCTGCGTTTTAAGGGTATTTTAAAAGTGTAGGGTGAGCGGGAATCGACTGAACCTCCCGATTCAGAAAGCCGTGCACTAACCAACTAAGCTACACGTGCTCCTAATAAATCAATAACAATACGTACCTTATTAAACTGCAAGGTATCAGTTATGTACAAGATGAAGTAGAATTGAACTACGTTGATGACAACACGTGCACATGTGTACAATACTGCAACCTGCATACAACAACAAAGAAAGGTTGGATTTCTAAGGATGGATTATATATGGAATATTTATAGCTATTTGCACAAACATTGACCCTTTCGATTCCAAATCATCAACCTACAAGCTGAGACCAAAATGGCTCCTGCATCTACTAATTATATGTAGATTTTCATGTATTTCTATCTATACGCCGCATAATCTTTATGATCTAGAATACCGAAAATATGTTTCGGTCGCTGTTTGAAACATCCACGTACGCGCGCTTCTTTGAAATCATCTAGTCAACACTGATTTTCCAAAGTTCATTTCAATGTCGGCTGCTGTAGTCAATGGTGTGATATTATCATAATGAACTGGTTTGCTCTCATGCCATCAAGCCTCCTCTCAAAGGGGAACCGGCTCTTGGGTGGTCATTTTACCAAGCGTACTTGCTCCTATTTACCCCACCCAATGTACCTCTATCTTATTTTAACACCACCCCTTCCCCACTCACACTTTCGAAGCCCACTTATATCTCAAAAATACCCCTCTTTTTACCTAGTCAAAATTAGGTGTAGTCGTTCTTTACCTTATAAAAATCAGGATCGTTCAGCCATTGTCGCCACGACCGTGCATTCGCTTCATGTTCGCTCATAGACCCGGGGGACCGCGTGGAAGATCCCGCATCAGCCTGTTGGCTGAGATATTCCAAGCTGTTCTCTGTATAGCGACGGAGAACATATAGATCACGTGATGAGGCTTTACGACGTATAACCTTAAGATCCCCTCTGTTGGAAGTGAGCCGTTCTCGTCGAGTAGGTTCATTGGTGCCCCAGTGAAAGACGAACGAGAACACGAAACCAAATCCAACAATGACCAAACTAAGAGTCTGTAGAAACAATAAAACGAGTATTTAATTTGGTTGTGGATCCAGCCCCGAATGCATATGAGTCGCGCGTGCCGCACATTTTAGAGCACTGAAGTCGGAGGCTTGATTTTAAAGTTACGACTTTTCATGGGTTAAACGTGAACTTGTGAGCATAAAATTTTATGATGGATATAAAACGAGAATACTGAGAAACATTGGTATTTTTTATTGAGAA
Organism: Telmatactis stephensoni; assembly: GCA_029948255.1. Classification (NCBI taxonomy): domain Eukaryota; kingdom Metazoa; phylum Cnidaria; class Anthozoa; order Actiniaria; family Isophelliidae; genus Telmatactis; species Telmatactis stephensoni. Next base: position 142,099 of record JALIZF010001611.1, on the reverse strand, counting down.
TATTTCGGCTGAAATTGCGAGTGGAGAACTCTATATTACAACTATTGTAAGAGTGGCAGAGGGAGGGACGAGCCATAAATGACGCAGAAAACTTTGAGGCAATCACGCAGCTACTTTAATTTCAAAATGGCAAATCACGCATGCGTTCAAACACGCTTTTGAACAATCACGCCTCACGCAAAAGCTCTTTGCTACGCGTATCGTCTGCACTCTAGGTGCGGTTTTTTTGCCATTCGTATAGAGCCCGATTTACGCGACAACCTTTTTATGGCACGCGCGGACCCATCATTTTTGGCACGACACACGTAATCATCATTGTGTGAAAATGAAATTTGTTGTACCTACAATAACCGTTCCACCTGCCCAGAATTATCGATGCCGTGCCACTCGCCATAAAAAGGCTGTCGTGTAAATCGCACAGTTGATATTACTTGATTATTTATTCCCACGCACATTAATAATAACTGAGGGTATTGGCAATCGCGTGCTCCAAGACATTGAACAATTACGTATCTACTTTGTTAAATCCTATCAATTTTAAAGAGTGCTTGACCCAACCCTTGCGTGGTTCGTGCCAATTCATGTCCATCCTCTTACCATAAAGTCGTCCTCTAGGGCGGGTGTCACGTGCCGTTCCTCTGCTTGACCGAGTAAAATCCATGTCATACAGAACACGAAAACCCCACAAGCAAACGATAAGCCAGACCTGTAAAATGGATCATCACTCATTGGGGGTTTAAACTTTAATAAGGGTTAAGAATACCTTCTATTAATATTCATGTAACGATGTGTAAATGGGTAGAAGTGCTCATTTAGTTTAGGAAAAGAATACGAAAATTGAAATTTCAAAACCTTAATTGATTTTTCAATTAGTTCACATTGTTGATTTTAAGAACAGAAGACGTTTAAATGATAAATGAATAATCAGTCTAAAGTAATTTGAAAAAATGAAAATTTTGTTTTGAATGACAAAATAAGTGGAAATGTAAGGTAATGCTAGGAAAACTTTTTGGTTTGCAATTTTACTAAGAAAACGTACTCTACAATAGTTCTGCAACATTGCGCGCTAAAATGTTAAAGTCCGCGCCCGATGCACCTATCCTGCGCACGGTGCGTCTGTCCTTCAGCTTATTTACAGTTTATTTACAGTTTTATTTACAAAAGTTTACAAGGCAAAGGCATATACCTGATAGCGTTAAGCTCTGCTGCCTCGTCTTGTTTCTGTACGATGTCAGGCATCAACGAGAGATGCGCTACACGTATGATGGACCACCCTACATGTAACATCACTACAGCGACCCCATAGTAACCTAATTTAGAAGACTGCGGGCTGTCATCATAGCACAACAAACAACGACTAAATATCAATGGCCAGGATAAAAACACTATCAAGGTACCAAGAAGATGAAATAGCTTCCTTCTTCCGTACGATGGGTGGAAATTGGGAACAAATCTATCAATGGATATTTCAATAAATGGAGTCAATAGCGCGTCCGATACTTGAGCGATAACGAAGAGGTAGCCAGCATCTGCTGTAGATAATCCCACGACTTTGCTGAAATACAGGAGTAAATATGTGCACCAAACTATATAGCATAAATCACTGAAGACATGGCCAACACTGAAGGAAACGCGTTGTCTGAGCGATAAGGAAATTCTACCTCGTCGATAGCGAGGGTCGTTGTGCTTGACGTCTTTCCAGATTTTCTCAGCGATAGAGACCCACTCCATGACTGTTCTCATTGATGTTTAGAGACTGGAATTCGACAGCGGCATTGCTTTAGAACATTAGAAGTGTGAGGACGTAAATCTTCGACGGTCAGGTACTGAAATGTTTAGAAGAGGTACTATCCACAAACCAACGTGCGGTTAAACGTGGCGACACCCGTCGGAGACTGCTCACGTTTTACATTAACGACTTACAGCAATAAAACGAAATTTTGAGAATATCCAACGGCTTTGGTCCCTAACTGTTAACCCCTCTTAAATATCCAAAAACTTCTGTAGGAATGTAAATGCCTTCACATCGTGGGAATTCAGAATTGAATTATAAATCATTGTAGGGTAGCTTTAATTGGATAAAAATAGAAGGGGAATGACATTTGTTTTGAAAGTTCTGCATAGTTAATCAACCACATTTTCAAGGAAAGTGGGCCACCTCAGGAGTGTGTTTCCAAACAAGAACCACAATTGGCCTATAAGAACCCAACTACACTCAGAGAGATCAAGTCTATCAATTATCTAAAGGCCGCTAACCAACTTAATGAACGATGTCCAATATTTTTATTTCAAAAGCACTAAATATTGCTATTTTAAAGACTTTGTGTTGTTGTAAGTGAATAATCTACAGTTGGTCAATAAGTGGAATATTATGTCTTATTTTTCATTTGTTTATCAACAACATTTCTTTTTAAACCCCGCCGTCTCTGTAACAGTGCCATCAATATACTTATCTAAAAAATGTTTACTTTTTTATATCGAAATGAAGAAATCTTTAGACGTTAATATGAACGATTTTTTTTCCCGCGTCCGTTTTAAAGGCTGGTGCTTTTGGCTTATATTTCACAAGTTTCATAACTCAAAATCTCTCGCAAACTATTTATACTGATTATAAACCACAAAATAATCTGAATGTACATGAAAATATGAACTCTATTGTTTGCAGATTAAACTGCCATCTAAACACTTTTTTGTCAGGAAACCGGCCTGTGGGGTTCGTAACATTGATTATCAACATGACAGGTAGCACCTATCGGTGAAAGAAGTGTTAATCCAAAACACCAAAACATTCCACCTTAGAGCTTTACCGGCTCTCTTTTATAAAAAGAGAAAGGCAAAACTCCATTGTGTAACTGCCGATTTTAGTACATATTTCTCGACAGGATAAAACAGACTCTCTCTGGAATAAGAAGGGCCTTCAAAACGTTTCCAAACGACAGAGAAATACGAAGAAATAGTTTCATTTTTACACTACAAGAGTAAAAATGCCGTTAAATCATTATCTATCAAAAACCGACCAAAATAACAGAAGTACAAGAAGCCTAAATAAACGGTAGAATCACTACTCGGGCTCCCTGTGTTATCTCCAAAGATATTCCAGTCTATTCGTCATTTAATCCAAACCAACGACGATCCTTGTCAACAAGATCACCATGGCAACGTTGACGTCATCAATTAGTGTGCACTACTGCATGTCGTTTAGTCGACGATAAGATATCAGCAGTTCATTAGCCATTTCTGCCAGCTTGATTTCGTTCTTTATTACTTCAATTTGCAGTTCAATATCAAGCTAGAAAAGAAGACAAAGAGTCATTTATATAAAAAGAGGCGCCTAATTTTTCTCCTCAAACAAAAACAATTTTCGTATGTGTGAAACGGAACGCGCCGTGCTGTAACCGTGTCAGTGCCGTGATGTGTATAAAAACATTCAAAATTCCTGCCGTAACCATGCCGTGACCGTGCGGTGCCGTTTTCACAGTCATACGAAATCTACTCTATTTACGCGCGACTTAAATATGATGTGATTTCTTCGTATAAACGGTACATTTTGTCCTGAGACGGGAGCAAAACAAGAACAGCTCAGGACGCTATTCCTCAATTAGTTACGTCTTAGACTAAAGTATCACTTAGACAGAGACTTTGTGTCTTAGATCAGATGCGTTTCATTTTCGCTCGTATAAAATGGCCTCGTAAGTATTTCTTTCTAGGGAGGGGAGAAGATAAACTTCGTCTCTCTAAATGAACTTACCTCATTTTGAAGATCTACATCGAAACCAGCTGAAAGTTTTTCTCTCTCGTAAAGCAACTCATTTTCAGAATTACTGCAATAAACAAAACAATTTATTTATTACTAGTAATGAGTGAAGTTTCTTCCATTACTATTACGCTGTAATGTATAGGTATAAACAAGATATCATATATACTACTTAATCAGGGTATTAAATATATGAATTATGACTGCACGGGTTGGACCTGGCTAGCCGGGTTTCCTGTGGTTGTCATAGTAACAACTTACCGGGCAGCGGCTTTCTCGACTTCTTTCTGATAAAGTACTTCTTTGAAGTGGATTTCTTGTTGAAGCTTTAATCTTTTAATCAAAAAAAATTTTTTTTTAATTTTTAATTTAAAAAAATGTCATTATGATGAAGACGACGATGATGATGATACTGATGAGCACATGGTGTTACAATGGCTGTGATGGTAATGTGACTGTTGCTATGGTAATATGATGGTTGTCACGGTAATTTGAATTTTGCCTTGGTGATGCAATGGTTGAAATAGTGATGTGAATGTTGCTATGGTGACTAAGGGACTGATGTCATGGTAATGGTGTTGCTATGGTGATGTCATGGTTGTCATGGTGATGGAGTTGGCATAACAACTATGTTCATACCAACCTGTCGTGGTCTGGATACAATTCTGATGTTTTCTTGTCTTGGTTCATTTTCACCTGCAGTGACTTGTTTTCCTTTTGTATTGACAGTAAAGTCAGCTACAATGAAGAGCACAAATTGCCATTAAAGAGCACAAATTGATAATAACAGTCTAGTAAAGATAAAAAGACGTTCTGTAATCAAAAGTCAATTAGCAGTGATAACATTAGCTACAAAAGTGTTGCATGTCTCCTCTCCTTTCTCTTTCTAGAGTCAACAAGCTCCAACAATATATTTGGGAGGGAGGAAAGGGCACTCCCCCCCCCCTCTAGCACGTACACCAATGCTAGAGGACGAAGTTACAAAAAACACACACACACGTAAAGCTACTTACCTTGAGATTCTGAAGCATTAATACTTTCGGACAATCAGAGTACACTGGGGAGACATCATCCCGTGGAGATGCCAGAAAGTCATCGAGGGGAGGAGAGGACGGAGTTTCATTCCAATTAGTACTCTGAGACGATGGCAAGTTGATTGGACTAGGCTTATCAGAAACGCATACTGTTTTAGTGAAGTCTGATACTGAAAGCATGGAGCTCTCAATGTGTTCCTCACCATTCCTAGCCTCAATAGCTACATTATCCTTTGGATGAGTATTTGTCAAAACAGGGCGTTCACTCGTGGGTATATCATTCACAGTTTTGTTAGAGACTTCGGTAGTATATGGAGGACTCTTGTTATCTATCTCTTTGATGGAGTTATTGTTGTCAATGATCTGAGATTTACTGTAGACGTTGTCGTTGCAAACTTGGTCAATTAGTTCCTCTCTAGGGAGAGAGTTTAATGGAGTACTTTCACTTAAAAGGATATCATTCTCCCTCTTCGATATTGTAGAGTTGATTTCCATTCCTCTTCCTGAGTTGCTGCTAACGTTTTGGGCTTTACCAATGCAATCTTTCTTGGTCGGTGGATTTTCTACTACGCCCTTAGGGGTAGAGTTTGTCAAAGGACTGCCTTCACTCGTGGATAGATTATTCTCAGCTTTATGAAGACGATTGACATTAAACGGAGGAGCTTTGTATTTCATCCCTGTGGCACTGTTAGTACCTTGTAAACAAGTAGTAGTAAGGTTACCATTCAGATCGTTAGATGGATGAGATTGTACCTTATTTTCTATGGGTCGCAAAGGCTCCTGGGATACCATTACATTACCATCGTTGGATGGGTGAGATTGTACCTTATTTTCTATGGGTCGCAAAGGCTCCTGGGATACCATTACATTACCATCGTTGGATGGATGAGATTGTAGGTTACTTTCTATGGGTCGCAAAGGCTCCTGGGATACCATTACATTACCATCGTTGGATGGATGAGATTGTAGGTTACTTTCTATGGGTCGCAAAGGCTCCTGGGATACCATTACATTACCATGATCGTTGGATGGGTGAGATTGTACCTTACTTTCTATGGGTCGCAAAGGCTCCTGGGATACCATTACATTACCATGATCGTTGGATGGGTGAGATTGTACCTTACTTTCTATGGGTCGCAAAGGCTCCTGGGATACCATTACATTACCATGATCGTTGGATGGGTGAGATTGTACCTTACTTTCTATGGGTCGCAAAGGCTCCTGGGATACCATTACATTACCATCGTTGGATGGATGAGATTGTAGGTTACTTTCTATGGGTCGCAAAGGCTCCTGGGATACCATTACATTACCATGATCGTTGGATGGGTGAGATTGTACCTTACTTTCTATGGGTCGCAAAGGCTCCTGGGATACCATTACATTACCATGATCGTTGGATGGGTGAGATTGTACCTTACTTTCTATGGGTCGCAAAGGCTCCTGGGATACCATTACATTACCATGATCGTTGGATGGGTGAGATTGTACCTTACTTTCTATGGGTCGCAAAGGCTCCTGGGATACCATTACATTACCATCGTTGGATGGATGAGATTGTACCTTACTTTCTATGGGTCGCAAAGGCTCCTGGGATACCATTACATTACCATCGTTGGATGGATGAGATTGTAGGTTACTTTCAGTAGGTCGTAAAGGCTGCTGAACTACCACTGCGTCTTTGGATTTCTTTGGTGAAAATCTGACATCTTGACACTCAATTTCTTGTTCTGATATTGCGAGGTAAGGATCTTGAATTGATACTTTACTCTCTGTACCTCTGGAGACGTCACTTTGGCTAGGGACCGTTGCTTGAATTGCGAACGATGGCTGCTTGGACAGATCTCTAGAACCAGTCATAGAAGACTCATTCCCATGTGATTCAGATGAAGAGGAATGACACCCATTGTGAACCGTAGAAGGCGACATGGTCCAGCTGGACTGTGGCAAAGAGGTCTGATGATCAAATGATCCAGGAGAATGTTGTGCGTTGAGCACAGATGAATGTGGCTGATTCCCATTAGATTCACTGTGACACCCAATGGATCCTACAGAAGGAGACTGGTGCCATACGTTAAATTCTGTAGAGGGAGACCGGTGCCCTACTTTAGTTTCTGTAGAGGGAGAATGGTGCCATACTTTAGATTCTGTAGAGGGAGACTGGTGCCATACTTTAGATTCTGTAGAGGGAGACTGGTGCCCTACTTTAGATTCTGTAGTGGGAGACTGGTGCCATACTTTAGATTCTGTAGAGGGAGACTGGTGCCCTACTTTAGATTCTGTAGAGGGAGAATGGTGCCCTACTTTAGATTCTGTAGTGGGAGACTGGTGCCATACTTTAGATTCTGTAGTGGGAGACTGGTGCCATACTTTAGATTCTGTAGAGGGAGACTGGTGCCCTACTTTAGATTCTGTAGAAGGAGACTGGTGCCCTACTTTAGATTCTGTAGTGGGAGACTGGTGCCATACTTTAGATTCTGTAGAGGGAGACTGGTGCCTTACTTCAGATTCTGTAGAGGGAGACTGGTGCCCTATTTTAGACTCTGTAGGAGACTGGTGCCAACTCGAAACAGCAAAGGGAGATTGGTGTTTATTAGGAGGACTAAAATTGGGGTCACAAGGAACTTGTTTTTCACCCTTAAAAGTTTCAGGCGAAACTGGCGAAGCAGTAACATGTGTTGGTTTACACGTGGGTTGAGGATTCCAAGCTCCGTTCTTAAGAGACTCTGGGTCACTACAAGTCATAACTGACTTGTTTTGTGGGGACATTTGCTCTGAACTTGATGCCATTCCATGAAAAGGCTGCTTGTCACTTATCCCAGTAGACGGAGTGTTGGGTGGGGTCAGGGGTAAATGATGGCCGTTGGACACCACATTGGATACATACTCTGCCATAATGCTAAGGGTACAGTTGGGACCCTCATCTGTTGTAGCATATGTAGCGGTTTCTCCCGGGACCTCAGAAACCTTCTTTAAGATTTCCTCAATTCTTTGACAGAACGAAGGATTATTATCTGTGTAAATGAAAATAAGTTGAGCATCAAATAAAAATGAAAGTCTCTCAACAACTGACTCTACTAGTTCATATCTGTCTTAATGACAATGCAATTATCGGTGAAATGGTAGGTTAACACCAACACTAGCGGTAATTATATAATACTTGCTATAATAAGCGCGCTCTAATTGGTTGAGAACCGCGTGTGATTACTAGAGTGATTTAGCAAACACGACGCGACCTTAAAGAGGACGCCGCGCGCTAACGAATTTTGTTCGAAATGACCATTGACTTCGCCGAAATCAAGAGGACGTGAAAACAAGCGGAATGGCGTCCTGAAAGTGGCATCGCGACGTTGTCACGGCAGTCACGCAACGAACAAATGTGATAAATTCGTCATCTAACGTCCAGTTTTTCACGTCGCGTCGCGTTTGCTAAGTCACTCTAGTATACACGCACAGATGACGTCAAAAAATCTTACGCGCGCTCTGATTGGTTGAAGGCTTTGATTTTGATAAATAGTATTTAAAACAAATAAATTCTATTTTAACTCATTCATAATCGTTTGTAATAACGATATTTACCAGCTGACTTGACCTTTGCTATTGAGGCATAAACTTGATTCTTAACCGCTTCTTCGTCGTTGTCCTCCACCGACCGACGGCGTACAGTTGGGTAGTTCCTCCTGAGCAGTCTATCACGAACTTAAACAAAATCAAAAACACATGCATATTAACTAGGGAGCGTATCGTATACCTGACGGGCGTCAAAACATACGGACAGCCGGTCACTGACTACGGACGGATTTAAACCTCTATTTGGTCAAAAGGTTGCTTAAAAAGGGGCACAGTTTATAAAAGTGTCAAGTAATGTCAACCTACGAGTAGGACCTCAACTTCTTGCAGCTGGCTTTTATCATGCGTTGCGTGACGGTTCTAGGCGTTGCGTGACGAAGTTAAAACAGGTTGCAACAAAAAGACTAGTTGAGTTATACAGAAACACCAGACAGGAGGGAGAAGCAATTATTGGATTTCATAATTACCATTCGATATTTCTTCTCTGTCTTTTTCCACAGGGCTTAACGATGTTCGCGTCTGACTGGCCAACTCGACCACCATGTGTCGATTACCAAACACTCGTCCATTCATGGTCGACACTGCTCGCTGTGCTTCTTCAAAGTTTTGAAATCGCAAAAACCTGACGTTATAAAACAACAATAGAATAAATCCTATAGACAGACAGAACCAGAGAGAAAAGGAATTATAGAGAAGCTGGAGATTACGGAAACGTCAAGAAGTGTTTTGACGCTTTGCATAGATTAACGCAAACATTACAATAGAGCCAAGTCTTTTGTTTTGGTGTCTCCAGAAGAGGGAAACAAAAGAGTAACGCCATGACCTAAAGTTAACCAAAATATTTATTGCAACGGGTCCTAAAACACTTTTTATCATTTGCTTTCAAGTATAAAAAAATTAAAATTTACTGAGACAAAAGCAACAATACAATCGCGGTTTTCAGGAACTAAATTCACGAAGTCAACAATTTTTCAAGTCTTTTTAAAATAATCCCTAAATTCTTAATTTTTTTCTAGAAAACTAATTTCTCAAAAAAGAATGAATGTTTTTCCTTTTTAATCCGGAAGGGAACTCCTTACTTCCGGTTCGTGGTAGTCACGTGGACGAGTGACCAAACGCGTGACGTGTCCCCAGCGTGGCCACTCAGCCCAGAGCCACGCACCTAACACGGGTGGACATTCGTGTTGTCGTTTCGTGTCGCCTTCTTGTCATCGAATTGCCCGGCGATCTTTAAGTTGAATTGATTCTCTTTGAAAACACAATTGAAGACGCGGAGTTTGAGAAGATTTTGAGGATCGTTATGGACAGGAAATCGTTCATGGATCACTCAGAAAACCCGACCCCTGAACGCTTCGCCGCCATCTTGGAAAACCAACGTGCGATTATGGTCAATCAGTCCACCATACTTCACAACCAAAACAAGATCCTCCGTGGATTGGAGCAGCTGTTCACGTTGATTCCTAATGCTCAAAACACCCTCAGCGGCCAAGCAACCCCATGTACGCAAAACTTACCTGTTACACCGGTTGTTAGCGTGCACGGAGTCCTTCCATCAGTTGTCGAGCCGACGCGAGTGGAACCAGCGCTAACTCAGATCACTGTGGTCCCTGCAATGCCTTTGCAACTATCAAACACACGCGCGGACCAACAGCAACAGACCGCTACAACTACAATCACAACTCAGCCGATCACATCCATTCAACCTATCCCAGAAACTAGTTTTTCCAACTCGTCTATGGTGACAGTTCACCCAGCCCCCGTGCCCGCTGTGGCGATGACATCTTCTCCAGACACATCAGACGACGAGCGAACTCCCCAATTTACATCAAGATCGGAGATTATGCAAATCAAATGTAAGAGTTGCTCCATTGGAAATTTCTCGGTTCAGCTGTTGAGGCATATTTTCCAGGCTGAGGAACTCGCAAATCGAAATTGCTCAGGCACTCGTGGAAAAGAACAAGTCGACCCGGTGAGATTAAAATTTATCAAAGAGACTGTTTTCGAGTTGTACAATATTTCGGCTGACGAACGGCTCAACACATGGCGACACTGCGTTCGTGCTATGGACGAATTTTTACGCCGACCCAAAAATAACAGAAAATTCAAAGATATTGGGCCTCCAACGCTTGTGGAACTCAACCAAAAAGTGAACGATTCTGTCAAAGCATTTTTTACAAGCTAAAGAACTCAAAACCGAAGTTGCTGTGGCACTTGTGAAAAGAAGAGCACACCAAATGGTGGGTTCAAAATTCTCAAGAATAAACTGTTTATATTGGTAAAACATCGCAGTATAGAATCACCAAGACTTTGCATTCACACTATCGTGGATTAGGACCAAAAAGCGTTCTTGTGTTGTAAAATTAGACTAAGATTTAATTTGCTTGGTAAGAAATATTAAGATTAAATGGAAGATTAAATTGTGTTATTTATTTGCGCATTTTTCCCCAAGCTACTAAACTGGGAAAACAGTGTTAAAGAACCTGCTAACAGGTTAAAGTTCTTGTTTAGACAAAAGATACCATTATGAAATAAGATTGTTATGTAAATATAAACTACTTCGCTGAAATGATACTAAATAATCTTGTGTAAACCTTGTAATGGAAATAAATCCTAGAATTCTGACTGATTTCTGACATTTTCAATATTTTAGACTTTGATTGGCACCTCTAAAGATTGCCAAGAACATACTTGCACCACCCCTCCCCCCTCATCCCCTGGAGAAAAGACAGCTGCTTGCAATGCAGCCAAAAAAAGACTAATTTATTTTTGAAACAAATAAATTGGCAATCATTTTTGTTTTAATAATTTGTTTTCACTCCAGTGTCCAATATTTGAAAGCTGCTATAATTAGGAGAGAAGAAAACTGGAAGTTTAGTTTCAGATTATTCTATTCAGTCCTTCAGAACATTGTTAAAATGGAGACACACATACTTTTAATTATTTATTTCAACTCTGAGATCTGAAATCTGAGTTTAACAGTAACAAGAATATTCTTTTTGCTTTGAAATCTTAGAAAAGCTATTTTTCCACAGTGAGCTACAAAATGGGAATCATTGTTCTAATTCAACTGTTAATGTTGTCAGATTTCACACCAACAAAGATATTTCCAACATACCCATAGGTAAAACTCTTGGAAGTTAAGTCTGATGGTGGTGCAATATGGCCATCTTTGATGTCCCCTACATTCTTAAACAAGTAGACCAGTTCTCTCTGCATTGATAAACAAATGGTAAACATCACCAACAGAAACTTGCTGCTACATAAAGTGTTTTTGTTTTTATATATATTTTCTGTTATCATCTCTTTATCAGAAATGTTTAAGAAAAGAGTGACCATCCATTATGCAGCCACCCCCTGTTGAATGGCCAGTTTTCAAAGCCCTGCATCAGTGTAAATACTGAAAATATAACCCCTGTTAAGTGGTCAACCTCCATTAAGTGACCACTCCCTGAGAGTGGCAGCTTAAAGGGGGACTAGCATCAAAATTGTTTGTGTGACATCATACTCTCAACCTAAACATTCAGCTTCATACATTTCTTTGCATTTGGTTTCTTAAACTATTTCATTTCTTTCATACTAAAAGTTTGTAAGGAGTTTTCCTGCATTGTTTAGGCTGCGGATTTATTTTCTGGCCAGTTTTCTTTATTGCAGAATAATCACACTAGGATATTTCAATTTTAAAGAAATTTATAGAGCTGATTGCTTGGGTTGAGTGTATGACATCACTGACACCTCCAAAGATTTATAAAAATCTAATAGAGTGCAAATAATATACCCGTGAAATAGATAGCTAACTAATTCCTAATTAGGTGCTATGTGTTGCCTAAGTTTAATTAGCTAGGAAATAGGTAAGCCATGACGAGTAAGGCAAGTGTACGTGCGCAACGTGCAGATTCTAGACTATTGAAGACCATTAAAGACACATAAAAATACTCACAAAAACTGAAACAATATTTTATTGTGCATGATTTTTCAAGTCATAATTCGACATGTTCGCTTTTTTTTTTGACAAGTTCAGCTCAAAAATAATATACATGTTAGAAAACACGTTAATTTGCATACTGAGTCGTTGATCTAGCAAAAGCCCGTGCAACTGTTATGCCTGACTGAATTCCTATGTCTTGTCTAATTAAGCACTATCACCTAATTAATCCCATCTATTTCACGGATATATTATTTGCACTCTACATACTTCCCATGATAATGTAAAGAAAACAAACTATCCAGTTATCAAATGGCTCTTTGAGAGTCTTTCAGTTCAGTTTCAATGAAGTTTCAGCGAAATTAGATATTGAAGGATTTTGATGCTATAGTCCCCCTTTAAAGGAGTTTCACTGTCAGTCAAATGTCACATAAAATCATTATGTCAGAATAAGACAGATTTTCTTACTATAGTTGTATCTGCTGGAAGTCTTCCAATGTACACTGTAAATAAGGACTGACGCCATAGATACAATTCTCTTGGATTGAGACATTCTTCTTTTACCATGCCCTCAAGCTGAAAGGCTTTGTAAATTAAAAATATGTGCTCAATAAATCAAAAATGAGGTAGAAAACGATGTTTCCTAGTGTCATTAAGAGAGATTCATTTTTATTTTATTTACTTTGCCTTGAAGGCAGGAACACAGCTACAGCTTATAACCAATTACAGCGGGCCCAGATAACTTGAACAAAAGGTTATGATCAGCTCATTAATATTATTATTTGAGAAGAAATAACCATTTTACTTGGGATGTTTTTTTGTAATCATTTATCTTATTTTCTATCATTTACATATTTTATGCCTTTGAGCCATAAAGAGTTATATAATTCATGAGAATTAATATAATGTCTCTTATATAAGTGATTTCTCACTCTTTATATTGAAGAACTTTCAGAGGAACACAGTAACTGCCATCAGAGTAGATTTCATATAACTGTGAAAACACCATGGTCATGGCACAGCACAGTTAGGGCAGGACCCGGGAGGGGGGGGGGGACTCCGATCGTAAATGGATGGGGATGTTCGTCGTACCTTTTAGGGGTCAAAATCTTCAATCTGGTACCTTTTAGGGTGTCTCAGACTTAAGTGGACTACCAGAGACATAGCCGGTACCTTTTAGGGACTGTTTTGGGGTAAATAAACTACCTAAAATAAGCATGAAAGGGATGATTTCAATGATCTGAATTGAATCTTCAAAGCACATTGATAACAAATGTTTCATTACTCTAATTCTTTATTATTGTTTTTGAATTGGTACCTTTTAGGGGTAGAAATGAATTGTTGCCACTCCCACTCAGGTACCTTTTAGGGGTCATTTTCAAAATTTCCGACAAGCATCCCTGTCATCTTATATATAGGAGTCCCCCCCCCCCCCCCGGGGGCAGGAATTTTGAATGTTTTGATACACAACATGGCAGTTGCAGGGTCACAGTATGGCATCGTGCATTTCACACTCATACAAAATCTGCTCTATAATCCAGTCTCAATACTAAGACCAGTCAGAATTTCCCAGCTTAGAAGCAGAACTTCTGATCACTAGTTGAATTTCAAACATTTATCAAATCTTTATCCTCATATTAACTGCCTAAATAACAGTCTCAATTGGGTGAGGACCTTTTAGGACTTGGCCTCAATACATTAAAACCCTGCCTTATTACCACCATGTTACAGTGCTGCGCCTCGAACCGTTACCACTACCACAAAGTTTTTGATTACTTTTTGACATCTTTTGGACAACTTTGAATACTGCTAACCAATTAGATATATACTGGCGCTTCACTTTGATGTCTCAATAGGCGAAGTTTGTACATCATATCGAAACATCAAAGTGAAGCAACGATATTTAATTGGTTAGCGGTATTCAAGATTGTCAAAAAGATGTCAAAGATTAATCAAAAACTTTGTGGAAGTGGCAACGGTTCGAAGCGCAGCACTGTAATCCCCGGGGGAGACTCCTTTGTAAAAGGATCAGGGTATGCTTGTCGGAAATTTTATAAAATACCCCTAAAAGATACCAGAAGTCTTTTAAGAAGGACGTGGCTGGACTGTAGTATTATGATGAACATAAAAATTGAACAGTTGACATGCTTTTGTTGGGCAAATTTCTTCCATTTGAGAACAAGAATTAATAAGCAGTGGGCTCTTTTGATACCCCATGAGAGACCAGGAAATGCTAAAACTCTAAACTTCAATTTTAACACCCTAAAAGATACCAAATTGCTGATTTTTACCCCTACGAGATACGACGAGTATACCCGATCATTTTACAATGGAGTCCCCCCTGGGGTTAATCCATCCACCCTGCTATTATAGCCATCTCATTTTGGCCCAGCAACATCACACTAATCTCTTGATTATATGATTATATACATCTTTAATATGGCCAACATATTATTGTGACCAGTTATTTTTGTCCCAAAGATGGCTGTACTATAGGGGTTCCACAGTAATTGGTATGAACATGGTTGGCCTAGTGCTGAGAACACTGGGAACCAGATCATATGTGAACTGAGTTTGTTTGATGTGTTGTTCTTAACCATGCCACAAGTGGGTTTCTCCATTTTTTCTTCCCTCAGCAAAAATCAGCATGTGAGTTGAGCATTGTATGTAAAATACACTTATTTCAAAAAACGTTGTTGCAGTTCAGAGCAACAGAGCAACAAGCGTCAAGCCAAGACTGAAATGAATGATGGTTTGGTACTGATAATGTATTCAAAATCACACTTGTTTTCAATAGAATGAAGTGCTACATACTAACAAGCACGTGAAAATGCTAACATTTGTAACTACAGAACAAGATCAGAACAAGTATGATTTGTATATGTTGCTATCACAAAACCATCATTCATTTCGGTCTTGGCTTAATGCTTGTTGCTTTGAACTGCAACAACGTTTTTTGAAATGAGTGTATTTAATGTAGAGGTAGTGAGTGTGAGTGCCAGCAGATGAAGAACCACTATGTGGATATATACTGCTGTGAAAATATTGATTAATTAATCTATTTTTATTTACTTGGACATGTATAATGTAGTCAAGAGCAAATCAAGCAAAAAAATAATGATGCAATCAACCTACCATCATTGTCAGGGGAGTGTCGTTCTGGTTGATACATTTGAGATGATGGAGTTCAGTCTGTAAATAAATACAAGAAACTTGTTTAATACTTGTTGATCACTTTTACAGGGGGTTATTATAGTGTAGTGAAAGTAGGGGCAATACTGGGTTTTACTCAGCTGATTGAAGCCTTTCAATCTGTCTCCCCATTCAATGGTAATTATCAAACACTGACCATCATGTTCTAGCAACAAGAACTGAATACTATACATAATCAGCTTATGAAAATCTAACACAAGTGTGAATAGATCACCACATTGGCTAACATGTTTAATGCATGTGTTTAATGTAGGTTTCCACTCAATTCAAAACCTCTGGGAATAAGTTTCGTCTTTTGCATTTTAATATGTGGAAATTTTTGGAACAAAAGTCCTTATTCCCCAAGATTTTGAGTTGGATAGAAATGTACATATAGCAATGGGTTAGCTGATTAGGTCTGTGACACCAACTGATACTCTTTACTCCCACAAAGGGCCAGGCTCAAAATATCAGTAATGCAGTGCTTTTTATAGTGAACACACACTTCCATTCATTCCTTATAGCTTTCCTCCCTCTCTAAATCTCTATAGTATGTTACATTTTGATGAACAAACATATATGTTCATATTAACTTCATAAAATGTATACCATTTACTTCAATTGTGATATGAGTACTAACATATAAATCATCTTTGCAGTTAAATCACCCAAACATTAGAGAGGTTAAAATTCAAGTAAATGGGAAACAATGGACTACATACTGACAGGGTCACATGACCTGCTTTCTTCTCATCTCCCATTTGCTGCTTTAATGCTTTAATGTTTGTCGTAAAAGTGAAACATCACTTATTTGAGTGCCAAACACACAATGCCAGGCGGGCAAAAAGCAGGTCGTGTGATCCTCTCTGCTGTCTGCTACTTTGTAAATGGGAATCTTAACCTCTCTATTATAAACCCACTGACAACTTTAAAAGGTCAGCATTCATCAACCCCACCATGGAGGTCAGACAGAGGTCTTTCTATGCTTTCTAAGGATAACATACTGTACACAGTTCCTGTTGGAAAAGTTTCTTAGTTTGTTTACTGTATATTTTTTGGCAATCTCCCACCTACAATGACTGTTCCTCAGATAAATAAAGATCAGTTGTTGCTCAAACTATCTGCTCTGACCATTTGCTTGTTTTTAATCAGCTGATAACAGTTCTTGAATCTCATTAGTTAGCTTCAAATGACAGGAAAACATTACCCTTCATGTGCTCTCAACCATATAGTATTCTATTGAAAATTTGTCATTCGGCTGAGAAAAAAATGTTCACGAGAGCGGAGAGAGATATGACGTCTATTGCAAACATGCAATAACTTGAAATATGATTTATGCAAATGAAGCAAATTAAAGATCCTTCTATACCTGTACATAGAACAGGCTAGCAAAGGGGTTCTGCATGATGCATACAGCACATGATACTGTATGTGATACAAAAATCCCATCTTTACAACCTATACTGCCACAGAGCCTAAATCTTGTACAGTTGCCACTCTCACAAAATCATTGGAAAAAATAAGAATAAAGAATAATAGCCTGCGTTTATACCTACAAAAATCTTTGAAAATGAAAAATAAATTCAACAAAATTCCAATCCCCAGTCCTCCCCCACACGATTTTCATTTTATGCACGCAAATTTGTTCATTCAAACGTTGAGGCACGACGGAAGAGATAATAGTACTAAACACTGGCTCTCTACTACCAGAATCACGAAAGACATAGAAAAAACTAAATAACACAAACTAGTTACAAAAACCCTCGAAATGTTATGTTAGGCAGCTAAATATCGCAAATGCAGCCAACTGTACTCGGGCCACGCGGCAAGTCTGACATGCGACGAATTTACACAAGAGCTGACGTTTAGCATCTCAAAATATCACATTTCAAATATCTTACCGCCACTAAATTGCTCCAGTATTCAAGCACAATGCTAATTTGAAATGTTTTGGAAACTTAATCGTTCAACTGTTAGGTTTTCATCAAGAAAACAGAGTTGTTTGAGACCTAGTCCGAGTTGTCAAGTGTCAAGTCAACGCTGTCACTGCTGCCTCTTCTCCACGTGTTTGTTTGAAATGACAGCGTGACAACACAGGAACCCCAAACACCAACAACGGATCGAAACAACTCTGATATTGCTTTTATTCTTGCCACTTTATTTATTCTTTCCACTTTACTCAAGCGGCACGTTTGTATAAATTTAACGAATACATTACCCTTAATGTTTTGTAATACAATAAGGCGATTACAGTAATTCTATAAAATGTATTTTTTTATTTTTTTGACATTCTGAATGACTGAGGATTTCATAAAACGATTTTTGTTTTTGCAAAGGCATTTACTAACTCGAGTATATCTATTTATAGGTCAAAGAGTCATGTAGTAAAGTTAAAGAATTATATTCCCACTGTGTTGTTTATATTTTGTAATTTATATGGTTATTCGATCGCAATTCAACGCAGTCCCACCGTCTGACACCATACGCTTCAGAGAATCTGCTTGAATTTACGTCTGCGTTGGGGATGGCTTGGTTAAGCTTTATCGTTGCGTCTGTTGGGAGTTTTTCGAGACCTTGTGGCGAATACGTACTGCAGAACTTAGTCGGGCGTCGTAAATTAGTGGATATAACTCGTGCTATATATTATGCTAGTTTGTGCGCGTTTTAATACTACAAGAAGAGTCTCGTGGTGTACTTTTCTTGCTATCTTGCTGCCGTTGTATGACATTTTCGTGGACGACTTGCAAAGTGAATTTGTTTTTGTCAACATCATGAAAAACCTCAACCCCTCAAGATCGCAACCATTGTCTCAAACAGCAAGGATTTGATAAACCGCAACAAATGCTAATCCCTCATATTCTATTGCTTGTTAAAAGTACTTACAAAGACAAAGAATGTTTATATGGATTCTAAATGGACATTAAAGCAAAATAACTCAAGCCAAATACAATTATTCATTCTGCTTGAATCTTACGGCCCAAAACAAACCACTAAAGTACTACATGAATAGTTTTCAATTGGTTGACTTACAATAGCCTTTATACGTTACAACTGAAAGCAGGAACAGGTGCAAACCGTAAGGATGTCAAAGTGGAATGAATATTAATTTACAGCGGTCTACTCGCTAGGGCTTGGTTGAGAATAACCCTCAGCCGAATTTTATCTGAAGCTTCCTGCTTTGAAGGAAGTCGTTGGAGCACACTCGCGCCGAATTCAAAGTATGTTTTCGGTTTTGGTTCTAAACTAGAAAAAACGAGCCACTGCGTCGAGAAACTTGGAAAGGAAAGCAAAGGTACATAGACATTCAGAAGAACATGGAGTTATGGCAGAAACTCAAGACCAACACTGGCCAAATTGCTACAAATCTCAGGCAAGCACAAGAGAGGTACAGAGAAGAGCACAGCTCAGGTTCAAAGCAATCAAGCACGCATAGTTCAAAAGAGGATGTTTCAAACAAGAACGCTTCCTCATCCAAGAAGCCAACCAAGACTCTATTAGTGATAGATTCTCATGAGAGCGATTGGTAAGATGTATGTTTGTAAGGTTTCAGTCGTTGTTTTCATTTCGTTGGAAATACTTTTCCTTAGGAAGAAAAAATGATTCTATAAATGCCATCACCATAAAAATGAAACATTTAATTCCTTTCAATAAGATCAAGAGGCTTTCCAGAGCTCAAAGATCAGGGAGTTGTAACACATGATTACTCACTGCAATATGAAATTACTTAAATATTTTCTTTGTAAAATAACGATATATTTCAAGACAACACATTTTTTGAAAACCCTTTTATCTTTTTATACCAATTGCCAGTTCTTTTATGAGCTCGGGACATTGCTTTTAGCTATTAATTTTGCTCTGTCACAATCTTGGTATCTCAAACGATAGATAAAGTTATTTTATTATTATAAGTCAGAATATCAACAGCTAACGGAGGTGATTCATATTCTCGACTCCTTTTAAAGCAGTCGAAGCCTTTCTTGTTTACAAGTGAATTTCTGCCCGGTAAATTAAACGGAGAACTTCATTAATTAATGTTTCTTACTTTTTGAAATTGTTTATGATTTTTACTGTTTATTATTTGTTTTCAGGGCCAAAATATTTCAAGGAAAAACCATGCATAATGGCGCGTACGACATAAGGGTTGAGCAGGTACTAAAACATACAACCACTAAAATTTTAACGTTATTTTTACTCAACAAGCAATCGAAAATGAATAATATTTTGGTGGTTTTACGGAAGTCTGCAAATTTTTGACGCAAACACAGTCTGTCGGATAATTAGCATTCATCTTCTAACTTGTATTTTTTGTATTGATATAAATATTTAACGAAAAACATGTTCGGAGAAAATTGGACTAGGTATATCGATTGATCTCGGAAAGTTTTCTCTTTTGTGATTTAATGAAATATCTAATCAGTTGAATATCATATAAATTCATCTTTTTTCCTTAAAGCAAAATTATTCTTAATGGAAATTGAATTGGTTAAATTGCCGCGGAAAATGATCCGAAAATGACCCTGTTTTCCGACTGTTAAATAAAACATTCTTTGAGTTCAAAAAGAAATATCATCAATTTTAGCCATGAATTTTTGTCACTATATAGTCTAGTTTATCTTTCTTTTATTTCCCGAGACATCTATCAAAAATCAGGAGTTTTAATTAACTTTTTTGTTCAGAAAATCTTTTCATTTGAGGAGTAAGTACTGATTACACATTGCAACTGTCATCTACATTCATCTTCAAAAAGATAAACCAAATTCGAAACGAAATATTAATTCACTTATCCAACGGGCGCTTTTTCTGTGAGCTCTTTTCCCGCTACACCCCATACTGTGCAACACAATGTTAGCAACTGTTAGAGCCTTTTAGACTCGGTTCAATCATTAAAGTTTCAGTAAGTGCCAGAGATCTGTCGCGTGCTCGACGAAATAAACGCTTTTGCTATATCAGTCGGCCGGCGGACTTGTGAGTACCTCTTTTGTTTTTATTTCACTTGATAAGATCGATCTATTATATCTGTCATTATGTTGAGAAACTAAATTCTTGAGAGTTCTTCATTTGCGGTAGTGTTTGTCTCTAACGCCAGAAATCGAAAACTAATACCGAAATCGGGAAGTTGGTTTCTGCGTTTTTTGTTTTTGTTTGTTTTATTTTGTTTTTGTTTTTTTTACTCGTGCCCAGGCCTCTGGGATTTGCAGTTTTTATCAATCTATCGTGTATGTCGAGAATCTGCAAAACTGTACCCAGGAGCCTTTGGGTATCGCTGGGGTCGCAGCGAGATGTTTGAAAAGCTATTTGAGAAATGTGGTCAAAATCGGTCAAGATTTGTGTTTGGTTTTGTCCTTGTTTTTCTCCTTGGAACGCTGGATAATAACAGCAATGACCCGTAAACTAATGTGATAGAGGTTTCACCAAAGAAATATAAGGCTGCATGCAATCAAGGTAAAATCTAAGCCTCTTCATTGGAAATTCAATTTGAAGACACTTTCATGAGATCAAATGTTATTGTCGGCGCCGAAGAGATTAAAAGCACTACGTACTCAACAGTACCAAACTCAGACAAGCGCGACTTACTCGTGCAAAGTCAAGCTATATATGACTTATAAACTAACCGTTTCAATTATCAGCCCCGCGTGTGTCAATAACCAAGCTGCTGGTCTGCGTGATTAGTAAGGTGGTCCTCTCTTCTTTCATGTCGAATGAATGTAATGATTCTAAGTTTAATAAAGTCCCCAGTAATCGCTAGTAAATCAACAGATGCGTCGAGCTTGGGCTACCTGTGGTTCTATTTTTGCGCAGTCAGCCCCATGCGCAAAAAAAAAATCAGAGGAAAACATTTTAGGAAGGTCTGAAAGAGGGAAAAAGAGAGAAGAAAAAAATCAAGGAAATATTTGCAGTGAAAAAAAAAACAGTTTATTGCTTCTGCCGAAGCTCGAACCCGCGACCCCAAAAGGCAATAAATCCCGGACAATGCATCCAGACACCAGAGGAGCTGAATCATCGCATTAATTTACGGTACGGCTGAAGATTTCGGCCCCAACCCCGTTATCCTTCGGCAGAACACAAGTTACAACGCTAACCCGGCAAGCCGGGCCAATGAGGGAGAAATTAGCCGGGTCCTAGTCCATTTGTAGCTAATTCCACGCGTTGCGCCACTGCGTCCTACGGATGACGTAGCAGGAAAATTTTGGTACTTATAGTAGTCCAGTCTGAACAATAGCCACTGTTGTGTAGATTTATGTTAATCGTCCTTTGGGAATCACTGGTGCACGGGACAAGAAAGTTGCACTAATGAACCCATTCACAATTTGCCATTAGAATTGAGTAACCGATTACATTTTGGTTCGGGAGCCGATTTGGGGAACCACTCTCCGCGCTTCGAAGTAAAATAAATTGCACTTGCCTCTGCCTTTTTGCGCGCACGCACAAATTCCGCACATAATATACCCGAAAATGTCATCCCTTGTGTGATTACCTGGTCCTTAATTTTTTTCCAGGCAGAGTTTGGTGATCTCAACTTAGCTTCGTATTCTGATACTGGTACAATGGTAGATATACAAGTATGTCGAGATGGTACAGTTGTCGTACGGTATGTTATTAGAAATATATTAATATAGCTTAAGTAATATCTCTTTATTCTATCAGCTTGGTCTCAGCGCAAAGGGAAAGAAAGTTTAGTATTGGATTCATTCATCCATTTATCATTCATTCATTCATTCATTTTCATTCAAAAATTTATAATGTACAATGCTGTTTAGAATTCATGTCCATAGTGACATCGCGCAGCAAAATGTAGCACGCATGCGTGCCATATGATACGCCTCTCCAATCCTCCTTAAATAAAACACAGTCCCCAAAAAAATGAGATTAAGGACTTTCTAGTATATTCTATTGCATGTCTGTTTTCTCCAGTACTCAAAATTAAGCTAAAAGATATGATATGAGAAAATCGAAAGAAAACAATTCTAAAAAAATGCTTGGGATTCCTGTGATCAAGACTTGACGCGGACGCGCAAAAGCTCGCGAAATCTCGCGCATGGGCAGTCGTTTTGCCACGGTGTCGTCCATTAGTAAAATCCCTGAACTCAAATCGAGAATACGGTCACTTTTTTAACATGGATACATTGTTTTAAGCTCTTTTTAAGGGAGATACGTCTCACTTTAGGCTTACACTTGGGTTAGTACCAAGGGCAACCGCTTTTATACAGGCTATGGATTTTCACTGTGTATGGTTATTTATGTGATTTCCAAATTATTTCCAACTGTTTTTTTCCTAGATCTTTTCGTCCTGACTTTGTTCTAGTACGACAGAGTGTACGAGGGATTGGACCAAAAGAAGACTACAGAAATGTTATTATTGGCCTACAGTTTGGTAATGTTCCCAGTATCAACTCTATCGAGTCTATTTACAACTTTGCTGAAAAGCCGTGGGTGGTAAGACAATGATTTTTTGTCATATTTTATATATAGTGTTTTAGGTATGTTATTAACCGCCAATAATTGATAGAGAAAATGTATGGTATCACTTAAATGCTTAAACGTCTGTTTATGTCGCACATCTACGGACAGAATCAATAAAACCACAGGCAACCCAAACTTTTAAAAAACTAGAGCCGTTTTTTTTTTGAGTTCAGAAAAAAATTGAAAATGACTTAACTGATTTTTAACGTAACTGAATGCTTGATTTTTTTCTCATCTTGTTCTTCGATAATTCTTGTAGCCACGACGTTGCATGTGAACTCAAAAATCCAGTGAAATGCTCTAGTTTTGAGCTTGGGTTGCCTGTGCACGCAAAATTTTCCCGCCAAAAACTTTTCTCTACTAGCTGACGCGCGCGCGCTCTAAGATGCTCCAAGACTTTTACTTTATATAGACAAAGGTTGATTCTAATATTGTGATTTATTATATGGCTAGATAATTTCCTGAATTCTGATTGGCTAACGCATGGTCTGTATTTTGCCATATCAGGACCGCTGTCCCGGATGAAAAGAAAAGTTTGCGTTTGGCAATTGTTTTAGCGGGACTTCTGAAAGCCATATAATAAATAAGTTATTAACCTCGTTTGCTCGGTCTGTATGGGAAAATATCAGACCTCGGTCTTTTTGTACAGACTTTTCATAACTTTGTGCGTACTTTGCAGTTTGCGCATCTAATACAGCTTCAGAAGCGACTAGGCAAAGATCAGTTTCCTCTCATTGAACAAGCGTACTATCCAAACTACAAGGAAATGGTGAGTAATGTTACTACTCCCTTTCTCTTCCTTTTTCGGAAATATATTTTATAGTGTTTCGTTCTTCATCAGTAACATTTTTATTGGAATTTATCGAACGATTTCAATATTTACAGCACACCAATCTCTGATTTAGCCTCAACCGTGCAAACTGTGCAAAAATCAGAACCGGGTTCCAGTATTTACATGGGTCCGCATGAAGTTTGAACTGTACCGGTCCCAAAGTGAGACCATTTTTTGTCGAGCCCAAAAGTGAACACTTTGCTGGCCTCAGATCAGGAAGGCGTTCCAAACTAAATTGGCTTTTTCCATTTTATGTATTTTTACTTCATTTTTGACTTTTGATTTTTTTTTTTTTTTTTTCATTTGGCGAATTTCTAATTAAAAAGTCTGATTGTCAGTTATCTGTTTATCCACTGGCAGTACGATTTATCTAAAAAACGTTAACTTGGTAGAAATTTTCTAAAATGGAAAAAGCCAATTTAGTTTGGAACGCCTTCAGGACAGTTCCGCAGGTCCCGCTTGAACGCGAGGCGGTGACTGTCCCGCCCGGTTTGAGAACGGTCCTAAACTTGAACGGCCCCTTGTATAAAACTGGGTCTCATTATCATTATTATACGTATTTTTCTTTGCGTACAGTATGTGATCGACGTCATTTATACTCACACGTGGCTTGATTAACTCTTATTTGACGCCATTAACACCCGTTGTATCATTAAAACAAAAGTGACGTCATTGGTACAATACTGAGTGTAATACTTTGAATACACGTCACTCGTTCATTATCTGATGTATCTGATGTTTATAGACGTTATGTTCTACACAGCACTAATGATGTGACAATGGACAAATACAAAGAAATAACGTCTGTTGTTTCTAAACTGAACCTTATGATAACTGAAATTAGCAAAAACACTAGTTCTGAAGGGCACCCATCTTGTTGCAATGCAAAAATTTCATTCAGCGAAATATCTTGGCATTGCGACGACGTCACGACGCTAACTTGGAAAGTCTCCATATAACCACAAGGTTATTCGTTTCACCAGGAGTCCATTATTGAACTTCTGGCTTCATACAGTCTCTGTGGGATCCTAATCGTCCATGTATAGTTTGATAGTATAAAGCAGTTTACTCGGGCTAGCACAAAATTTGCTCAAGGAAATTGTTTCATACAGTTTCTGTAGACTCCATTATTGGTCCAGGAACAGCTTCTCCCATCGTGATTTATCTGACAATACTGATACTTGTCCCGACACTCATTAGCTGGGTTATTAGAGATATCATACGCGCAGGACATTGGCGGTACTTCGTTCTTACTGCAATCTCCAAAACACAGCTCATGTCTACATTCACAGCTTCTGTGGAATTTACGAGCAAAACCTGATCGTTGTTTTTTGGTGATTTTACGCCATTCTTTCCTAAAATCACACCCTGAAATCGAGAGCTTCTTTCTACCGATGTAACCTGAAATGACATAGACCTCCCCATTTTTAAAGTCTACTCTACAAGAGTTCATTTTCGATGGAGTGTATATCTTTATCGTGTAGCTTTTTCGACGCGATCCATACAAGCGCAAGCCTCCTGTCTCGTGGATTGCTGCAGACCCTTTGTAGACCTTTGTAATGCGTATAGTGTAGACTTGATAAGCTAGGAACTTTTTTGGAATACCACTAGGTATTAGGTTGTCAGGTAGCTCTTCAACTGGGCCTGATAGGATTTTACCTCTGATTACTGAAATTCGATATAAAATGAATGAGTAAAATATGAGAAATGGGAAGAATAAAGACTGTCGTATATCGTGCTCCAACACACATACATATTACAGACACATATGTACCTGTTTATTGACATTAGATCGCTACACCCTCTCCACTACAGCAAACCACGAGCCAATAACTCCCCATGGGGAATTCAATGTATTTTGGGCGGGGATGCTCGTCGTACCTTTTAGGGGTCAAAATCAACGATCTGGTATTTTTTAGGTTGTCGCAAATGTTATTGGACTAACAGAGACTAAGCTGGTACTTTTTAGGATGTTTTTCAGTAAATAAGATACCCTCATAGACTTTACAAGTGTTACGAAGATTCTGTCTTCAATACCTTAAAACTGAAAAATTACGTTTGTTTCTGAGTTGGTACCTTTTAGGGGTAATCATGTGTTGCCACGCCCACCTGGATACTCAGGTAACTTTTAGAGGTCATTTTCAAATCTCCGACGAGCATCTCCACCCTTCTATTTATAGGAGTTCCCCAGGGCATAATTCCAAGGACTCTAACCGATCAAACGCTGGCAACCGGCATCACAGAATCGCCCCATCATGTCCACCTTGGCAAAATTACACCACATTAGACGGACAAAGATACAGCATGTACATTAGCTGCAAATACAGTTACCTAACATCGAGCGCCGAAAAATGAGACGCGCGCCTTTATGTCTGGCTTTTTTTTTTTTTTTTTTTTTTTTTTTTTTTTTTTTTTTTTTTCTTTTTTTTTTTTTTTTTGGTCTGGCACGTAATGTGACGCGTCTATAGAGCAAATTTCCTATGAGTGTAAAACGGACCGCGCCGTCCCGTGACCTTGTCGGTGCCATGTTGTCTATAAAAACAATCGAAATTCCGTAACCGTGCCGTGACCGTGCGGT
Source organism: Telmatactis stephensoni (assembly GCA_029948255.1). Classification (NCBI taxonomy): domain Eukaryota; kingdom Metazoa; phylum Cnidaria; class Anthozoa; order Actiniaria; family Isophelliidae; genus Telmatactis; species Telmatactis stephensoni. The sequence goes on along the minus strand of JALIZF010001611.1, from coordinate 115,756 downwards.
GTCTTTGTCACAGTCCTACGAAATCTACTCTAGACCCTTTCCATAAAGCTACTAATGATATGCAGATACACCCTTCGCCTCGCTTTGGCTCACTAAAACAAAAGAATCACCTGACCATGCCATTGTTTAGTTTAGCTGCACCAAAGTGAGGCGAGAGGTGTATTTGCATATGATTAGCAATATTATGCAAAGGGTCTATGTAATTGAAGGCGCTACATTGAACTCTGCCAAACCCTAGTTAGCCTGCCATACTACCCCTGTATTTCTTTTTCGTTTTTTTTTTTTCTTTCATAGCAGATATCCATTCGCTGATATTCACACTCACTACCCCTAAATTTCTGAAATATTTTACATACAACGCTCTATTTAAACAAAAACAAAAACCGGAGAAAACCCTCGTGGCATAGTGGAGAACAACACATCAAACAAACTCAGTTTACATATGATCCATCAAGCTGGGACTCGAACCCAAACCACACTAGCGGTGAATGGCCAGCGCTCGTCTTACTGCCACCAATTCCGCCCTCATCTGATCTTCGGAAACCCAGGGGTACAATAATCTGTCACTCGTTTCTGGTCGTTTCTCACTCCGAGCGACAGAATTTTACCTCTGGATTTTCGAGGATACCTAACCCTATATCAAATATCACAGTCTATCAGCACAGCCATAGTAAAACACATCGCACCACTTCCTCTACAAAAACAGACTTTATTTCGATTTGGTGATCGATCATATTAATAAATAATACTACATATAATTCATGAGTGATATAGAGTCATATAGCGGATTACGAATCGTATTTTAATGGCATTCTTTGAGGTGGTCAGCAACATCTGACCCGCTTTTACTTTAGTCACGAGCGATTTGTTTATCCTCAACAAATAATAATAGGGTTTATGTTTGTTAAACAGAAAAGCCCAGTTTTTGGCTTCTTTGGTGGTCTGTTGTGCGATGAATGAGACGTTCGAGTATAGAAAAAGAAAAAGTGTCCTTACTTTAGTTTTTATGAGAGGACAATATAGTGTAGCTAAAGATAAAGGCCTACTCCGGGCCCTAAAATCGCCTAATATCGCTTAAGATCGCTTAAGATCGCCTAATATCGCCCAAGAGCGCCTAAGAGCGCCAACTCGAAATGGCTAAAATTTCCCAATATCGCCTGAAATCGCCTAATATCGCTTAATATCGCCTAATATCGCCCAAGAGCGCCTAAGAGCGCAAACTCGAAATGGCTAAAATTTCCCAATATCGCCTGAAATCGCCTAAAATCGCAAAAGATTGCCCAAAATAACGGCGATTTTAGGGCCCGGGTAGGCCTAGATAAAAAATTGAATTGTCCGTATTAAGAAGGTATACGGTCTACAGAGTACTAATGATGTGAAATACTTGGGAGATTTTGCCCACGTGACAGAGTGTAATGGCCGTGGCACGACTACGTTCATGTTGCCAAACGGAAGACCATCAACTGCACATCTGATCTTCAGTTCTTCAAAACAAAGAAAATTTTAACGGGCCCCTGAGGTGATAGATATATTTATCTAAACAGAGTTCAAAACTCTGATCCAAGCCTGGATTGACCAATCCATTGATCAGGAAATTATCTTCATATTTGTCCTGAATATCCGTTGTTTCAGAATCGTAAATGCCCAGGAGGCAAGAACTTCGCTTAAAGTGGCGATTACTAAACAAAAGCCTGAATACCAACAAACTGAAAAAATCCGCGCCCGGACAGAAATAAGCATATATCTAGCTTTTCGGACAATCTTAGGAAATTTTTGACATGCTTAGACTATACGTTGTCCATGAGTCTTTCCCCCAGAACATAAGGTGTACACATTTTGCCACTCAGTCTTGCGTTCTCCGGCTAAATTCTTCCACAGTGTCGGACAAGGTCCTTTAAATGATAGGGATCGGAAATCTCACAGTGGCATCTTATTTATAGATTTTTAAATGTCCTTCCGCTATTCAATGAATTAATTGAAGGAAACCACTAGTGAATGCCTAGACAACCTCGCCCTCTTCCAAACCGGAGATGCCCTGCTTAGCGCAAATAAAGAAGACTAGTTGATTTTTTATTGATACTTCAAAATTAGCTTAATAATGAGTTTTCTTGATAAAATTTTCATCAGTACAAGATAAGTAAATAAGTGAGGGCAGAGTGAAATATTGATAAAAAAATTCATGATTAGGAAATCAGTGAATAATTGAAAACACAGTAAAATATTGCAAAGTTAGAGGTTTGTAACCGACTCTCGAGTACAATGTTTTTCGATGTTTTATTTCTTTTTTAAAGCTTTGTCTGGAAAATAATGTTAAGAGACCAGGATTTGAACTGATTAACTTGGGGCGTTGATCGAAACACCTTAAGTTTCAAATCAGGATTTAGAGGAGATTATAGGAGTTTCACCAATTATTTTGGAACTCCTTCAGACATTTGCGTCAGTACTCTTAGCAAATATTCTAGCATATACGGCGTGTACTCGCGCGGTTGCTATAAGGAAACCACATCCAATTAGTCTTGTCAAGATGTCTACTAAGAATGTTTTTGTGTCGGGATTCTTGCTAGATACCTGTTCCGGTTCTTTGCCGTATCTCTAAGAAACTGTCTCAAGAAGCCGTTAGCAATTGCTAACGCCAATCATCAAGAGAGAAAAGCCGTAATATATAATAGGGAGTGTTTTTGCAGCAACAATTGTCAATAATACACGAAACGTTTTGCAACGACAATGTTTCGCTCAACGCTTGGCCAAATTTGTAATTTTGCGTTGTGAGTAGATTTACTTCAAATCACAAAATCGCAATGTGTTGCCGAAGCCAAAATCGCGCTAAAAAATCGACATATTTTGTATGTTCCACGGCTTAAACTTTACGAGCAGCAACGCTGGACGAAAAATCGTCGTTGCAAAACGTCTCGTGTAATATCAGCTTTGCAGAAACTGTCGGCTTGGTTATATATTCAAAATTGAACTTTCTGTGACTTTTTTGACATCATAGAGCGTTTTGCTCTCAGTTTCTTCTCATTTTCTATCAGACTTTTTTCCATATTTATAAGCTCGACAAACAATGTGAATACTTTTCCCATTTGTTTTTAATTTGCGGGAATTGCAGTTTTCTTTGGGCCATATAAATGCCACAGCAAATTTTGAAAATTGTCCGGTCGACATGCAGTCCGTTCTTGGTCAGTCACACCTCGTGAGAACCTGCTCGAGGGCGTTTTGCTTTCTCTTCTCGCTAAAGTGATGAAACTTTTAAGCTATTAACCATCGCCATTGCAGCAATTAATAGTTACTTAACTCAATTATACTCAATAAGAGTGCTATACTCAAATTAACTCTTTCTAGAAACATCTATAAATGTTGTAAAGTTGATGTGCATTCGTTGACGTGACTTCACTAATGGTGTTTACACGTAGGTAAGACTAGTCCTGCTGAGTTTCTGCACTAACCAGCTGACTTCGCAACCCTATTCTCTCACGCGATGCAGTTGCGACGTCTCTTAGACAACACAAACCAGGGCACAACCTAAAAGTTCTTCGAGGAAAGCGATAACTACTTGACCTATAGAGTCTAAAGCCCGAACCTTCATTCTTATGGAAAGCCAAGCTCAAATAAATGAGACATGATAGCCTATTCAGTCGACATTTTTGAACAGAAATAGTTTCGGTTGATTCAACTGATTATCCTTTTAAAAGCTGATCAGATTATATTAAAGCCAAATATTTGGTACAACTAAATATTTTTGAATTATTGACACTAATACTTCTTTGGATTTCATTCCTTCATTCTTATTGTAGAAATTGAATTAATGGATTTTGTGTGGTTTATCTAAGTCCATTTATTTGAAAGGACACATAAGGACACATTTACTTTACTCTAAATGGCAGTTGCTTTCTTTAATTGATTTTAGTGTAAATTGTACACAGTTTTCGACATACTTTTGTTGTGGCTATTTGTACAGACAAAATGTCACTGGAATCCATGCAAAGTGCATAGTCCAAACCTCAGTTGTCACTGTCGTAAAAGAAATTGAAATTGAAATTGAAATTATGACTTGAATGAATACTTTAGAAGTTTTTTTAACAACGCAGTCCTTAGTTAAATGCTTGGAACTCAGTAATCCATGGGAGTTGCTTTCGACACCGTGCTAGATTCAAATATTTTAGCTAGGACATTTATTAGGAAAATCTATCCTCGATTCTCTGCGCTGTTGTTGGTGAACTTTTTATACTAAAAATGACAATCAGATAAAACAACCATACTTACCAAACTGTGCCCGGCAGAAATGCCCCTGTGGATGGGTAGGCATACACGAGCACGCATAACTCACTGATAGTAAACTTAACAGCACAGTAACGCGAAATACAAGTTCCATGCTTGTGCAACGCATCGAGAAGATCTCAATAAAAACCAGAGTCTGTCGTGAAAGTTCCTTCGTCAGAGTTTATACAAACCGTGCTGTAATCTGATATGTTGTATGTCAGCAATACAGGATGTGTTTCTGATACCTAAACATTCGTTGTTTTGCGTTTCCGTCGGGGTTTGAAGTCGGTTACGTGTCACCTTTAACTGAGGTCGCTTTTGTGTAAGTTTGAAATCGTGTCGTCATATTCACTTTTAGCCCATCTTAGTGTGTGGTAACTTGTAAGAATAGCTAAAAATTACAAATGCTTTTAATTCCTTCAAGTAAAAACAAAACAAAAAATCGTTGGAAAAATATTGCCCTCATATTAAGCGAGGGTGTGGGGCGCTGTTATTGAAAACCGCAGAATAACAACGATTCTTAAGTAAAATCAACATGGAGGACTGTTGTTCTGGGAGGTTTGGCAGTTATGAAGTTTTGCTTGTTTTTCCTTTGCCTTCCGATTCTAAACATAAATCAAGTAGCTTTGTAAACAATAATCGTTTGCTTTGTGTATTCCGTTGCTAACATTATGCACGCAACTCTTGCATTTCCATTTTTTCAAAATGCAAGGGAATCGAATGCGTATGAGAGAAGACTGACAATATTACATGCAAGAAGGACCTTGTAATCTATATAATATTGCCTGCATTCCATGACTTAAAATCAGAAGTGTGTGAAGAGGTTTCTAGTGAAATCGTTGCGTGTATCGCCGTCAGTCTATTTTCGCTTTGGTTGACCGGTCTACCATGTGCATGGTGTAATTAGCAGTACACCTTAGTTCACACCTTCTTTGATCCCCCGGCCATGTTTACCCCTACTACTCATTTAGTATACCATATAATACTAAGTTGAAATGCATATAAGCAAGTGATGAGAATTATTTTTGGAGCTGCTCTAACTGAGGAACGTTTATAGCACTGAGAAAAATTTTGGAACCGTATTTTCTCGCCCACGACATCTTTTTCGATCCCCGACAGCGTTGATCCGAGACCCACGCCTTTTCGCTCAAGCCATCGGAATGAACTTCAGCCGCATTCCGTGAATTGCGTACGATTTGTACATGTGTAGAGAAGTAGGCGTTATTCGTAAGAGGCACATGAGCTACGAGCGCTATTTTCTTTTCTATTCTTGTTATAAAGTACTTATAAGTAAGTGTTTTCTCTGATGGCACCACTGTGGCTCAAAACCGGCCGCAAGATTTATTACAAGAAAATACCAGTTCATTGACCTACTAAATTACATGATAGCTACACGCGTCAGTTCTTTGAACCTGCGTCCAGTAGAGACAATAGAATAAGACTCTATAGCAGTTTTTTATTTAATTCCACTCACTAAGGGATATCTATAAATAGCACTAATGCGTTAAGTTTTCCTTTTTTGCTGGAGATGTTTCAGTTAAAAACTAAACTAAAAGCAGTCCTGCTATTTATAAAAATATTTACAAATTCCCGCTATTTGGACTCGCTAAGGAATTTATAGATGTCGATTCCTCCATGACTAATACCACCAACGCTGTTAAAAGTAAAGGTTATGATTACTTTGAAAATTTATTCTCCAAACACGATCCATCAACGCTACTCATCCATAAAGCACTTTTCTTGCCACGTGACTCGGACAGCCAGTGCGATAAACCGCTTCTCTTACAGGTGGCCCGAGATATTGGCTTTAGTAGAATTATTTATCCATAATCTAGACAATTACTAATGATGGATTAGCAACACAAATAACATATCGTTTTTATTTTTGTCCTTGTTTGTATAGACTGATTTCATAATTAAGTCGGTCTGTTCGCTCCTTAGTTGGGCTTCCTGTGATGGTTGCTCACGCTGTAGGTAGTTGAGCGAACAACCAGTGCAAAAGAACGAAAACTGCGGCTTTTGGAATCAGTCTACTGTTTGTAGTGTATGGTTTTTAAAATCGAATATCTGGTCGGATTTCAGTAGAAGAAAAAGTATCGAAATGTTTGGCTTTATTGCTCTAACTTTTCAGAGCATTCTTTGTAAGATCGTGGTACCGCCACCTGTTTTTATCGTCACAATCACATGATCATCATCATCACCATCGTCATCACTACTGCCATCATAATTATCAAATCATAATTTAATTTAGATTTATCTAGAGTACTTGTGGAACTTAATTAGCTTCTAGAACTCAGACCGGATATCCATGAATCTGCTCATTCCTTAGCGTATTCTCTTTGGCAGCCAGTACCTGCACCGCGACGGGCTAGTTGACTGAGGTCCTTATAAATCCAGTTTGATAGTTAACAAGCATTAGTGTAGAATCAATTATTACGGTTTGTAGACTATTATCAATGAATCACATAGACGTGGTTAACTAAATGCACATCTATGAATATATAGCATGGCGCACGCGCGATACAAGATGACTGTATTCTGTCTGTATTCATAGGCAAATCACTATAAGACTATTAAATGCTGTCTTCGTGATACTAGCGTTTTGCGCGGTGCCTGAAAACCATGGTGCAAGAGAAGGTGAGGTAAGATACCTCATTTTGTCTTGCCCTGTGACTATATCAATGCGTTGCATAACCGTTATTTTTCTTGGAGAGTATTTGCTGCAACACAATTTGATTTCTACATTGAGCGACTCTGATAATAATTGGTCAAAATTGGAAACTAATGATTTCGAGAGGAAACTATTTAATGTTGTACCTTCGGCATTTTAAGTAAATTGTTGCCGAAAATTTTGGTTTAAAACTAAAAAGAACAGGAGGGTTGTTTAGATGACGTAATCTATACTTCCAATTTATGCCAAAATATTTCATAATTTACTCTTCTCTTTTGATTTTTTGCTTGGTAATTATTTACACCCTATAAAGATAACTTAGATGACGTAATCTACTTCCAATTTATACCAAAATAATTCATAATTTTACTCTTCTCTTTTGATTTCATGCTTGGTAATTATTTATACCCTAAAGATAACTTCAACCAAATTTCAACTTATTTCCACTTTTGACCGATTTTCGCGAGAGCAACCCTTGAATTTCTCACACTAGGGAACACGTATTCCGTGTAACGTGTTAATATGCATGATCGGTGAACAACTTTGCCAAAAGTGCCAAGTTCATTATATCACACAACTGACGTATCTAGCTGCTCCATCCTTCCTGTTTGTGTCTACCAGCAGAAAGCGGAACACGGTTGATAACAACTTGAATGCAACGATAAAACGATGCCAAGTGTATACTAATGATATGTGTTCTCTTTCAACAGCTGATAACTCCTCGTTTCCCTGCAGTTGTAAAAGTGGGCCATGGAGATTCAGGATATGGAAAGGTATTTGTCAAATAAAAAGGACTTCTCTATTGGGATCTTAATTATAACGGACTTCATCTCGTTCCGTCTCAACGAGCCACCTGAATCGGAATCGAATTTCGGATGTTGTATTCCTGCACTTTTTATTTGACCCGATTATATCTCGTTCACCTTCCGACGGGTTATCGGAACCCAAATATGGATGTCTTATTCTATACTTTCTTTCCGATGATTTTATCGGAGCCAATTGATATGAACTGCATTGTCTTGTTTCCTTGATCCCTTGTCGCTAAGGAAACCACACTGATATCTGTAACTTTGAAGTAGACGCTTGGTGTTATTCTCAAGCTTTGCGAAACGTCTGGAACGGAGACTACTTCATTGTGGTATCTGATTTGTTGATAGTTGTATAGGTGGACGTAAAGTCTACAAACACTGGCATTATAATACTTATGTGTGTCAACCATTGCAATGGGTTTTTCATCCCACTTTGTTAAATTTGCCAATAAATTTAAGGTTGACATTTTACACAACAAAAGCTTACGCTTACTTGCGCCCAGCTATAGTCTGAGTAGCGAGCCTCTGGGAAAAGGGACGGGGTGGAACCGAGAAGGGGACGGGAATACGTTTCCTTCCCTTCCTGCCATCTCCCTTCCCCTCCCCTCCTTCCCCTCCCTCCCCTCCCTTCCCTCCCCTCCCCTTCGAATTTCCCACTGTAAAAGGGATGAGGAGGGAGGGTTTACAAAAAATGCTTATTTTGAAGCAACTACCTACATCTCTACTTTATATCGACTTTATTTAATGAAGGCATATGGGAGCGGCTTGGGGATTACCACATGGATCCATCCTAGGACCACTTTAACTTGAAATATTTCCCTAGTGAAAGTAATGTTTAGAAAAGGGATTTGTGGACGACACACTTATATTAGTGAAATAGTATAAAAAATAATTCCAAAAATGCTGGATTCTGTTTGATTTGACAGGTGTGCGTACCGAATCATAGGAGTTTCCAAGACATCGCTAGTATCGTGGCGATATCTGGTACCTATGCCACAACAGAACCTTTTATTACTGGCAAATGTGATATAAGAATACAGAAAATAGGCGATCACTATCGAGCGTTCAAGTAAGTTGGGAACATTTGGTATAAATTTGGGTTTCTATATGTATGGCTACTTGGCTACTGGTCGAGGAAAGAGGAGAATCTTCACAAATATTACACACAACATGATCTGCAATCCGTTTTTTTTTGTATATTCCAGCACACGCACTAAGCAGCTTATAACGTCTCATTCACCAGTAGTTTTGAACGCTAATCCTGCAAGCCCGGCAATGACCTTGTTGCTGGAACATCCCCATAAATAGAGACGAGGAGACAGGGCCTACGGTTTAACGTCCTTATCCGAGAAGACGTGAAGGTCTAACCATTTGCAGATGTAATTTACAAAGGCAGCACCTTCTCCTCAGTTTATTTTAAGACCCTGAGTGTTGGTCCAGGCCGGGGCTTGAACCACGACCTCCTCGCACGAAAGACCGATGCTCAACTAATTGAACCAACCGGACGGCGGTTGCTTGAATAATATGGGACCCTAATGTACGACTGTGTTCAGTGTTGAACAGACTGTTGCCGAGCCACGTTGTTTCTAAGATCCAGGGCTCGCAAAAGTGACCGTAAGCAACCAAAAACAACGACGACGCGGACGTTGTGAGAACGTTCTTTTTCGTGGGTACGCCGTCGTCGTTGAGATTCCCCTTCTTGCGCAGAACGTCAGTTGAAGCATTCTCACGTGCTAAAATCTTAAACACAACGGACAAGGAACTTCTGTAATGCTTAAGAGATTTTTAATTTGAGATGTTTTTGCACATATTTGCAGGAGAACGTCTATATCTGAAAACTGGAAAACAAACACAGGCTCTGCTGTTTTAGAACAAATTGAACTAAACGAAAGGTTGGTAAGAGATATTAATAAGATTTGTAAGATTCATCGACTTCATTTCATTTGTGCGTGTGTACTTTAATCACATACGGTTCTCGACCAATCACAGCGCGCGTAAGATCCGATGACGTCATCTATATATGTGTGTGTGTACAGTAACCACACTGGGTTCTCGACCAATCAGAGTGCACGTAATACACCATGCAGTTATTACATAACAGTGCCGCCTTAACCCAGGCAGGATTGTGCGTACACCTGCGAGTACGCTTAGTCAAAATGGAAGTTAGTCTCAGTTGACAAGCTTATCAATAGTTTGCTAGGATTGTTTCAGCTTCCAATGTACGTACGTACGTATGTTCGTGCGTACGTACGTGGGTATGTGCGTACGTGGGTATGTGTTTACGTGCGTACGTGGGAGTGTGCGTATATAATGTATCAACGTCGTTGGCTTATTTTTCTTTATAACCACAGTTTGTTTATTTTCTATTCGTTCTTGACATAGATACAAATTCTGGGCAGACGAGTGCAGTGAGCTGTTTGGAGGACTGGATATTATATGTGTTGACGTCATCCAAGGCAAAGATAAAAAGGAATACATAATAGAGGTAATCTAACAATACTAAGGACCCTTCACTCTATCAAATTATCTGAAAATATCGTCGCCAATGACGTCACTAGTTACGTCAAATCTATGTAAGTGACGTCACTGTCCACCAAAATCCATGTCATATTATTATTAGTGTATGCAAAATGGGGTTAAAGTTTCTTCGGTCAAAAGCAGTAAGTCCAGGCGTTGCAAGCGTTTTAACAATTTGAAAGTTGTTGCACATATCGTCGCAAAGTAGACATCAAGGATGCACACACGATGTAATTGTATGACGGTGCACACACGATGTAGTTGTCTTGTCGCAAGTGAAATTGAATGCAAAGTCCCACAACGTGCGTCGCGCTCCTCTACTTTTCGAAACACACGTAATATACACATTAGAGCAGCTTTCGTATGAGCGTGAAACGGACCGCGCGGTGCCGTGTCCGTGTCAGTGCCGTATTGTCTGTAAAAACATTCGAAATTCCTGCCGTAACTGTACCGTTGCAGTGCCGTTTTCACAGTCATACGAAAACTGTTCTAGTTGTGGTTGCCGCCATGTGGATAGTATTGAGCATAAAAAGTCCATTCAACAAATTGATGACAGTTGTTCTCTCTAGGTAACAGATTCATCAATGAGACTGTTCAACGACACACGAGACGAAGATCAAGACAGGATCGCTGATTTAGTTATTAAAAAGATGGAAGCACATTATCCACCTGTAGCACAACCCATCTCACCCGACAAAAAGCCAGGTCTGTAGAAGTAAAACCACAATACAATGAACTATTTTATTCGCATCGTCAACAGAAGATTTAACCCCGATATAACAAACAGAAGACTAGTGTATGAGTTTTAACACCGATTTAACGAACCCGTCGATATACTGAACAACATTTCTCATTCCTTTGGCAATTCGTTAAATCAGGGTTCTACTGTATTAAAATAAATTTGTTATAGCATTGGAAATGACACTTTGACATAGGCTACCCTTTTTATGTGAAGGCGAGTTGTACCTTGGAAGCCAGTATAATTAATTGATTGATTATATTTATAATAATATTTATTCAATCCGCCACAGGAAGCCCAGATGCTCCCAAACCAATAATAGAGGAAACGAATGGTGCATTTAGTGGAATTCTGGATTAGTCAATATTAGTTGGCAGAAAAGTGCGATATCAAATGTAAAATCTGATTTAAATAGGTAGTTATTTCATAAGTGTCAAAACATTCGAAAACATGGTGTTTTTCCTTCCTTCCTTCCTTTCTTCCTTCCTTCCTCAGTTCCTTCCTTCCTTCCTTCCTTCCTTCCTTCCTTCCTTCCTTCCTTCCTTCCTTCTTTCCTTCTTTCTTTCTTTCTTTCTTTCTTTCTTCCTTCCTTCTTTCTTTCTTTCTCTCTTTATTTACGCTCTGCATAACACCAATAAACCAGCTTCTATCAATCTGAAATGGCCATCTGAAATATCGGTTTCGTGTAAAAGGGGGGTTGAATTATTACCTACTCAACAGTAGCGGATCCAGGGGGGTCGTAGGGGTCCACGGGACCTCCTTGAAGCTTTTGAGCCATTTTTTGTCAAACATCGACCAAAGAATAGAGTAAGGGTTTAAGAAACGTAACCCCCCTTGGAAAAATCCTGGATCTGCTACTGCTCAATGTGTGTTTGAGAGTCAGTTCAGTTGACTCAGTTCATAGATGATTGCATCATATTCCCCTTTGAGGGGGATGGATGGGGTAGGCCTATATCGCTGCGTCATATGCTACATTGCTGGGACTACATGTTTATGCTGACTATAGGAGGGAGCCACTTCGTCACTAAAAACATAGGGTATTGGCTGACCGCTAGAAAGAAACTCCTTTGGGCATCCACCTTAATCATGAATCTTGTTCGGGGTCCCTGTGTCTCTATCTCCCGTCTGAATGTACTCTGGCTTCTTCCAAATGCTTAAGTTTCCCAACAAAAATTTTATAGAGAAACCATACGTAAAGATTATATAACTATTATTTAAAGACTAAAAGAATTAGCGCTAAATAAGGGAATATGACCGTATACGTGGAATTAATCTAAACGCTGTGAAACAATAAAGAAATTAAAGAAATTAAATTAAATTATCAGGGGGTAGCAAATCTTGACTCATTCTTTTATCCAGCACGCCGTGGTTGGCATGTGTCATCTATATGTGGATAAAGCCTTTCCAGGTCAATGCTGATTGGTCAGAATATCTGCGCATGCGCAAGTTTCTTTGAGAGCACTAATGCGCATGCTCATAGCAATTGCCGCAAACTTGAAGTCACCTTTGCGTTCGGACGCCCACCGCCAAGCAGGGTAAAAAGCAAGTCACGTGATCCTCTTTGCCGCCTGCCGTTTCCCGTGAGTGAAAAGTTCATCGCTAATGACCGCGCATGCGCAAGTATCACTGAGTAAAAAGTAAAACACAGGTAACCCGTCATAAAGTTTGGATTGATTTTTACTTTAATACTGTGAAAACAGATTTTTCCAATTTAACTATCTTACAATAAATTTTCACACATTTTAATCTCTTATTTTATCGAATAATAATTGAATTTTATAATATTTTTGTCAAATTCTAATTGTATCAATATGACACCGTAATATCGTTTAATATCACTAATATTTGCTTGTCAATAAATTCTAATCCTTCCCTTTTATAACTAAACATAACCTTAACTACAATTTCTTGAGATTTAATATAGCAATTTCTTCACCTACCGTCATCAGAAAAAGAACGTGAGTTCGATAGAACGAAGTTAAGCCTGGTTTTCAAAAGTGACGCAAGCACGCGCGCAAACTCATTGCTTCGTTTTTATTGACAAAAGTGGATCCTTGTGCGGTCTTGCGCTTATGCTTTCGTTGCTAGCGAAAACGTACCCAGGCTTAAAGGATTCTGGTACACGTAGAAAAAAACCGAGAATATTCAACATTCAACTAAATAGTGATGATTCAATATTCAACTAAAGAGTGATGAAGTTTTGTGAAAGTAATGATGCGTGAATGAAGAATATACAGTGCTTTTACAATAGAGCGGTTTTCATAAACCAGTGAAATACACTTTAGCTTGTTTAGCTCTACTTCACTCTAATTCTCTTGTTTCCTATTCTAGATCTATTTATCTATTACACTCTGACTAGTACACTTTGTTTCACAGGTTATTGAAAATCACTCTAATAGCAATCTTCATAAGACAAAAAGAGAATGACATTGATTATACATAAATACTAAAATAGCACCATAGTACAAGTCGTAAAACATAATACAATTCACTTTCAATATTTTGGTTGGGTGAAGGCACACAAAGCATTAGCTGATATCGATGTTACACTACAATGACTCTGGACAAATTTTTCAATTCGAGGCTATTAAACCAAACGTACCAGAAATGTACAGAAACTTGCCCGATAGCCTCGACCTGAAATCTTTTGTTCAAATCCATCGGAGTGTAATCTCAATATCACGAGTTCCGGAGCCAAAAATTGGAGTAATCTCCGTTATTTGTTATCTTCCCAAAACCTGGCAAATAATCACATTGAAAACTCAACTAAAATATTGAAATTTGGCTATCAGTATATTATAGTCCATAAAACCCTGTGTAATTAAATTTATCGTCGATATAGTCCCAGAGTAATAGCATCATTAATACAGTCCTTATAACCACGCCCCATTGTCTTCCACTTACACGTGGCCTTGTCTTTCCTCATCCCACAGTACAAGTGACCCATGGCGCAGTAGTAGTCCATCATACGTCCATATGGATCCATCCAGCTACAAAGACTTGTCCTACACGCGCAGTTGTTTTTATAATACTTCCTAATTCCATGACGTTCACCATGACCCAAGCTTTTCCAATTCTCGATCCAATTACAAGAGAAGATCTCCAGTTCGTCCTTCTCGATGTAGCCCCCAAGTACATACTCCATACCAGGTTCTAGTTTAGCGGCGCATTCATTATCATCGGTGGAGATCGTTACTTCTACGGGATAGAAGAGATTCCCTGGGTAGTTCTTGAGTTCATGGGTCTGTCGAACTCTCTTTTCACCCTTGAAAATCCTCATGATTTGGACTTTATAGTGGATGACTTTACGTGACCAAGTCTTCTTGGGATCGTCACTGCGAGGGGCAGTAGTGGTTTTATGCTCACCATCTGATGTTACTAAACCTCGAACAACTGAAAAAAAATACGGATGTTTTTCAATACAAATGACTCTTCTGACGTAACTTTATACCTTACTTTGATGCTCACTCATGATCAATGCTGTTAAACAAAAGACTGCTTGTGACAAACACTCGCTACGTATCGTATTCCTAAGGGTCTGACTATGTTAAGCGGGTTGGCCCGGGTAGGTGGGTTGACCCGGTTATGGGCAGGCGCTGGCCCGGTTAGGCAGATTGGCCCGGTTAGGTGACCTAATTAGGCGGGCTGGCCCGGTTTGAAGAGATCCCGACTTATCTACCAAAACACACAAAATTTAGTCATTGTGATTACACGGGACAACAGATTAGCCAGATAAGCCGAAATCTCGGCAATATCGCTGCCGGCGATCTCGGCTAAGGGGGCAGAAAGTTTTCCATATAATCGCATCCGGCCAGACCCGGGTTTAGTGAGCCGAAAAAGGACATCTCATGTCCGTAATAGAAGGTTTAGAATGATCTCGGGAGCAAACTGACTAAAGCCTGATTTACAACTTTTTATGGCCCCTAATTCTGAGCACGCGGACCCATTATTTTTGGCAAATTCACCCGTAATTATCATCGTGCGCACAGGAAATTTGCTATTCTGATGGGGGGGGGGGGGGGGGGGCGACCTAAAATAATCGGTTTGCGTGTCAAGATTTAGGGGTGCGGCCTGTAATGAAAAGGTTGTCGAGTATGTAAATCGGGTTTAGTCATGTAATAGGAAGCTAAGAATGATCTTGACAAACTAAAACCCGATTTATCCGACAACCTTTTAATTGCACGCACTCCTAATTCTGAGCACGCAGGCCCATCAATTTTGGCACGGCACCCGACATTATCATCGTGCGAACAGACAAATTTGCTATTCTGATAGTAGGTGTGCTGTAGCCAAAATATTCGGTTCGCGTGCCTTCGGTTCAGCTGGACCCGACCGGTTAATATAACCAGGCCCTAAGATAAATTTATCCGTCAACACTTGAGATTAAATATTAAACGAAGACGATAAACTTTTGTCCAAGGGCTCGGTGCTCGTCCTAAGGTGCCTACTTCCCCCCAAATCGCAAAATACTACAATAGCTCTAGTCTCCAATGCGAGGTCGGGAAGTGTTTGATTTAATTGGAACTTGTGTGGTCAAAAATATTTTAAGTGCAGTAATTAACATTAATCACTTATTAACACACCTTAATTGCCATATTCCGCCATATTGGAGAATGAGGCAACGACTTTTTAATGACAACGAGGAAACACCTCTATGGTTGTAACCGCAAAAAATAGCATGAAAATGCTAAAAGTACGAGCTTACAACGTAGTGATAAAAGTCCATCATCGTAGACAATGTGAAAACTATTTATTGAATGATCCTGCTTGGCGAATCCTCCTGCTTGTTCGTTCTGACGTAACTTGTCATCAGCATAGTTCGCAGCTACACAAAACCTTTCTGTTTTTATATAGATAGGGTTTTAGCCAAATTAATGAGACGAAAGGTCTTGATTTTAGCGCCTTGGTTTGATGGCTATCTACATTGCCATGCATGCGAAAGTTACCCAACACAAGTGTTGCGCACGAGTTTTTTAAGACCAAAGCTTATCTATACTCGGTTATACATTGCACAGATAGCTGAAGGGCAATTTTTCATTCAACCGCCGAAAACTCAAGCATGTTAAGGCCTGGGTCAGTGGGCCGAACTAAAAAAACCTAAAATTGCAATATCTCTACCAATATTAAATGTACTTAGACATAATTTTGGCCCATAGTCATAATTAGGATCCTTAACATTTTTATTTGTGTATGGTCAGAATTCGGTGGTCACGTGACCTATAGGATGAAAAAATATTAATTTGAAAATGGGCCGGTGAAAATGCATTTAATGAAGACTGTTTTTGATGTGTAACTGTTAAGGACATCTAGATAAGTTAGAAACTGCCTGGAATGGATGACTTCATTTAAACGGTGAGGAGTAACATGCAAATTTGTAAATACCTGGTTTGGTCACGTGACCTCTTTTACCAAATATCTCCTTAACAATCAATGATGGACCACCATTCCAGGCAGATTTTGAAAGACAACCCCAAAAGTCATAAATTGACATCTCATTTATTATTTCACTTTACGTCTCTATACGGCCCATTTTCCATTGAATTTTTGTCATTTTCTATATGACGTAAATG
This sequence comes from Telmatactis stephensoni, assembly GCA_029948255.1. Taxonomy (NCBI): domain Eukaryota; kingdom Metazoa; phylum Cnidaria; class Anthozoa; order Actiniaria; family Isophelliidae; genus Telmatactis; species Telmatactis stephensoni. The sequence continues at coordinate 99,193 of JALIZF010001611.1, read as the reverse complement.
GTCACGTGACCAAGCGTTCCCCATTTTGTCAATGAGAATTTTTCAAAATCGACCAATTCTAACACGTCTCCAAGTTAGAAAGCGAAACGTTCAATATTTCTCTTGAAATGTAAAAAAAATACCATTTTATACTAAATATAGGCCTGACCCAGGCCTTAACATGCTTGAGAAGTACATTGTGGTTGACACACTGCGAGTCCTAATTATGTACGATTCCGCCATGAATGTTCAAACTCGTTAACAACTGTTTACGGTGTTCATTTAATGGTTCCCACAAAACATTTATAAGTTGTGATTGCAACAAGTTTGAAAGGCTTCTATAGGTGCGGTTGGCTAGAAGATTCTATCAGAGTACCACAAATAGATACAGTACCACAACATTCAGATAACATCTTAATTTCAAGATATTATACAATGCGCAGGCGCGTTCCATAGTCCAAAAGGCGGGATCACGATGTTGATGGAGATAACAGACAAAAGGTTTTGTTGAAATTAGTCGTATTGATATATTCTTGTGAACCACAACAAACGATACGCCGCCATCAGTAGATTCTAGTTCTTTCTTTTTAAAAGCATTGTAATTAATTTTCCCCATAAACTCTTCAATACGTAGATAAAGTTTTTTTGGTTAAGGCTTATCATTATATCTAGTTAAACAAATATCTGTGGAAAGAGTAATTGTCTAATTGTAATTGAATAATCTTTTTGGAAAGGTTTTGCTATTGCCACACTCATTCCATCGTATCATTTGTCCTTTTTTTCTCTTTTCATTTTGTTTTCAATGGCGGGACGTTCATCTTCAGTAAAACTGGAGCCTCTTTCATTTCTTATTTATAAGCCTGTGATTCACTGAAATTGTTATTGCTAGACTTTAAAAAAAGATAACATCGATATGCATAACAATATAATCTTTCACGTTTTGCCAAAACTACTTGATCATTTAATATACAAGATGATATCTTAAGTGTCTGGAAAAACTTAATTAACTTCCTGTTGTCGACACTGCCTTTTGCACGCTGGTTCTTCAACACCGTGCCTTTTGCACGGTGCAACTGTTGGTTTTTCAAAGCTGTTCTTTTCTGTAAGGAATACTACTGAACCGCATTGACGTAAACCTGACCTTCCAAGTCTTTACTTGTCAACCACGCTATTTCAGTCAGAGTTGATGCCGTTCAAGAAAGTTAACCTCTCGACAAACGCCGTGGGTATCATTTGACATTCAACAATATCCAATTCTCTTTCTTGCATCTTGAAGCAGCATGACTACGACTGTTGATTTACAGCAAGATAAAGTTCGTCGGGATTTCCCAACTTTGCATAATGCAGCCTAAATGCAAGTCTTAATTCCTCTCGGAAATTAAGTGACAGATAAGTTATTACGCCCTGTTAATCTTTTCACAGTTGCTGTTTTCTTGAGTCCCTTTCTTGGTCCAAGAGCCTTAATCAGCCGTTGAAACGAAGGTTGCGTGAAACTTGAGTGTTAGCATTTCAAGTGGTTGTTTAGCTCTCTAGATCTGCTTCGATTTTGCGAACGGCACGCTATTTGTGGTAACGCGCCAGTGAACAGACAAATTATCGGTGCTTTTCAGGAAGTATTTGCGATGAGAGATGATATATGTCTACGTTTTTGTACAAAATGATTGTTCTTCAATCGATTTGTCTCGAATAAATTGTTAATTGTATATGTTATCACAAAGATTTTAAGGTCAGGGGTGCTTTAAAACTTGAGGAAAACAAATGTCCTTTTGGTTAAAAATGTTCGCACAAGAATTCAGTGCTTGTATGTAACTTATCTTTTACCAAAATAACTAATTTGCAAGAAGATTGAATTTTGAAATAAGTGGTTTTCAAAAGTGGTGGTGATAACTATTAACAGAACACTCAATTAGTGCTAAAGTTTAGTTCTATTATTGTCGCCCTCTTTAAACGATCCTTCGCAACAGCAGTTAGTACTCTGAAGATTACATAAACGCGCGGCAAATGCAAAACTAAACCGCTTCGTATATAATAAAGAAAGCTTACCGAAATCAGAAGTACAGAATTTGTCTTGAGGGTGATCGTTTCCAAATGCGCAACGACAATTCGTGCTTGAAGCCACATTCACAATTACCACTAACAGAGCTAGAACAGCAAGACACTTCATCTTGAAGACTGTTGCTTCGAACAAAGACTGTTTGAACAGAATGAGGATCGGCTTCAAGAAACTCAGTTAAATACAAGACTGACAGCGTGACTGTCGCACAATCATCCGTTGTGTGGTCACGCTGTTGTGGCATGCTGGGTAGAGAATGTCCGCTTTATGAAAACCATCTTCTGACCTTTCCACTTTCGGGATTTTGGTAACCAAAATAAAACCTATGAAAGGGAGGTATTTTGATCGAGCTGTTGATAGTTTACACATTTTCTCAAATTTCTATGGCATTATCTCTTATACACGATTAAAAGAATATTAAGATAAGTATTCTCGCGTCCAAACCAGACCGAGATAACCAATCATTTGTAAGAGTTTCCTCACACATGGTCACACAGCTTGCCCTGTTTATGAATATCCCGGATGAAAACACTCAATAACCTTTCATCACACACGTACAAAAGTTAATGGCAACAATGCGACGGAAAAAATGCTTGATTTTTATTACATAATCATGGTTTGATTAAATTGAACTTCAGGCCAGCAATGACGATTGTGCGTGGGTTCTTCCGGAAACGGCTCACGTGCCAGCAGTTAAAAGTATCCTAGATTCAAGGTAAAATATGCAATCTGTTCCTACGAAAACAGCAATTCAGCTCTTATATCCTTCTCTATCAAATCCTTCCCAATAAAAATCCAAACCGCACATCCGTCCCAGCAGAATCCCCTACTAGTTTCTAGATGGCTTGACCATACTTGGCGTAGAATCAACTGGAAGGTTTGCGCGTAACTTCGGATAATAAAATGTTAATGCGGGCCATCACGTCATTAGTGACCGGTACTGTACAAGAGTGTCCAGACACGTTGGTCATTCACGTATACTCCTAATGGTAGCCTTGAACTTCGTCTAACTTTCTGAACCTGGCTGTCCAGATATCTTGTTTTTGTCATGTACATAGATTATATGTATATATACATCGATTACATAGATTACATGTACATAGTTTTTATGTAATTTTTGCAATATTACGCTTTAAACGTTATTTATTTATCTATTTATTATATTCTTTTCTGTATACAATTCAGCTTCTCAACTGCAAGGTGTCATTTTACTAAACATATCTATCTCTCAGTATCTATCCATGTACAACACTTGCACGTAGCCTTGAACTTCGACTGAACTGAGCTTGGCATCAATAACAGTGCTTCTGGTTTTGTATCACTTTCCGGGTACTGCACGTGTCCTGCATGCACGTTAGTATGGTTTTCATTATTGAAGCGGGCTGGCGGGTGGAGGCAAGCGCAGGCGACCTGCACAGACTCGCACTTAACCCACTATTAAACTTAGCGTCTTTGTATGCTTGTCTTTTCTATCTTTCTGTCTAGTTTTCTGTCTTTTCTATTACCTTTGAAACATGGCATGAATTGATGTAGTACTTTGAACATGTACTGCGTTTTGCACTACTAGTTTTGCACGAGCATAACCGAGCACAAGCGAAACATTTCATTAGTGTAATAATATTACACTATCGCCTGTCTTTTTGTCGCAATCAATCGATTGCACCAATTCATGATTGAGTTTGCTGAAAGCTAGGCTTAACAGTGATTTAATTCAATTTGGATCAATGAAAAATCTTTCATTATAATATAAGGCTTAATTATGATCATGTATAATATCTATAAGATTGATATATATTTCAAGTATTTGAAATCAAGGGCGCAAATTAGTTTTGTGGCTCAGTTGACTCAAATAGTTATAGATAAAGGGTCAGACATGATGGTAAGTCGATTGCAATTCTTTACACGTGTAGACAAAACGACTAGCCGACTATCTGTTGTTGGCAAACATTCAATAAAGTAGAGGAAAAAATACACAACCTGTGGTTAACCCCTACGGCGAGAAATAATCACTGAGAACAATTGTCGTAATGGTCGTAAAGAGTTGTTCTTTACGCGAACCTTAAAACGCGCACAAAAATTGTTTGAACAGCATTCTTTAGTGTTACTATCGAGTGATTAGAATGACTTAACGAGGATCATAAAGTTGTAATCTTGTTAAGCTTGCCTTGTATTTATTTCCACATTGCCAAACACAGTCTGCGGTGTGTTTATATTTAGCCACATGAGGCACATGAGGTGTCTGTACTTACAGGTGGAATAGCGGCGTCAAATTAAAGATCTCCTGCCAAAACTATAAACACAAGCGAAGGTCCCACTGCGCCCCCTATCACGGTGTATGTATGCTATTTTGCTTCCTCTGTGACCTATAAGTATACGGATTTAAAACATTTCGGTAATATATCGATATATTAATTATAGCTTATGAAATCCTACGTCCTACGTTGGTAGTTCAGAACATTCCGGTATACTTCCAGTACGGCCCCATTCTTGGTCAACCAACTGCTATTGAACATCTGGTACCGAATTCATTCCTGCTGATAGTTCGAGCCAGTAAGTGATATTATTATGCGGCATTATGAACTTTTCTTCATTTTCAAAATCAAGAATGTTCTATGATCAATCAAATTTTTGCTTTTTTATTGACTGATTTGACACTGTAATAGCTACCAAGCGATAAGACAAACAATCCCTCCAGTGTTTTTTCAGACATGTTTCTCGCTGTTTCTCTCTTCTAGCTCACTGTGCGTTACCGATATTTCTCAATATGTGGTACAAATTGCTATACTACCGCTAAGATTGATTTCAATCCAATGTCGAGCAACAATTTAACTCAGTTTTCTCGCTTAAATCATAAGGCATATTACATGGTGTAATAAGCCTCCCATTGTGTTCGACCTTTCTCTATAAATTTTCCCACGTTTTACTGACTATAAAAAGACGCATGACCTCAGAAATCAGGCTAATATATTCCAGGCAATGCAAACAACACATAAACGTACATTCAATTAACTTTATTACATAACAGCGTTGATATATAGGTATTCAAAATGCTAGTTATAGCAGTTTCAGTCAGTCTTCTGCCCTATGGGAGCAAATACCATTAATTTATCACAGTGCTAGTTGGCCTGTAATGACCGTATTCAAGAGTTCTTAAACAATAGAATTCAAAAGCCTAAAGCAAACGGTCCCGTCCGCGCGCACGTCAAAAATCAAATTCCATTGTTTGAGAGCCTTGCGCGCGCGATGGCGAAATTACTAAAAATAGCCTTAGTCGCCGCGAACATCGCACAGACATCAATACCGGGCTTCGCTCTCTTATTATTATGTCTCTTGCCGTATTCTAACAGCGATATTTCTGGCAGCAATCCACAATATACATTTTTACAATTGTTCCCGCCGTGTTGCAACTTTGACCACGGTGCGCACACAGCGACGATTTTCGATCCCATGTCAAACACCCACAAAGCTTGCATTTCAATATCAACTTTTACATATGATAACATATTCTAATTATCACAAGCTATATGCTGAAGATTTAAAGCATTTTACAGCTCCCAACAATAGCCCATAAACCCTTGTTAAGAATTTAATTGTATATATTATAAAATGGGCATTACTTTGTAACGTCAGGTTTGAAATTGTGCAAAGTCAAAGTAAAAGCCAACCATGTTCATAAAAGCACACCGAGAATAAGGTATGGAGTTTCGGAAAACATGTTTCCAAGTACAAAAATGTCCTTCCTTGCCACAATACAAGTGTTTGTGACTACAGTATTTGTCCAGGAGTTCTCCTTGTGGGTCCAGGGAGCTGCATGAGTTAGAGTGGCACTGACAATTCTCGCCATAAAAACGTCGGAAGCCGTACTTTTGTGACGTTGTAAGAACGTTCCACGGGGAGACCCAATCACATTCTGACACAAACATTCTTCCTTCGTCAATGTATCCTCCAACAGCGAACAAAATCTTCTTATAAAGCCTTACTGAGCAAGTATGGGGGTCTGTATAGACCTTTATTTTGAATGGTGAATGAGATTTTGGCTTTCTTCCCTTTCCAATTATTCTCCCATCCTTTCCATCTTTACTCCTTCCTTTCAAGATCTCATCTACTTGAAAAACGTAACTGAGAACTTTTCTTTCTGTTGCCCAGACTCTGAAGGAGCTTTTAGGCTGCTTGGGTTCTGGTAAGGTTTCATGTTTTGGCCCTGCAAGAAGTCGACCACGAAAAACTGCCGATAAAAACAGAGAAAGAGAAAGTTCTACAAATTAATACAGTCATCCGTCAAGCAAATACTTAGGTCTATCCCAGGTCCTTAAGTCGCCGTTTTTTACAGCAACCTAATGCAGTTTAGGGCCTTTTAAGGCGTTTTAAGGCAACTTATTAAAAGAGTTGAATTAACTGAATTTAACCTAAGGCTACTTTAGGTTACATTGAGTATTTGAAGGCGTTTTACGGCGTTTTAAGGCAAGTTATTAAAAGAGTTGAATTAACTGAAATTAACCTAAGGCTACTTTAGGCTACATTGAGTATTTGAAGGCGTTTTACGGCGTTTTACTGCGTTTTAAGGCAACTCACATGGTCCTGGAGTAGGCCTAATAAGCCAGTTCGGAGTTTAAGAATCGTTTCTTATGCGCATGCGATTTTATCCCGAATTTCTCACCTTCTTTTGTTTGATTAAAAACAAAAGAAGGTTTAAACAAAAGAAGGTGAGAAGTTCGGGATAAAATCGCATGCGCACTGAAAACGATTCTTAAACTCCGAACTGGCTTATACTGAGCTAGACTAACAACTATTACGTACGTAAACTAATAATAGAAAATAAATTTGTTTTTAATTGATGTTTGTCGTTGAAAACATATACTGATTTATCGGATTATCACCCAAACTACTGTGCATTGCGAATGTTATTTGTCTTGATGGGATTTTGTCAGCGCCCTAAATATAAGATGAATTGGTCTTACAAGTTTATCATTTGCGTAAGCATATTTTAACATGCCTATGTACGACCCTGAGGGCTCACGCACATTTTGACTCCTCAAAAACAAACGCAGAGAAAGGATTTCAGCTCAAAATCCGGTTCCGGTTTGAAAAGGTCTCACCGCTCCTTGGATTGGACGTGGACTAGGGGATACTTTATAGTCTACGTGAAGTTTCTCGTGATGTTTTCAGCTTCAAAAGTTTAACACACACTTGACGGAGAATATCTCTTTTCGTCCAAAAATAGTTCTGTCTGTCACCTCTAAGAGGTGAAAGTATTCCTTCTTGCGTAGGCACAGCGATAGAGCAAGGTGAACGTCTACAAAGCACTTGACGTCTTTCTTTGTAGTATACAATTTCGTGATATCATCATATAACTAGCTACCTTAACCCTGTGCTACCGTGCACAGTGACACTAATTTCGCGATTTTTAATTTGCGATTTTAAAAAATTCGCGAAATTAGTGTCACTCAATAAATTGAGTTAAAATGTGATTTTTTCGCTAAATTGCGAAATTAAGGTGTCGCGAAATAAACGACCTCCAAAATAGCAAAATTAACATGACGCGAAAATTTCATGTAATAACACATATATCATTTTTAGAGGTCAGTGAAAAAACACATGCAGACTCAGTACGCATTTGCATCGGTGTTACTGAGGAAAAAAAGACTTTTACCAACAGCGCAGTATCGATCCGATTACAGAGTGCATTACATATGTTTCTCGTTGATGTATGTTGGTATACTTTCAGGAATTAATTCCCTTTCTTAAGCTTTCTTCACTGATCTACTTTAGTACCGTGTAGCAAGGGGCCAGTTAATTACGATTCATACATAGTTCAGACGCCAAATGGAGAGGCAATGCTGTTCAAGCTGACCACAAAAACTTCAACCATTTTTTCAATTTAATTTAATTAGTGATAGCCACTAACGTATAGATTTTTAGATTAAATGTTTGCTGGCCTAACCTCGAGATATTGATTGTTATTGAACTGTTTTAAGTTTAATTCAAGAAGGTTAAACCTCAAGGTGAACTGCATGACGACAACTCACGGCTCCCAAATCCTGGGAAAGAGGCCGAGGGTATTGTGTGTCATCAGTTATGTGGATGTGCGCAGACGAAAAAGAATCTAAGGGTGTCGAACTTTCCATTTAATGGAACCAACTGACCAGAACGGCCTGATTTCTAGCTTAGGACTGATTCCTTGCAGCCAGATCAGCTAGGATTGATATGTACCATTTAGAGCTGGTCGTTCTGGCCAGTTGGTTCCACTAATGGAAATGAAAATACCCTAAATGTATGGTTTTTCTGAATATTTTGGTCTGAAAATGGGTGTGTGAAAACAAGTGAACTGGAAACTTGAAAGAAAATGTTGAGACCGTAAAAGCCCTCTCCTTTGCTTGGGACCAAGTGAAGTGAGCAAAAGCACAGCTGTTTCTCAGGCTAATGGAGACTGACGTGCATGTGATGTAATCAGATATTTTTGGAGCCCTGCTTGGACATAACTGCACACGACCCATATAATCATATCGTAGATCCATAAGGAAGGGATCTCTTCAGCACTCGGCATATGTTTTAGTCAAAGGGTGGGTCTAATTGACGAAGGTTAAATGGTAAAATAGTGTCAGGTCTGTGACTGTTCTTTTTCTTCTTCATATTTTGGTCTAAAAACATATTAAGGTTCATCTTCACAAAAAAAACTTTGAGGGGCCGGTATCTTTCAGGTTCACAATTCTACCATGCACAACACGCAAAAGTTATGGATACTGCTGGAGGTCGAATACTGTAACGAGGGATATCTGAGAAGCTTTAGAGCTTATGTTTGAAAATATGCAATCTGCGCAACACTAGCATATACATCCACACACTGAAAGACAAAGTATATATTGGACTGAAATATGGAATGAAGAAATGAATCTGAAAGAATATAACTGATATCGCACGGATTCGAGTCTTTTTAATCACTAATGGTACATCATTTGATGTGTTTTTCCAATGGATAACTTAATGAGCCTCAAACTTGCTTTATTTTGATTGACAGGAAATAACCACTACAAAGAAGTAATCTCGTTTGTTAAAATAATACGAGTTTAGGTTGTCATCCAGTCCATCCAGTGGGCAAAACGATCTCTCTGTGATGACATGATCTTTCACCATGCAACATAATGCCTGCTTATCAAGGAGATTTGCAGCAAAAACAGCCGAAAAATTCATAATTATGCACCAAATACACGCAATTGTCAAATGTTGTCTTGTTGCTGTAATCCTAGTTTACTTTAGTATGCATTGTCAAAGCACCTAGTAGACTCCAGACTGGCGATACCCGTCTCATAACTAAACTTCTGCATCTTGGGTTTACACGAAGAGTGACGGAAAGGTGCACTGCAGCGAAACTATGTCCTAATGTAGAAAACAGTCCAACGTAAAAAGTACATATGTGCAATTGTTTTGAGTCGAAATCAATATCAAACCACAATGGCAGTAAAAAGGAATTAAATTGTTTGTTTAGTAGATGGCCAATTAGTTTTAAAACATTAAATATTGTTTGAGCTTCCAAAGCGCATGTGACATTATGCCAAGCGCCACGTGCCGACCAAGGGATGTGTTTGATGCATAAAAAACATTATGGCTAAATCTGTGTACTATATATATAAGCTAGGAATTAATTAAGTCATTTTAAGCTAACTTTGAATTTCTTTTGGAGCCCCTCCCATTTATCTACAATAACTGGATACTCGCTGCCATGGGACTTTGGGTTGTTACCCATGGAAATAACATTGCTCTTCAAGTAGCTCTGGTTCGTTTGATAGGTTTGATGACTACAAATAGTCACTGGCATTAAATGAGGACAAATCAAAGATACATGCACAAGCAAAATTGCAAAAGATGAACTACATCTGGGTGCAATACTTACAGAAATCAGATCTGCAAAAAAACTGTTGAGGGTGAGTTGCTGAACTGCATTTGCATCTTCGTCGAGCATCAACAAAGCGAAGCAAGACAACAAGTACAACTGCAAACACAATCTGTTTGAACATCATGATGCATGCAAACTTGCTTTTCAGACTTACAATGTTGACCGTCTTTGCCAAGACTGTTGACCTGCCAAGCTTCGACAACTGCGGTCCCCTACTGGGTTCTGCCAGGATTTCATGCAGCTGTTTTATAAGTTTTTGGTGTAATTTAAGTAGATTGTGATGAAAAATACACACAATAATTCAAGGTGATGAAAAGCGTTCAATGGGAAAGTTGTTTTCATTGGAGTGAAATCAATATACTTGGTGACGGATTTCTTGTGCTTTAAAGCAATCCCGAGGAAACAAAACAAAGATCAACTGATTTTACGATTGAAAATTTCGGATAATCAGACAGTATCGGGACCGCAATGTCTAGAAGTAAAAACGATAATCTAAATCACTGACAACCGTTTTTCACTGATAAAACCAACTGACTTTGTTCTGATGTATTACCAACGAATTATGCTGAAAAGAACTGAGGAGACTAGCAAGTGAACTAGTTTGGGCTGCGTCAGTGTATAAAATACAACAATGGATGAATGGAAATCTGTAACACCGTATAAAAAGAGATCACTTATGACGTTTGGAGCCGTAGCCCTTCGCGCGGATCGGAGTAAAAACGATGTATGTTGAAATGTAGAGTAGTACGGAGAGTCATGCATGAAAAGTTCACTCCAAAACATATTTTCACCTCCCCATGCTCTGGTGATAATAGGAGATATAATAAGTAAAGTAGATGAACGAGGAGATGAGAACCTGAGAACTAAGATGAACCCATATAAAAACTAGTCAAACTAATAACGAAAAATAATGTATTTGAACTGACCAGTCGTATAGATGAGAATCTCTCATCAGTTACTTCTATAAAAAGTAAAAATTATTCTTAAAAGTTTTTGTTCCTACAGGGATTTGGCCCAGAGAAAAAAATTGAAAAAGTCAAAGATTGCACTAATAATAAGCTGCTGTAATATATCACACTGCCCTTAAACTGTGCTAAATTTGAAACAAAAATAAGCGAGCATGTAAGGGTTGATGTAGTAATGCCATTTTGTGTAGTCTTACATGAAGTACAAAGCCGGTGATTTAATTGCCAGTGCATTATGGGTACTCGTAATTTTTACACAGGGAACCCACGCATGCTTCAAATGGAATAAAGCAATTCCAGTACGTTTCTTGACGTTAAAATAATCAAAATGGTATAACAGTGCCTTCTGAGTCATTATTGAAAGAGTTTTTCTTGGTATATCAGTATATCGTGAGAGTGAATTAACCATTAATTCTGATTGGCTTAGAGCATTTGCGAGAGATGTTATCGCATTTGAAGGGATTTCAATATAAGCCTTGGGAAAGGTCCAATGGAATCTTGGCACTAACAGGCTTCAAAAGTGTTGTGCATGCTTCATTTCACGAGGAATGCCAGAAAAAACTGTCATCGGATTTTCTTCATAATCATCTCAGTCTGAATTTTTCATATAGTGAAAAGTTTAATAGACCATTTTATTTTTAACCCTTTTCAGTTTTAAAGCAGCTTTCTTGATAGCGGGGCAATTTAGTGAGAGCTATTGCTAGTATAAAATTCATAGTCCAGGATTTTGTTTGTTTTGTCGCCATCTTTTCAACAGATTCGATTGCCTTCGCGTGCCGTTGCGTGGGAAACCTATCTCAAAGTTTACAGTTAAAATACAAAATATTTTTGAAACACAATACGCGATTTCCTTAGTCTCGATTTTCGTCTCGTATTTTCCAAATAGAACAGCTGTTAAAGGATTTAACTGAAAATGTCTGAATTTGTCGGAGGGGGGATGGTTATTAATGCGTTTGGGGCGGGATCTCTGCAAAGCTCGCATTGCGACAATAATTTGATTGACGTCAGACAGCTTAGCAGTTTAGTACCATCAGTTTAAAACGAGGACTGTCTTGGTTCAACAAGTAAATATATACATTATTCGTAATATCATTCATATTGAAAATTACGGAACAAATGAGGTACAAGACAGTACTAGTGAAAACAGACCAGAGATGCTAAGATTGTAAAAATGCTAATGGCTGTACCGGAAGGTTTTACTCAATAACAATATCTTTTAGTAATAATATAAAGATATTCAAGAGGAGACCTAAATCTTACCAACTAATAAAGCCACACTGAAAACATGATATAGTTGAATTGTAACGAAAATTGGTATAAATTATTAGAGATATAACGCGCACGCTGATTGGCTGGCTACCATGTTTATATCAGAGGACAGAGACTAATTTGAAAATATTTTTTAAAGCAATATAAAACGATAGCTCATGTTTTTGTGCTGTAATTAAACACTCTTGAAGATGTAAAGCACTCGGAAATACAGTCAAAGAGAAGCACTCGACTTCACTACGCCTGGCTAGCTTTCTGTGTAAACGCTCTTTTGTCAGTTACCACTCTTTCTCGATCCCCGAGAAAGTTTGCTTTTCCCTTGCTCTACATCCCACATCTCCCATCGTGTCTCCCGTCGTGTTATATCACAGTACAGAGACATGCGCGCGCATTTTAAATTCCTCAACACGAGATTTGCATTTAATTTTCTTAAATTTATTTCAAGGATATGAGGACGCCTTATTACAAGTCTTTTTGGCCTGAGGACCTAGTTATGTAGTACAGATCAAGTAAGGGTGCAACATAAATGATCAGTGTTGATAGTAAAACCACCTCAACAGCTCGCCGTGGATGTCACTGACTTGCAGACATCCACCTCATACTGTCTAGTCGACGTCTGTTGCATGGGATTTCCCCTGCAGTAAGTGGATATGCTTTGAAGAGTAAAAAGAAATCTGTATCACGGTTTCGAAAAGGGCGGTACCTCATGTTTCAAGCCGTAGCTGTACTCACTCAACACGCAATTGATATCAAAATAAGTATAAGGACAGCATATTCTCCCTATACAACATTAATAAACTTTATTGCTATAATACAAACATAAACTTTAATCCTAGCTGACAGTTTTAGCAACAGAAACTTGATGAAGTTTTATACGGATTGCGTGGGAGAACAAAGTTTGTATTGAAATTGTGCTGTCATCGACCGGTATATGCAAAGGTATAAATATACATGTTTGCTGACTTAGCCAAAGGCTCTTGTAAGCTATTGAGAATTGATTAACTACTTAATAAGTCATATCATCAATCGATTAAAGTGTAGAAAGAGTATTTAAGAGTGTATTTCCTGTGTGCACATCTCCTTTTGGGATGAAAGAGTAGTATTGAGAACGTGCATCTCATAAGTAATATCTTGATGGCCGTTTTGTATAAGATGTGACCCTAGCTCCTTTCTGTACAAACATGAAATGACCCTTTTTACTTATAGTAGGAAGTGAGAAAGCTCCAACTGACGTTCTGGCGAGAACGCGGCCATCTCTGAAGGCGATGGCCCGCTCGTGAAAAAGAAAACGTGTTTATGACTTAGCTTTCTTGTAGTCAGTTTTAATTTGCAAGGTGTACTAGTACTGCCTGATTATAACTACAATCCCGGACAAACTTTTGGGACTTTTTCGGTCTGCGGTTAGAATACTATTGTGTTTCGAGTTACTTACCATGTTGCCGCGGTTATGGCTGTTAACAGCACCTTTTCGGGTTCAACATTGAAAAGGGAGAGGGGATCACGTGATCACTCTGAAAATCTGAAAAATTATGTTAGAAGCAGAAAAAGTCCGGAGAGGCCCAAGATTCTATTATTTTTATGCATAGAGGGCTTTTCATAAACTCGTGAAACTGTTTGTTAGCTAGTATGGGGGCCGAGAGATTACTAGAAATTTCTCCTGCTATAGTGTACATAACATGCTATAGTAGAACAGCAGCAACAGATCACACTGAATGTAATTAGTGATATTTAAGCGTGTATTAGGACTCAGAATGTCTGTTTTACGAGTTGCGGAAGCCCCTTTAATAACTGGAATTATGCAGTACAAAGAATGTCTTACGTACGTTTTGGTATTTGCTTGGTGTAGATTGCTTGTTACGTAAATGCGCACATCTTCCATGAACCTGTGACCGGTGTTTTCATGAAAACTCTTGAACTTTTCACCGCTTTTGGAGGGGCTGTACAAAGGTAAAGTAAAGTGAAAAGGTGTATTCGTTGAACTCGAAAGTATAACGAAAGCTTCATTCTCCTTAATTGTGTATGACTTTAGCATGCGAATACGGAGTTACTCACTTGTTTCTCTCTTTTTGTACTTGCTGTCTATGCAAGCTATTGATTGATAGTATAAGAACTGCACACAGTGAAAGACTTATTTCAACGTTGATTTTGGTGATTATTTCTAAAACAAGTAAAACATTTTAAAGTTATTATCCTCGCTTTTCCTACTTAAATGTGACTTAATTTGACTCATCAGGAAGTACACTATCATAAAACACTTCAAATCTTTTATCCTATGAGCGAAGTTGAGTGCATGTTTTCCTGTGTTGATTTGACTCATTGATTTTAATTTTAGAAACCACGCAACTCTCTACTCATTGCATCCATTTTCTCCTTTCAATATTCTTCGTTCTTTCAGAAAACTGTGCCATGCTTTCATTTTTGGACAAAGATACTTTGCTACGGTGGCCCACAGGGGCAAAACACAATGCAAAATTGTTTTGAAAACACAACAAAGTTTCATGGAACACAACAAGCTTTCACTTAGTGAACACAACAAAGTTTCGTAGAACACAACAAGCTTTCACTGAACACAACAAAGTTTCGTGGAACACAACAAAGTTTCGTGGAACACAACAATTTTTCACTGAACACAACAAAGTTTCGTGGAACACAACAAGCTTTCACTGAACACAGCAAATTTATCCGAATTTTCGTTACTGAAGCTCCGCGCCATCTGGAATGTGTGCATTAGCTCTGGAAATGGTAGCCACTAGGGTTTGAAATACCAAAATCCAACTCATAACAATTTAAGTAGTCCAAGGTTATTGCAATGTTGCGCGCAACAGAACGTGTGTTAACCCCTGCAACAGGCGCGCGCAATGCCCCAGAAAAAGCTCGGTTGTACTTCTGTAGCTGTTGCGCAAAACGTTTAGCAATTTGTTGGTATGGCTTCAGAAAAAGAACTCGTTTCTACTTTTCTAACTGTTGCGCGCACCTGTTACAGGGTCGAACACACGCACGATGCATGTTGTGTACAATGTTACAAGCTACAGGGAAAATAACATCTTGTGTTCTGGGTTTCTACAAATTAAGCATGCAACAAGCCCCATTATAACAATAGGCCCAGCGCAGGTCGCATGAGACTATGTATAGGATAATTCGTCAGACAGAGCAGTGAATCACTTGAAAGATTTCATCATGTAATGAAAGCACTATGAAAGATTTAAAAGGCTTACTTTTTTGTGTTTCTAGGCAGAAATGGTATTTCCCAATATTTTGAATACGACAATATATAAACTTGCGCGAGTTTGGCATTCTGCATCACGAGATTCTCTGTGGAGTTTTCGGGGATACATTTTGACGAGATCAATTATAATTTAATTTCTCGTCTACTTACACAATTAAACTCAAATCGACCATGTAACTAACAAATTTGGTGTTAATATCGAAGAACAAACGTGTACATGTAAACAACTACGAGCTTTGTTTTAAAACGATGAGCTAAAAGTATCACTCCAAATTTTAGATCACCTTAACTTATAAAATAACTTACCCTAACTTACCCTTGCTGATGTCTTAATCTGATTAGCTCTAGGGATATTTCTGAAATAAGAAACATGGATTCCAACTGAACATCTTCAGTGAGTTCGATCATTTCACTTTGGAACGGAAATAAAAATCCATAAGTAATAGCGTACGTAACGGCTTGAAGCTTGCTGTACTTAAATTATTGAGGTAGAAGAACCAATCAAAATCTAGTCGATTGAAGAGGGCTTCAATCGACTAGATTTTGATTGGTTCTTCTATCTCCCTGGGGATCGAATTGGGACAAATCGATGGAGTAATACAATGCAGACAAGCTCGATGTTCCTGAAAACTTATTCTTTTATTTTCTCTTTCTATTTATTTACAAAACAGCTATTTTTTGATAGCTGGACTCTGATTGGTTCATTTCTTTCCCTGGGGAGTATTAGCATTACAATGAAACTTCGCCGAATAGACTACCCCGATTAGTCATTAAATATATTAAGTGTCTAGGTAGCGCAGCGGTCTAAGGTGATATCTAAAGGTATGGATTAGGGTCCGGATATCGTCTCCCTCCCTGGCCTTCGGGCTAAGATAACTGTAATATGTAGCACCGGGATAGCGTGGATGGGGCCGAAATCTTCATCCGTAACGTAAGTCGATTCGATGTCTCAGCTTCTCAGAATGTCTCGGGAGAATCGTCCCAAAATTTCATTTTCTCTTTTTCTTTTTACAATTATTCATTCAGTCTGTTATTTCATTTCCGGGGGTGCTCTTTAAGAGGTTACAGGTTCGATCCTCGTCGACGCCGGGTTCTTTTCTGACTTCTTTTTTCTTCATTTTTTCCGTTTCTTTCCCAAGCTTTAAGTTAAAATTACATCTTTTTGAACTTGTTTTTAAATGTTTGGTGTTTTTAATATTTTTTCTGATAAATTTCATTTTCGTTTTTTATTTTTGATTATAATTATTCATATATCTCACTGCATTGTTTCTGTGGGGTGCATTTCCTAGACATTACAAATTTCTTTCTTTTTTTCCTTTTTTCCTTTTCTTTTTTTGAATGTCTGGACGTTTTTTCCTATTTTTTTCTTTTTTCGAATATCAGGACTTTTTTTCTCGCAAGTGATAATATTTTTACTTTCAAATACCTATTTGAATAATAAAATTGGAAACCATTTCTTACAAAATTCCTGACTTACATTAGAATTTGTCCCCGTAGCATGAATTCAAATCGCTTTGATTTGATTTTATGCGTCATGTAGCAAATACATACAATTATTTTATCCTACACTAAGCCCACACCATAGAAAATACAGCAAATAATGGCAATGTCTCATGGGAAGAGACAGTTGAATACACCGCCGAATATACAACGGCTTTCCTGCTTTCTGATATATTGGCTGCATTTCCTATGGTGTGGGATAAAACACGACATAATGCCTGGTTCACGCTAACGACACAAGACGACGCAAGACCACGCACGATGACTCAACACAACGCATGCAAGACGACGCAAGACAACGCAAGACGAAGCAAGACGACGCAACACAACGAAAGACGACGCAAGACAACGCTAGACAACGCAAGACAACGAAAGACGACGCAAGACGAAGCAAGACAACGCAAGACGACGAAAGACAGCGAAAGACGACGCAAGACGACGCAAGCCCGCGCAAGAAAAATGAAACTTTCCGTTCTTTTGCGCTAGCGTTTATGCTGCGTCGCTACTTTTACAAGTGAAAACACAAGCTTGGCGTTGTCTTGCTTCGAGAGTGAAAACCAGGCTATCGTTTTCACTGTTCTCCGATTGTGCTGTATGTGCCAACTGATCAACGTACACCAGAACGTTCCATTTGAACACGCAAATAGGGGTGAGGAGAGGAGAGGGATGAGGGAAAGAGGTGACAAGCTATCCCTGAGTTCCGAGACTATTGTAGCTTAAATAAGCATTAATCTTTATTTTTGAACTCAATATTTGCCATGATGTTTGGCTTTCAACCTTGAAATGACCGTTACTAGACATAATCCACAGATAATCAGACTGGGAAGCCTGTGGCAGCTGTGCTTGTGAAAGAGTCGGTTGCCCCGTGTGAAAGATTTTAGTTGCTTGTGAAAGACTTGTGTACTGTGAAACTTTGTGTTCTGTGAGAGCTGAGATTGTTGTGTTCCACGGAACTTTGTTGTGTTCAGTGAAAGCTTGTTGTGTTCCACGAGACTTTATTGTGTTCTGTGAAAGATTGTTGTGTTCCATAAAACTTTGTTGTGTTTTCAAAGGAATTTTGCATTGTGTTTTGTCCCTGTAGGCCACCGTACTTTGCCCCACTCAGTTAACAAAAACTTAGCGAGTTCATCCCAATAGAAACTGCAGTTTATTTGTATATTTGTATATAGCTAATTGCACAAGCATTGATCCTTTCAAAATCATCGAACCCCAAAACTGATCAAGACCGATATTGCATACGTTATCTTATAAATGCGCCGAATAATTGTGTCTGGAATACCAAAACTTTTGTCTCAGTCGCATTTTGAATGGCCAAGCCCAAAATTCCAAAAAAAAGAACTGGTTAACCTTCCCCGGAATGATTCTGAATGTCCACCAATCTGAATCTGAGGCTGCCAATCCGAGGCTAGAATCCGCGCCAACTGGTGGTGCTAGCTCTGCCCGTAGCCTGCGTTGCTGGCGGTCTGGGTTTTTAATTGGGGCGGAGGAAGAAATGAACTGAGTCTTTCATTTCTTCCGCCGGGGCAACCTGCACTTTTCGGAAGATTTCATCCAATTGGTGGGCCACCCGAGAATCTAAACAAAAGAAACTTTTGAAAACAGCAATGACAACAATAGATTCTTTTGTTTTATCAAACCAATTAGATGACATCTTACGAGGAGGTACAGATTCCTCCACCCCAAAAACCGCAGACCGCCAGCAACGCAGGCTATACCCGTAGGCTGCGCGCGTTGCTGGCGGTCTTCGGAACACAGGCTAGCCCTACCCGCCGATCGTTGCGATCCTCAACATATTGATAAGGGGTTTTGGCAACGAGACGCTCTAACAGCTGTTAGTTTGCAACAAAGTGGCTTTTTAAGTAAAATGTGTCAGAATTTTGACACGTGTGTCATTAATGAATTAAAAAGACGCGGATAGTTTCACTTTCCACTGGACGCGAAAGTCGTGTGTGCGGACAGTTGAGCAAAGACGATTGCAACAATAAGCAATTTTGCCTGCGTAGCCGGTTCGTGCGCCAAAAACCCCGACGGATGAAATCTGAGCATACGGCTACGTTAGCCTGCGTTGCTGGCGGTCTGCGGTTTTTGGGCGGAGGAAGAAACTTACGCAGGCTACATTGTTTTATTTCTAGTCCATTCATTAGTCTCCTTCAGTATAAAATGACTTTTGTTATCACCGGTATGTTGGTTTATGTTGGCTGCTTGTTTGAAAAAAAAACTAATTTGGAGCCTGCAATCTATCTAGTCAGTGGCCAATTCCCGCCAAAACACAGAAACTTGATCATTGGTGCATTTTGTAGACTAGACGGCATAGCTCCCACGTGGTCAGATCTGATATATATTGCACTGTTCTGTTATAAACTCAAATTTTGACAGGAAAGTACACTCGTTTCTGGGTCTCTTTTCAGTTAGGTAAATCGTTCTTTGTTCATTCTGTGGATAGAAGACTATCTTTTGCCTCGAAGAGAACGAAAAGATCAAACAAATATACAGATATTGTCCTATATTTCATCATGTTCGACAAGCTGCTCATTTGTTTCTCTTTGATCAGCATAGTTTCGTCGATCACTGAAATGCAAATCGATGACTATTTGAACGTTTGTATCGACTCAAAACACCACAAAAGCAAGCCTGGACGAGAAACTGCATCCTTTCGCCACTGCTATCCATGGAAAGATCATTCATGTTGTAAAGCGAACACAACAAATCACATTGCAAACGATGGCACCGTGTCTTTGTATAGGATGAAATGGGACCAGTGTGCAACGGTTTATAAACCGCTATCAGCGAAGTGTCGACGCTTTCTCGAAATGGACACGTGTTTCTACGAATGCTCTCCTAACATGAGACCTTGGATTCAAGTAGATACCACGTCTAAGAAGACGCGTCGTGAGAGGTTTGTTGATGTCCCTCTGTGTTCTTCTGACTGCGACCAATGGTTTGAAGCCTGCAAAGATGATTACACGTGCTCAGGTAACTGGATGGACATGAAGACTTGGAACTGGACCAAAACAGGAAACGAGTGTACCAAACCTTGCAAGACCTTCAAGGAGTACTTCAGTGACCCTGTCACTTTTTGCAACAGACTTTTCAACTATTCTTTCAAGTATTCAAATGGCAAACCAGGAGAAGATTGTTTTCTGTTATGGCCCAATGGTACCTTGAGCAATGCAAATGCAAAAGTGGCCAGGAAGTATGCCAAGAAAGCTTTGAGTACCACTTCCTCAGGGTTATCCATCATGGCAAGAGGGGTGCTGCCTGTGTTGACCTGCACGTTTGGAATGCTTGTTTTTCTAGTTGGTCTTAACTAGAGATCTTTGTTGACACTGATGCCTTAGAGTAGCCCTTTGCACTTTTAGTATTTAGCTTTGATGAACAAATACAATAGCTAGGCAAGTAGATATGATAATGTTTGTTTATGTTATGGTGAGTAACTTCAGAATACCCATCCACCATAATGTTTATAGAGCGGAACTCTTTGAAAACGACAAAAGAATAAAAAGCTTCTATTGTTTGTTCAAAGAAGTGGCCAGGTATTCTGAAGTTAAGCGTGTTATGCAGGGGCGGATCCAGGATTTTGAAATGGGGGGTGAATTTTTGTAATAATGTTAGAGAAATCAAATATTATTTTAATATTTGAGGGATTGGAAAAAGAAAAGAAAGAAGGGGGCTCAGAAAAAGGGGGGTGAAAATTCACCCATTTCACCTCCCCTGGATCCGCGCATGTTATGATATGTAAGTCTTTTGAATGGATAGCTTTGAGGGCTCCTTTTACACTAGTGTTAGTTTGAACTCTGGAGTGAGAGAAATTAAGCCATAATTTGGATTGATAATCATTTGGATTGATAACAAAATTATGATATATTTAAGATGTAATTTATGGATCTGCTGATTGGCTTAGGGGAGAGACATTAAGCTCCCACAAAAGCTTAAAAGATATTTTATAAAAGCAATATAAAACAATTACTTATGTCTAGGTATACATAATGTATAAAGAACAAGAGAGTGTGTTATATCAGTGGATAAAGATCCGAGCCGAAGGCTCGGATCTTTATACCTGATATAACATGCTCTCGAGTTCTTTATATTACTTATCAAACGTCTAGTTGTCAATTATCATATTTGACCAGAATTTGTACAAGTTTGACTATGTTTGGCTTAGAAAATCCAAGTTAAAGTTTATGCAAATGAACCAAAATCTTTATCCAATATAAAGATCTACGTTATGATAGTGATTTCCATTGTGTTTTCTAATGAATTATTAATGAGTTTGATACTGTGATATAATTAAACACTCTGGAATATGTAGAGCATTTGACAAACAAGAGAGACACTTGGCTATGCCTGGTGTTCCTTATAAGCTTAGTTTCCTGATGCTTCTCCCATTTCAATAATATCACAGTATGGAGACATAAGCAGACATTTTAAATTACATCTTTTGCACTGTAATTTTATTCTGCTGCTTCATGACACAACTACCACCTTATAGACTCAGGATTTGATGCTCTTATACTTTATCAGCAGTGCTTGCTATTTTTGAAAGCTAATGAGATAAATGCATTACTTGGTTTATGCACGAGCAGAACTTATGTAACTGTAAAAAATGCACTTTAGTGGTTGCATGTCTTGTATCAAAATAGTTTTCAAGTACCATACTGTGAGCATGTATGCTTTACATGCTGTGAACTATGCCAATTAACTGCTGTTGTGTTACATATGTCCACATATTGCTTGAGGTCAAATTGAGGGCTATAATGGTGCTAGGACTAGCTAAAACTGATAAAACTGAAATTATGTGAGCCAAAACTGAAGACATTTAAATCTGTTCATTTTATTGCACATGGAATGTACATTGTAGCATAAGATTCAAGGGCCATTGATAAGATGTTCAAACATTGAAAGTGGTTTTCATAAACTAGTGAAATAGATATTAAACTAATACACATTAGTAGACCCTAATTCCATTGTTTCTTTTGTTCTTATTTGACTATTACACTTAACTATTAGTATTAATTTCACAGGTTTATGAAAACCACTCTATTGTTTTTAGTTTTTATCAGCAGTAGATAACTTTGAAATAACTAAACTTCTCTGCTTGAAATAGCTATATTGATCTGTAATAATTACCACAGTGGATACTTCATGATCTCACTTTGATATTTTGCTGTGTACACGATACAGAGCAGAATTTGTATGACTAAAAACAGCATGTTCATAGCAGGAATTACAAATGTTTTTGTAGACAACATGACACTGACATGGTCATGGCACAGTATGGTCTGTTTCACTCAAACAAAAACTGCACTAAATAAACACATTGGATACAATGACTGGACTAGCTTCCTACACAGACCTTTATGTTCTGGTCTGTGTAGGAGGCAGTGACTTGACAAGTTTGTATGTCAAATGTGGTAAAATGCATAGTTTTAGAAACAATTGACCAATTTTCCACTTTGAAGAACCTTTGGAAATGCAGAGTTAAGAGACTTAAATTTAAATTGAATATTTATTGAGCAATTAATTTACAAGAATTTACATGTGATTTTAGTTTCTATATGCCAATGCAAAATTGCTGTACTCTCCATTAACAGTGTGATACAGTTGTATGTACTTTTCATTACTTGATATCACATTTTGAGTTGATAGCATTATAATAATATATAATATAATATATATAATAATATAAAGGGGAGGGGGACTGGGGAGGAGGGGGTAGGAGCTACCCCCTCCTCCCCAGTCCCCTTTCCCTTCCCCTCCCCTCCCTAGGACTGATACACAGGCTAACCTTTAGAAGGAAGGTACCTTTTTACAAATCCTAGATTGGAAAAGATTTTGAAGACTTTTTGTTTACTTTCCACCTGAAACTCATGAACCTGATATCCTGATTCACTGTAATCCATATAAGGAAAATATTAGGCATACCTGCCCTGGAGCCTGTTATACGAAGCCTCGATTAAGCACTATCTGCTGGATAAATCCTTATCCAGTGGATATAATCTATAGCTCTTATCTGGTGGATAACTTAATTTATCCAAGCTACATACAACCAGTTCCTTCATGCCTTGACAATCTCTGATGTTGACATCCAGTGAATACCTGCAGTGAGAGGGGAGCATGAAGGGGGGGGGGGGATCCCTAATTCCATTTCCCAGCCTAACTTTTTCTCAAAATCCCACTTCCCAGTTTACAATAAAGAAATGATTTGAAGGCAGTAAGCTGGTCCTCAATTTCTAATTGCATGCTCATTAATCCTACAGTTCAGTATCTTTTTGGTACATATATATGCATCCCATGCATTCATTTGTAAGGTATAGGAGGATCTTTGCTGACGTCTGTGTTTACATTCTGAGTTCATTAGCATACGGTTAAAAATCGATAAGATTACAAACTGAGTCCAGAACTTTTAAGAGCTGTTTAATATAAGTAATCTACGAAATTTTCAGCTCTTTGCATGCAATATTGTGTGAGATATCCAGCTTCCAATTTGCTTTCACATTTCTGGGTGGCAAAAGCGCTAATGAGCCCATACATTCTCTACAAAATTTAGAGTTTTTAAAACTGCATCGCGCAAAAACTATTGCTTGTGGCACGCTCAAATTTCCAAAGAAAGCTAGTTTTCTCATGCCCTTTCAATATTCAGAGGTGATTTGGTGTTTATTTGGTTGAAAAGAGAAATGCCTATGCTAATGAGCAAAAATTGTAAACAAAGATCCACCTATACTTATTATCAAATTTGAGTTTTCAAAAACAGCGTCGAAATCAAAGTTTTTTTAGTTCTGCTGTCTGCTAAACGATTTTGATGGGAAAAAGGCGAAAAAGCTGAAGATTTTGTTGTGTTTTTGAATGTTGATTTTCGCTGCAATCGAATCATGCGCGCACTACTGACGCCATCTGACGTCATCGAGCGCGCGCTCAGGTTTTATTCAAAAATGTTCGCTTATTTTAACCTCATTTGATTCTAAAATTTTTCATGTATATTATTAATAGGAAATCATATGGCTTTCTCGTGCATGAAATTTGGAATAAATTTTAACTCGCGGGTTTTCAAAAAGCTCAAATTGCACTCGCCTAAAGGCCCGAATCTCATGGCCACTCGTTCAAATTTATTCCAAATTGCATTCGAAACCATTTTCTGGAATCTTTTTTTGACGTCACATAAAAAATTTCGCTTGGCACTCCAAATTTTGAACACGTTTTTTGTTTTATCCATTTAACTGAAAATCTAACTATATAATCAATGAAAGTACCTTGAATTAAGTTTTTTTCAATGGAAACGAAGAGCTAACTTTGCTGTGAATTTATTTTGGAGCCGTTGACCCCGTCAGTCTTAGTAGCAGGGCTTCAACGGCAAAGTCCTTCGTAAAACTTCTCGGCGATGAAGATGAAAAATTGTTTTTCTCAACTCTCAGCAATTTGTCTCAGCCGGGACTCTCAGATACTGTCGATACTCACTTCTCTGCTTTCCGATCACACAGACGAGACATGCCCGAGACATGCTGAGAGACTGTTGTAAGTTTGCATAAATAGTATGATGAGATCGTTTCAGTCTACCGTAAGAGTTTTATCAACCAAACTTGAATTAATGTTACTCTTTGCTTCCCAAAAAAATAAAGAATTGACCCCATAGAAGACTTTTGAACAAAAACTCCGAACTTTACAACTACAAATGCGCTATGCCCACTTTGGCCAGGCTTCTTTTTCGGGAGCTCGTGCGACCGGAACACGTCACGATAAACTCATACAAACTGCTTTCTAAGAATTTTAATCCCAGCCCCATTTACCTGGGTTCCTTAAGGAGATGTACAAAATGAGGAACACGAGATCAATCTACTCAAAAACACCCTTGATTTAGGAAAACTTTATCTTTTGTCGGATACGACACTTCACCTTGACCGTCGATCAGTTGAACCGTACGTACGAGTCCACGTTGGTCTCCGTTGGCCTTGACATTGAAAAAAAATTCCGAGTATCTCCTTATATGGCAAACGAGCACCTGGCGACATTGAATCGGAGACAAGTCGACACGAGGCTCGTCGTTTTGGCCTGCGTTTTGCGAGAAAACGGAGAGTTGTTGTCGATTTTGTGAAGTGATGTATTTCACCGTTTCCTAACGTTAACTGGTATGTCCTCAACAGAAACCAAGTAAGTTGCTTGTTATTATTCAGAAACAAAAATCTGTGAAGAGTAATTGTGGTGTTTTTGATTCCGCGCAACACGTTCGATGAGGTGACCGCGAACTCCAATGTCGAAGGAAAAAGAACGAGTAGTTCTTTGTCCTCAAGTTTTATTTTTACCTTTTGATTTCATTGTCTAGGAAGGGCATACCTAGTGAAAGAATGGAGTCAAAGAGTGGCAGTGATGGAACAACCGTTGTTATTTCCTCGGGATCGAGCCCTAAATCGACAGTGGTTACTACTGTTCCCTCGGAGCAAACAGCGGAGCGCGAAGAAAGAGCTTGGAAAGCGTACTTTGCTCAAACTGACGCGCCTTTGACAACAACTTTACTAACTCAGGTCAATGGAGAAGACTCTAATATGGCCTCAACTCTTGGCTTTTTGTATGATTATTATGGAGTAACCGAGGATTCAGCACAAGCTCCTTCTTCACCTGGGTACGTCTGTCACGACAATGGAGCTAATAATTTGTGCAAGCAATTTAGCATGCCCTGCACAGAGTTACAAATATGTTGACGTTTTAGTTTGAAGTTGTAAATGTTTTATAAGTGGCGTCTTAGATGGGGTTTCTCTTTGGTTTGAGATATAGGTTTTGTAGGTTAAAAGGCGGCCAATATTAGAGGAGAGGAAAGTGTTAAAATATAAATGTCTGACACGTGAATTGGACAACTTACGTAATAATTATTTACTTACTTTTTTGTTCTTTTCGTATCTTTTTTTTTTTTCCTTTCTTTTGTTCGTTCCCACACAACTCTACTTTGCTAATATAGTCATTTTATATGCGTTTTTTTATTATTTATATGTGACTATTGTCTAATATGATGATGGTGATGATGATGATGGTGATGATGAAGATGAAAATACGAAATCATTAAAAAATTGAATTCATTTAAACCTATATTAAGAAACCAAAATTTGCAGATTTGGCGAGGGTTTGGTTGTTTAATAGAGGTTGACCATAATTTTGATTGAGGTTTACAGTTGATTTCACAAACTTTGGCACCTAAGATTCTGAAGTTTGTTCGCAAGTACCCAAGTGTGTTTGAAACTTCTAGACTTTGTTCAGTGAACTGTAATGTGTTGAATTTTTAAGATTTTAAATATTTCCCGAAATTTCATCTAAAAATGGTTGCAAACTGCTTTATTAAAATGTCATATGATAAAACGTATCCAGGAAAAAAAAAATTTGTGGTTCATTGAACAAAGTTTGGAATTTTCAAATGAACTTGGGAACTTGCCAACAAACTTCAGAATCTTGGGGGGCAAAGTTTTGTGAAATCAACTGTAAAACAATTAGAGACAATCTTTTGGGATGCCTAGTATGTGCCACTTCATGCATAGATTTGGCTGTATATAGTTTCTCATTTTGCAGATATGGACTCCTGGAAAAACACATGCATGCAAATATAAAAACCCCAAATAACAATCCATGCCATATCATATTTTACCTATGAAAATTATATGGCTTTGACAATGAGTCTTGATCAAAGTTCTATTCTTTTTTTAGTTTCTTTATGAACAATAAGCTTCATATTATTGTTGTGTGTTTTACATAATTTTTGACCATTGGGCTCCAAAGTTCATTCAGAAGTTCTAAAGTTCAAGTCATACCCCAGAACTTCACATTGAGCTTTGTTGGCAAACTTCACAAACTCATAAATCAAATTTGTATAAAAATTTCAAATGGGATCAAATGGTCAACTTCATTTTGCAGAGCACTATCTTCCTTTTTAACACATTTTATTGTAAACTTCCAAAGTAAAGTGCATGTCATATATCTGTGAAATAAAACTTAACATCTATTGTCTAATTGCCCTATTTTGTACAAACTAGTGGGTATCACTGAAGCAGAACAGTGCAAATAACAATAGCAAGGTATCTAGCCAT
This sequence comes from Telmatactis stephensoni, assembly GCA_029948255.1. Taxonomy (NCBI): domain Eukaryota; kingdom Metazoa; phylum Cnidaria; class Anthozoa; order Actiniaria; family Isophelliidae; genus Telmatactis; species Telmatactis stephensoni. Next base: position 72,249 of record JALIZF010001611.1, on the reverse strand, counting down.
CTTTGTGTTTCTTTGTGTAGTTTATGCCTCAGTGAATTCTTAGTTTGTCCATAACTAAAAATAATGTTGATATATGGCATGCACTCTATGATTGAACTTACAAACAACGAACTTTGAAATCCACTTGTTAACAGTTATGAGAAATAGACTCTAACTTCACATCATTAATTTTATTAGGAATACTCAAGTCACCTCATCTCCCAATCAACAAGGAAATAACCATGGAAACAATGATTCCGAACCCAGCAGTCCAACTCACACGGAGGTATATATACTACATAATCTAAATAGTTGACAGCATGAGATTTTCTTTCTGATGTAGTACTTTTCTCTATGCAGCCTTCATTGAGTTATCTTCACCCTGTTCATCAACTCAAAAACCAACAAACTACCACCAAGTCGTAAGTATATAGTTACCAAGATTCATCAATAGGTCAACGTACATACTTTTCCAGGGTTCTCATTAAGTGCCAATGACTGGCTAAAAATGTCTACTTTGAATTTTGAGTTATCTAATTTTTGGTGAAGAGACTTTATAACATCAAGCTTCACTGTATTGTAATTATTAGTTGCTGATGATAAGAGTAGACACTCCCAAAATATGTACAAATTAAAATAAGTGCCGACTTACAAGTGTTGTCTCTTTAATCAACTTTATGATATATGTTAAACAAACCTGAATGAGCCATCTACTCTAAAACTTTAAGAGATCACCCTGCTATTTTGAATTACATGGACCCAGAAATTTTGGGCAAATGCATGTATAGGAGAAACACTAAGAGAAAATATATCTTCATGATCACTAACTTATATTTTCATATTTTTAGAACCTCCACCTCAACAGATTCTGGAGCTTGTAAAAGTGAAATTCCAAGAGAGAAAGCTTCTCAGGTTAGAAGTAAAAATGATCCCAACACCATCATATATTGTTTGCCTCAAGATGAGGTGAGTTGTTGGGCAGCTCTTCAAATGGACTGTTGTGTCTCAATTGGGTGATAACAGAGCAAAAGAAATGTTGGACATGGCTGACTGTAAAAGTGTTCAAATGTATCCAACTTGTGTTGGAGCCCATAATATTGGGTAGTTTCTGGAGTATTTGCTCAGACCCTTATAAATGATATTGTTGATGATTATAGTGATGATTGTTGACTTTGATGATAATGATGATGATGATGATGATGATGATGATGATGATGATTTGAGAACATCAGATTTCAGAAATTATGATGCCAAAAAGTACACTGCTTTGTTATTTTGGTCACGTTACAAATTTTCACAGTATTTTCATATAATTGTGAAAAAATCCATAGAGTGTTGTGTTATTGTATTATTAACTGTGAAGTTTTTGGTTTGTCATTATTCCTGTCTTATCCAATCAAAACACTGAGACATGATACAGCACAACATTGTGGATATTGACATGAAGTTTTAACATTCATAGACTTAACTCAGTGATGTTAGTAATAATGGACCTACAGTATCTATGATGATGATGATGATGATGATGATGATGAAAATGATAATGAGGTTTATATGTGTTCAGTGTCATATTAATATAATTGTAGGGGGAGCTAATCATGCACATTGCAGCCTAATGGCTGAATTACAAGGATGGGACTCAACAAAGTTGGGTTAAAGTCCTGTAAATGGCTGTCCCCAAACAGCCTATGTGCATTTCAGCTCAGGATTGAAACTTTGTTGGTTTTGATAATATTCTGTGTGTTGATATCCAGGGAATTGCTGTTGTTCATCAAGCCAAAACACCATCAAGGTATAGGATATATAGACATTTTAATCCCTTGAGATTGTGCAGCTATAAATTTATACTTCAGTACTTTCAGTTACTAGAAAAAGATTTATTATCAACCTTTAGACAGCCTAAGAAGAGGGGTGCAGGTGTCCACCGCCAACCCTCTCAGTCCCGAGATGACTTTGGGCCCTTTTCTTCTTTTCCAGATATTCTCTGGTTTCTGTGGGTGGTTTTCAATTTTTTCTATGCTGTACCCCACCTCCTGAAACCACCCTTGATCTTTATTACTTCTTCTGTTACTGACTTTTGTTTTCTTGTCTTCTTTTCCTTAGCGCTAAAACTATCCAGCCATCAGTGAGTGATGTTTCATCCATTGCCCTCAGTCAGACTCCCCCTGAAGCTTACAACTTTGGTCCATATAACGCAGCATTTAAAGCCACACCCACAGTGTTCTCTGCACAAGACAAGTAAGATTACAATTCCTTTGCATGCAGTGTTAATAAAACTGCTCCATGTGGCTAAATGAAATTTCAGCAAAGTTTAATCAGGCATACTGGCCAGCAGTCTCTTGCTTGTATATGTGGGGCGCCCCCTAAACCATGCAGGGCCATCACATTGTCCTTCTTGTCGGTGGTAGTTTTCTTGAGTCCTGCAGCTTAATTGAAGGGTTCTCTGTGAAAATGACCTAAGTGACTTTTTGATGGATGTCCAGACATTTTTTTGATTTTTTGGTATAGGAAAGTTAATAAAAAATATCATCAAAAAAGTCACTTAGGCCATTTTCATATGGAGCCCTTCAATTACTTTTGCCCCCACCTTACCTTACCTGTATGTGTATGTATGTATGTAGTATGGCTTGGTGAATATCCTTCTGGGCATGGATATGATCAGTATGACAAGTGCTAGGTGGTGCACTGTGAACAGCCGCCACCTTGTTGCAAGGGACAGGTGCATTCCTTTTAGTGGCAATGTATCACCATTGCGTTAAATATTGTCATTATTTGAAATTCATATTATTTCTTGTTATAGATATACCTATGTCCTTGAAGCACCAACATCCATTGTACAGAGAAGAGGAGATGACACATTGACATACCTTAATAAAGGTACAGTTGACCCTATAGACAGAACACTTTCATACAAGTGGGAACTTACCATGCCATACCATGACCACGTCAGTGTCATAATGTCTAGAAAATATTTAAAATTCCTGCCATAACTATACTGTGCAATGAGCTGCCGTCCAGTTGGCTCAGTTAGTTGAGCATTGGTCTCTTGGGCGGGAGGTCGGGGTTCAATTCCCAGCTGGACGACCAACACTTAGGGTCTTAAAATAATTGAGAAGGTTCTGCCTTTGTAATTACATCTGCAAATGGTTAGACCTTCACGTCTTCTCGGATAAGGACGTTAAACCGTAGGCCCTGTCTCCATTTATATGGAGATCTATGGTTGGAGCAATAAGTTCAGCCTGCATGATTAACGTTGAAAACTGCTGGTGAACGAGGTCTTTAAATCATGTATTACAACCAGTAGTGGAGCTACTTAAGCAGGTGCAGGAATATACCTCAACCTAAACCCTACCATTTTCACAGTCATACAAAATCTTATTATATTTTTAATGATATCAAGTTTCTCTTTAATGGGATCAGGTTTAAGTGTTTTTGATTTTGTTTTTTTCTAGGTCAGTTTTATGCCATTGATTTTGAGGGTAATGTTGACCCTCCATCATCGGAAAATGACATCTTGAGAGTTAAGGTCAGTAAACAAGATACATTATTATATGGCTAGATAATTTCCTGAATTCTGATTGGCTAACGCATGGTCTGTATTTTGCCATATCAGGACCGCTGTCCTGGATGAAAAGAAAAGTTTGCGTTTGGCAATTGTTTTAGCGGGACTTCTCAAAGCCATATAATAAATAAGTTATTAACCTCGCTTGCTCGGTCTGTATGGGAAAATATCAGACCTCTGTCTTTTTGGACAGACCTCGCTGCGCTCGGTCCGTACTGTCAAGACCTCGGTCTGATATTTTCCCATACAGACCTTGCACAAATCGACTTTAATATTGCCTTACTGGTAACAGTGAGACAGCCACCAGTGGACAGGGTACTACCAAGGATGGAGGGGAAGGCCCCACCCAAAAAAGGGTATCTTTTTCACACTGGAAAGAGCCTTTTTCACATTGGCAGTGTATGAAATAGGTATCTTTTTCATGCTGGAGGTACAGTGTGTATAGAAAGGATACAATTTTGTGCTGGAATTTTGAAAAATGGTTGAGATTTACTATAGTTTTAGAGTAGTGAAACTGAAATAATCATGCTGTCAATAATTTTTGGTGTTTGGAATAAATATTACATGCATTTATGATTGTTTCCACCTGGGAGTTCAATCGACTTCTACTTCATTTAGTTTTACTACTATAGTTTTAGAGTAGTGAAACTGAAATAATCATGCTGTCAATAATTTTTGGTGTTTGAAATAAATATTACATGCATTCATGATTGTTTCCACCTGGTAGTTCAATCAACTTCTACTTCATTTGGAAAGGAAAACCCTGAGTTTACTGACTGGTTGACTTTCGGATCAACCTGTTTATAGGCTACATGTCTGGTGACTAAAACTGATTGGTGTCTACAGTAACTGAAATCTAAATGTTATTTGTTCCAGACTGTTGTCCACCTGGTCTTCAGAGATGAAAAAGATCCCAGGACAGAACTTGAGCACTGGCATTACTGGCACAGCCAACAGCCTAATCCTCAACAGAGAGCTTTCGATGTTGGTAAGTAAGAGGATCTGTCCTCGCAGAAGTTCACTATAAGCGAATAATAGGTTGGTATTTGTATGCTTGTGAATTGGACTGTGCCATAATGTTTATAAAAGCATTTGAAATTCCTGTGATGAACATGTTGTGCTGTGACTGTACCCTTTTCCCTTTCTTACAAAAACTGCACTTATGGTGCTCATTAAAACTTATCGTCATTTGTATAAATCCCTACTGTATAAAACCATGATACATGAAGTATCATCATAACTAATGACGATTAACACCTAGTAAGCTCTAAATTCTCCGCTTTTTCAACAGATCGAAAATCTTGTCAGAACATAGATGAGAACATTGATGATCTAGCATACAATGCAGCAGGCTTCATATGGAGTCCTCATGTTAATGCTAAGATAGTCATTCGTATCAACTGTCTGAGTACTGATTTCTCACCTCAAAAAGGAGTCAAGGTTAGAAGTTAAATTATACTCTTATTTTAATAGCACCGCCCAGAGGAAATACGTTTAGCATTTGGGCTTCTATCAGCCAAGTTATGACAGCCTTGTATGCAATAAGGCATTTTTAAGCTCATTTCTGTTGTTCACTCCTTCACAACTATTTCAATTTTCATCTAGTTTTATAATTATGTGCATATTTATTTTTTAATCTTAGTATGGTACAAGCTTTCTGAATAAGCTTGATAATAATATTCTTTGACACACATTTGCAGGGCATTCCTCTTCATCTACAAATAGATACTTACGAAGATCCTGATTCCCCTGATGCCGAGCCTATCCATAGAGCATTCTGTCAGATTAAAGTTTTCCGTGATAAGGTATATATCACTGTTCTGTGCTATGGAGGGATGGTAACTATATTGGTTGATAAGATTATAAATTTACATTTGCTTAAACTCATTACCTCTTCGGCTCAAGGGTGGGGCTGGGTGAGGCAAGGGCTGGGTGAGGCAAGGACAAATGATCCACAATGATCAGCAATCACAACAAGCAGCAAAGCTCAGAATAGCTTGATCCATAAGGATCAGCAAAGAAGGCCAAGATAGACTTGGCATAAGTACATAAAGCCCCTGAACACGCCCTGAGGGCCCCCCATATCCACCCACTGAAATGGGAAATACTGCTGGCCAGCAGTGTCTTGAGTTTAACCTCACCTAAATTACATTTAACCCCATTTATAATTGTACAGGGTGCTGAGAGAAAGAATAAAGATGAATCAAAATCAGCTGAAAGGAGGATGCAAAAGTGGATGAAACAGAATCCCATTGGATCAGGTATGTCACTTTGTCTAGTCCATCCATTAAAATTCAACAGTCCTTTGATGATGTCAGTCAATCTCAATAGACCATTTCATGGTTGTCATGGCTCAACCTCAGCCTTGACACCGTGTAATATATTCTTTAGAATTTGACTACAGCCCGTGGAATTTTAAAGTGTTTCGATTGTTTGTTGATGTGTGCATTCCTTACATTACCATGGGCTGCAGTCAATTTCTAAAGAATATATTACACACCGTCGAGGCTGAGGTTGAGCCACGACAACCGTGAAATGGTCTATTGAAGACCAGTCATTATTTAGAAGGATTTGAATTTGGTTCTTTTACAGCAAGTTCAGTTGTGGACCAGAGAAATATAGATGAAGGCCTAGCATAACATCTTCAGTTTCTCCCATGAAAAGTCACATCACTCATAATAATTTTGGTGTATTCCTCCATTTTCTGTACCTTGCCAATAATCTAATAAGATGATGTTTTGTGATTTCAGATCCTTCAATGATTTCTCCTACTCATTTATTCCATCCACCAAGTAAATTTACACAGCTACTCTCTACCACCCCCTTGGGTCCTAAGCCAGTGCTGTTTACTCCATTCATGGGTACTGCATCAGGGGTAAGAATGTCAATTGGTCATTGTGTTTTCTCAAACACACTTCTTATTGAACTTTTTAGAATTGACAAAATCTGTAAACAGCTTACTCAAGTGAAGATTGCTGTAAAATTTTGCTCTTTCTTTATATTGATTAGTGATCATTTCATCATTACAGCATTTTTCATATGACTGTGCAATAAATATTTGTCCTTTTGTGCTGTGACATGCCAATTCTTGGCATTTTGAGTAGACAACATTGATGTCTTTTCCAATCAAAGCGCTAAGACATTGTAGCATAGCACAGTCCAGAAATCTGTAAAATGATTTGTGTTCATTATACGTAGTGAATGGAGAGATTTATGCCTGATTCACACTTGCAACTTAAAGCAGATTTAGTAACTGTACTAGACCATACTTAACTGTGTTGTGTTATGCTGTTTGTCCCCAATTAGCTAGATTAAGCTAAATAACTTGACAATTGAATAAAGTTTATCTATCTATCTATCTATGCTGTCTTTAGAGCAACAAGAAGCACAATTTCTGTTTACTTGAAACTGAGACTAATTTTACAGTAATACTAAGCAAACGAATGATTGCAAAACAAACAAACTTGGTTTGATAAAGCTCCTTCAATATGTGTTGAACAGATTCCCCCCCCCCCCCCTTAACTGCCTCCTGGGAATGATGCAGGCAATCCAAGGGGAAGGGGGTACCCTACCTGAAACTATGTTAGTCCAGTCTTTGCAATTTAAGTCAATTTATCATATATTGTCTGTTTTATAGAATATACTTGCATCTGCCGACCAAGTAATCCAAACATCATCACTCTTGTCAGCCATAAGGTAAAACATCCTTGAAAAGTTAATAAAATCACAGGTAGAAGGGCAGAGAAATCAAACTGTAAAAACTTTAATTTAATTAATACAATTGTACAAAGAATGCAGACAATATGCACAAGAATGCAAAAAATATGAGACCATATTGAGTCAATAAACAATCGATTGGCTTTCTATTGCCAAGTCATGCACTTATCAACGTTGCAAAATTACAATAAAGACAAGCCAAAATACAATGTGACTCATAAAAATACACTAGCTAGTTGACTAACAACATATAGAGTAGATTTCGTATGACTGTAAAAACGGCACTGCACGGTCACGGCATGGTTATGACAGAAATTTCGAATGTTTTTATAGACATCACGACACTAACACGGCCACAGCATGGCGTGGTCCGTTTCACACTCATACGAAATCTGCTCTATACAGTATATCCTAAATTGATCAGTTACCCTGGTGAAGACTTTTCAATAATGTCTAAAATTTGGCCGTGACAATTTTGTGGATATCTACTAGTTTATTGTATTGTATATCCTAAATGGAATATCATTGACTTGCAGGGAACGAGAACACAAGAGGACAATCCAAACTGCTCTTGCGGTAGCCAAGGTAACCACTGTATGTACAACGATCATATATCTGCGAGAGATTTTGTTATTTGTACTTACCACAAGCTGCTGTTCTATCAAATTCTCAGGAGGAGCTGGCTGACCTGGAAGTTGCACCAAGAATGAAAGTTCAAAGAGTTTATCGTCCAGACAGACCAGGTAGAATACCAAGTTAAAATCATTTCTCAGTAAACTTGGGTTATAGCAGACATCTTCAGAACAACAATTTTTTGTCAACAATAGCCAGGAATTAATGGCAATGGCAGGAATTATTTTCTGTTTAAAAGTCTTCAGAAATGTAGCTTTCACGGCTGCCAGAATTTGTCTGTTGTACACAATACCAAGGTGTCTGCATAGCGAAAGTTGACTGTACAAATTTCCTTCTTCCCCTTAAGCAAGATTATATCTTCCTTTAAACCCTTTTAACAGTTTTGCATATTGATTTCTGTGATTTTAGGATTCGAGGGTGGTGGAAGGCGCTTTGCCTCTCACAGCTGTGCCCCGGGTTCAGTCCCAGCTCGGGTCACATGTGAGTGAAGAAATTTTTTCTCAGGATGTTCTCCATGCTTTTATACATGCATAATAATTTTTGGCCATTAATGTAATATTGCTTTACTATTATTTCTATTACTTTTATCAGTTAATTACTAAACAATTCCTATATAAACAATATTGATTTTCAATCAATAATTTTGCTATTAATTATTAATTAATAGTAATTTTTGTTAATTATTATCAAAGCCTTGCTAAAGTTCATTGTCCTGCTACTTACTAGGCCTTACTAACTCCCTCTTTGTTTTCCTAACAACTTCTTTACTTTCATATTTATCTCTTTCTAGCTGTAACCATCTATGTGAAGAAAGATGAAGAAAAGGTTTATAATGCACTCATGTTGAAACAACTAACCATTAAGGAACTTGTAAATCAGGTATGATGATAATTTCAACCCAAATATTCTATCTACAAATGTTTTATGATGATAAAATTGTATTCCTTTCCTCTTAGATATCTAGCAAGTATAATGTTCCTCCTGATATGATAAAAAGTGTTTACAAGAAAACTAAAAAAGGGTGAGTTCACTGAAGGTGAAGCTGCAAAGTTTCATTCTGATTTTTGTGTAAATGTTAATTGATAAAGACCTATTCTGCTTGGCAGTAGCCTTGTCACATCTGGACAAAAGTCTAATTTAGTCAATCTGCATAACAGTATACTATTCACCCTTCGTACAACCAGCCCCTGTTTGATTCTGTCTAGCTCTGTGAACGAATGAATAGAACAAAACTGGTTTGAAGCCTGTTAATTCCAGTTTGAAACAGTTTACACGTCATTCTTACTGTCCTCTACCACTGGTTGTTTGTGAGCCTGCCAATGACAAGAGGCAACAACTATTTCAATAATGCCATATAGGCCGTATTCTGTGCCTTGAAAATGTGCTTCTAAAACGATTTCCGCTGCCATGGCGAGGGCACTACTTTAAATCAACGTGAACATATAGATTTTACCTTTCTTAAAAAGAATTCAGTTGTTGTCACTCTGAAAAACCCGCAGTTTTTTTAAAAAACGCCAATGGAATTGAACATTCCGCCATCTTGGATTTTCATTACCTGTGGGGGGAGGGTACAGAATTGGATTTTTTACAAATAAATATTATGCATTGAAACTTCCGAAACTGGATCATGATCGATAGTAATAAACTTTAGACATTGTCAGTTCTCAGATTCTTTTGTTTTAAGTTATAATTTTGAATGTAGAGTGATATTTATATAATTTACATTTGATGTTCCCCTGGGGGGAGGGGTCGTAAGTCTACTTTTGACTTTTCTGCCAATCGCTACTAAAATCAACGAAAAACGCAAAAATTGTAATGAAAATAACGAATTTGAATTGTCAACATTCCTTTTTACAACGTAGTTTGATTTTAGAAACAATTTGTCTTACAAATATAATATAAAATTCTCAAATCAGACACCTTTGAAAACTTTGTTGAGAGCTAATCGTTGAACAAGTCCGATCATCGTACTCGTCGTTACTGCTATCGTCGTCATCAGTGTCAGTGTTGTAAATAAAGGATATGCAATTCAATAGGACATTTGTAGGTGTGAATGAATGAACAAATAGTGAATAAGGGATGTGTGGTTCAATAGGGCCTTAGGGTGTATGAATTATGAATAAAAGATAATAATAATCATAATTAATAATAATAATAATAATAATAATAATTAATAGGGAATGTAAATGTATGAATTATAAATAAAGGGTATGCAATTAATAGATCGAGGAAGTAAAAAATAAAATAGAGAAAAATAAATGAAATAAAATAAATAAATAAATAAATAAAAGATGAAAAATAAAAATAGAAATGGAATAGAATAGAATAAAAAAGAATGTAAAACAAATAAAGTAATAAAAATAAATAGAAGTGAGACAAAATTGAAAAACGACTAAACGTGGAAGAAAAAAAAAAACGAGTGGTAAAAATAAAATGAAAACTGAAAACAAATAAATGCTAAGATGTTATTAAGAAACAAATAATGTAAAATAAAAAGAGTGAAATTGTGAAAAAAGGAAACGAAACGGAAAGTGAAAATGGGAATAAATCAAATTCAATAAATAATTGAATAGGGAATATATAGAGGGGGGCCTAGGGGGGTTACGAATACCGCAATCCCGCAATCCCGCACAAAAAAATCGAAAATACCGCAATCCCGCACAAAAAAAAAAAAAAAAAAAAAAAAATTAAAAATTAATTAATTAATTAATTAATTAAATAATATAAATGAAATAGTCGCATTTATATAGCGCAAATATCTATATGTATATAATCAAATGTGCTTAGAGTTTGTTAGTAGTAAGGACAGACGTTTATACCGGGCGACACTCCCCTACTCTTACGAACAGCTCAACAGGTCTTTAATGTCCCTCATTTACAGGTTTAAGGAAGGGATGGGAGACAGGGCCTACGGTTTAAAGTCCTTATCCGAGAAGACTGAAGGTCTAACCATTTGCAGATAGTAGTTACAAAGGCAGCACCTTCTCCTCAGTTATTTTAAGACCCTGAGTGTTGGTCCGGCCGGGGCTTGAACCCACGACCTCCGCACAAAAGACCGATGCTCTACCAACTGAGCCAACTGGGCGGAAAATGGTCAATCCCGCAATCCCGCACGAAAAATTCGAGAATACCGCAATCCCGCACGAAAAAAATGGTCAATCCCGCATGAAAAATTCGAAAATACGGCTCACCAGACGAAAAATTCGAAATACCACTCCCACGGGACCTCACGCGCAGAAACATGAATCACAGAAACATGAAATTTTCTATCGAGCGCCAGAAACAAAATCCCGCATCTCGCAGGCCTCAAAAATACCGCATTGCCGCAATTTCAAATCGTTTTTCCCGTAATACCACAGCTCAAAAAAGAAAATACCGCAATACCGCACAAAGAAATGGCCAATCCCGCAATCCCGCAAACCCCTAGGACCCCCTCAATATAAATGTATGAATTGTAAAATTGCTTTTTCGGCAATCTCTCGTTGCTGGCCATCGAGAGAAAGCCATAGTTGTTGACTTGTCTTGAATTAATGAAAAGAGATATCTGAGAAACATGTTAGAGCGCCCTCCACCCTTTAAAATGAATTAAACAAGAAGAAAATCCCATTTTTGCAAGCTTTGTTGGCTTTCTGAGCCAGCGATTTTCAGCAGACTTCGCATCTAAAACTACAACTGCGCATGTCAATTCAAGATGGCGGACATCAAAATATTAAGCAGATTTGATGAACTTTCCTTGGGATTTTTGAACGAACTGCAAGAATTTGGAGATGACAACAACTGAATCCCTGTTAAGTGAGTTCTAAACTACATATTTGAGTAGTTAAATTTTAGTGCCCGAACCATGGCAGCGGAACTGAACGATAATCAGTCACAGAATACGGCCTAATACTTCAGGAAGTGAGGTTTAGTTCCGCATTTCCTGTACCAATGCACATGCTCAACAGAATATGAAAATGGATGCGTGCAGAGGTTTCTTTATCCTTCTTGTAGATGACAAAAATTAGGAAATCACTGCCAAGCATGATAACAAAGACTTTATGGTTCAAAGTGATGATGATGGTAATGGTGATGATGATGATGATGATGATGATGATGATGATAATGATGATGATGAAGTGCTGTTTTTAACATCACTTGTTTTCTTTTTAGAATCCTTGTTAACATGGATGATCGTATGATTGAACTGTTTGTTGACGAAGATGACTTTCTCATCAATCTTGACTTCGATAACCAACTTGGTCATTTTGAACTAACCCTGAGGTATTAGTGTGGCCTTGACAACCATTGCCATAGTAATGGTGTAGAATGGTTGCCATGCTAGTTTTACAGCACATTTGATTAATCAAATTATTGTAAATGTTGCAATGATTGTTGAGATAATCAATTTTAAGGTGCCATATATACATATAGGTCATACATATAAAGGCATATACCATGGATAAACCCCCCATTTAGATTTATATTTGTGTGATAATTATGAAAAAATAACATCAAATACAAAGCATAGCATTAGTATAAAGCTGTGTTCACGATTGATTGCTGTGATTGCTACAATCGCCAAACTGCTGTGTTGAGCAATTGTGATAATCATGTGAATCGCGATCCAGTGATAGCAATGATCCTAAAGATTAAATTGAGCCAGGCTTAATTTTCTAGAACAAAATAGAGTAAAACCCTCATAGCTTGACTTGATTGCAATAGTTAGATAGTTTGGTGTCTTGCCACTGGAGGTATATTGCAGGGACAGTTGGCAGAGATGGAGCAGTTTATATATGAGTATGAAACGGACCATGTCAGTGCCGTAATGTCTATAAAAACATTCCAAATTCCTCCTGTAACTATACTGTGCTGTGATTGTATGGTTTTCACAGTCATATAAAAATTGCTCTGTCTGCAACATCAAAATGTTTGATAAACCATGATAGGAAATTGAAGAGATGCCAATAAATATGGCCTAAGTGATATTTCTAATGATTTTTTCAAGTTTTTGAAAATGGACTAAAATGGTGTCTATTGACTTTCATAGCAAAAATGTCTGGACATCCAAAAAGTCACTTAGGTAATATTTTTGGGGGCACCTTCAATGCCTTACATTGTGCCCCTGCAAGTTACTACCTTTTTAAAGTGATTTGGTTACTCATTTCTACATTTAATGTTTTGCATAGTATGAGCTAGATAAAGGCATTGCTGGGGCTTAGAGATATTTGTTTAGTTAGCATAATTTGCAGTTTATTTGTGTGATTGATCCAGCAGCAGTTGACAAACAAAATGCATAGATTTTCTACTTGGGGGATGTTTACATGACACTAGGATCATCCTAGCAGGCGAATCATCCTACCTTCTATACATTTACTACATTCTGTTTAGTAGGATGATCCTAGTACCCAAAGTGAAGACACAAATTTTCATGTAAACAGAATGCAGCAAATGTATAGTGGGTAGGATGATTCGCCTGCTAGGATTCGCTTGCTAGGATGATCCTAGTGCCATGTAAATACCCCCTTAAAAGATGGTTGCTTGAAGATGGGTGAGCTCTAACCCAGGGATAAATCTGAAGAAAATCTTTGGTTTTAACACTTGGCTAGCACTAACCCATCTTCAAGCAACCGGACCCAGAATACCAGATGTAAGCAGTTCCCTTTCCACTGCAGACTCAGTGAAGAGGAGTTTGCAGATGTGGTATTTCTTGCAACAGCAGATTTCAGATTTCTTGCCACAGCAGAAATGAGAAATGCACCTTACCATTCTTTCTGTACAGGCTCATGACCAAAAATAAATACAGATACATGTAGATGTTCTTAAATGGATCTATCCCAAATGTTCTTTCATCCAAACTGTAAATTATTCATTAATAATTGTTATTGATATTATTAATACCTTAAAGTTCTAGTATAAAGCTTTTTAATTTTGTTTTCTTGTCATTTCTGAATGCTATATATAATGCTAGATCTCATATCTATAGTAACACTTCATAATAATTACAAGATATACCATTAAATCTATTTATTCTTTTTATTCTTTTTTGTGCGCTAAAAGTAATTCTATTTTTGATGTAATCAAGACCTAACTGGTATATATCTAGCTTATTTTTATTTATTACTTAATTAATTGTACTAAAAGTGTAGGGTTTGGAGGGGAAATGGAAAGTCATTTCATAGAGTGACTACTTAATCCGTGAAATTGTGAGTTAATGTCGCATCTCCATTGAGCGTCTAGAATTTTATCCAAGTTTGAATGTAATGTATAAATATAACTCTTGCTTTGTTTAAGTCTCTTTTAGTTTGTTTCACGGGTTAAGTAGAAGTACTCTAAAAGTTTTTAACTTTAACTTAAACAGTTGTCTTCACTGCGGTAAGCACAGCTTCTTGTCTCGCAGGGAAGATTGTACATGATAGCCAGCGGTTAACTGTTTTTAGGTACGTGGGGAGGCAAACAATATGGCTACTGCTATAAATATAAAACCTTGATTTTTGTATCATATTTTTCACATTGCAATACATTTCCATTTGATTATGATGTACTGCCCTCTTAAGTCGTTGTTACACGCTGCACTAGTGTTTTGCCTGACTTATCTCGAAATGTCATTGCAAACAAGTTGCACGAATTATTGCAGGGTTGTTACCGTGCAACGTCGAAAAACGTTGCAATCTTTTTCTCGCAATGATTTTGAGTGTATGTTACACGCTGTATCGTGTAACGGCGCCTTCAGTTTTTAGTCGTAGAAGCATCTAGTCATCTGTGATGTTTACTTCATTACCGATATCTAGAGACAACCTTTACTGAAACGTTGAATGACAAGACTATCGGCAGCCTGTGTGTATATAGAAACCGGGCTTTGTCTGTTATACTAAAACTGATTAAGTTCTAGCATTTGTCTAGTATGCTCTAATAACTGCACTGTAAAAAAGTGATATAGTCTATCTGGGCTTGTGAACAAGTGTGATGTTTTATCTTTCTTGAAGAATTTTTGTGCCAATTTCGATTCCCTCGTGAATCTTTATCATTTACTAACAAATGAGCCTTGCTTATTCCAGAAAAGAAAGGCTTAAAATTCCTCATCTGGGTGATGGGTGGGGTTTCACGTGTACTATAAGACAACACCCTTGAAATTGCTTTTCATGTAGGACTACATGCATATCTGGACACATTTCTTGTTCATAAGGCATGTCTATAGAAGTATAGGGTACACTGCAAACCCATGAAAAGTTGATAGTGTTAACTTACTAAAGAAGTCCTTTTTTAGTGCTACTGAAATACAACATTTTCTTGAGCTTATGTAGTTTCCACTCAGTACATCAGTAACATAATTTTCATAGTTTTTACTATACATTTAGGGTTTATAATGTGTGGATTGTGGTAAAACCTCGTTCATTTTGTA
This sequence comes from Telmatactis stephensoni, assembly GCA_029948255.1. Taxonomy (NCBI): domain Eukaryota; kingdom Metazoa; phylum Cnidaria; class Anthozoa; order Actiniaria; family Isophelliidae; genus Telmatactis; species Telmatactis stephensoni. The sequence goes on along the minus strand of JALIZF010001611.1, from coordinate 56,980 downwards.
AATTGTACATGTCTAAGATTTCTGTAAATATAAATAGCCTTGTATTTGACTGAGTGTGATGAGAACAGTACAGTTTACTGTCGTGATTATTCCGTATGACTACGAAAATCTCACATTACAGAATTGCCACAATGGTGTAAGTTCTGTACTTTGCATGCACACAGACGGTGGGGCCCGTTTCTTGAGACCCGGTAACTTTACGAGCCCATTAACTTACCCAATAAAATTTACGGGTGTCACTGAAAGTGCACTTTAATGTATTCTACGTGCATATGTACGGGAGCATGCGCACTCCTTTTATTTTTCCCGTAAAGTAGTTGGCCCGTAAAGTTATCGGGCCTTACGAGAAACGGGACCCAGACGCGGTACGTTGCGTATATTATGCTTGCGTCTTCGTCTTCACGGTTTCAGGTCACGAGAAAGCTCCAACTAAAGTTCTGCTGAGAGCGTCAAATCTAATCCCGCGTAGCTGGTTCTCTAGGAGAAAGGGTAGACGAAAGCCTACTGTGACAATCTTGAAGACGATTTCGCGCGTATAAAAAAGAACGTGTCCCCACCGTGTCGTGTGTCATGGTTTTATAGTCGTAGCAAATTCAAGTCTCTTTAGAGTGAAAAACAAAATGTGTGTGCTTGAAAACGCTGTATTAATCTGTGTGTAATAAACTGATAATACTATTTTAGTTGTGTTTCCTTTTTGGATAGTAGAAAGTGGGGAAAAGAGATTGAACAGTGAAACTGATGTTAAGCGAGACGATTTGCAACGATTATTTTTAGCGCAACGCTCTTGGCTGAAAAGTTCATACTGAGTAACATCACACGGAACAATTTTTAGTGCAATTCTGGTTTCGGCAACACGTCGCGAGTTTTTTAATTTGAACTCAAAAACCCGCAACGCAAAAACGCCCATTTAACTTTTCGCGCAACAGCGTTGAGTGAGAAGTTAATGCGAATCGTCTCTAATTTTAACAATCTAGTTAAGGAATATCTCCAAGGACGATGTTGCTTAGAATTTTTTCTCGGGCTGTCAAAACTAGCTTCCACAGATTTCCAAATACAGTGCTTTGTAACTGAATATTCTTGTGCCTTACCTCTTGCTACCGGTGGATAGTATTGATCGATCGAGGGTGTGGATTCTGTACACCCTTCTTCACTTGCGGTAGATGTGGAGGGTCGGTGGAGGGGGAGAGTCGCGGAGGTATTCTTGGCCGCCATCATTTTGGAGCGAGTTGTTAAAGTTTTTCGATTTTGAAGAAGAAGAAATTACCAAGACTGCCATAATTGTTGGGGGTAGGTGTGTGTGTGTGTGTGTGGAGGGGGACGAAAAACAACAACAACAACAACTTATGAAAAGAGAATTTTCATTCAAGATTCCAGGATTGAAGAAGGCGTTTTTAAAGTGCCTTTAACCCCTAATTTGAAATTTTGATACTCATTTCTTCATGAATGGAAAAGCCTTATGGTCAAGTGATGTAACTGACTGGATATAGACATCTCTTTTCTGAAGATTTTAAAGCAAATGCAAATGAAGTGACATCAAAAATATACAAAAACAATTGAGGTAGAGTGATTGCACTTAGAGTGATCGCACTTAACCCGTGAAATTGTATTAGCTAAATAATGCAAAATAGAACTATTAAACAATGGAAAATAAAGGATTTTGTAGTATTTAGTACTAACAAGATGTTCTCTTGGTACTAATTAGATTTTGCACTTAATTTTTCACGGGTTAAGTGCAATCACTCTAACCCGCGTGAAATTGTACAAACTAAATAATGCCAAATAGCACTTTTAGAGTGATCGCACTTAACCTGTGAAAAATCTAAAGAGTACTTAGTAGTACAAAATCACTCTAAGTGCGATCACTCACTAGCTTTCCACTTGCAAAAACATTTTCATTGATCAAACACACAGTATGGTGGATGTTTTTGCTACTTCACTCAAACCGCAATGTTAATTGCAAATTAGTCAAATTCCTGGGATGACGTCATCTCATTTGCATTTTCCGATTCCTAATACTTATAACTCAAAAAGTAGATATCCTTATTACTCGTGCCCAGGCCTTTAGGCCGGGAACGAGTTATAAAATGCAAATGTTTTTTTTTTTTTCTCTTTTCTCCGCCAGAAGAGGCCTTTCTTGCGCAATCGGTCACGTGTTAAAGCTTCTGATTGGTTAAGAGCGTAAGAAACAATGCCTTTCATTCATCACCTTTGAGCGAGTGCGAACTCTTCGAAGGTCTTCGAAGTGAACGCCAGTCAGGAACTTTAGGAATGCAAGATGGCGGACAGCCCAAAAAATGGCTTTCAGAGACAGGCTTTTCCAGCAGTGAGACAATAGAAAATGGAGCTTTTAACTCGAGATATACCTAGACACTTATAAGAGCTTCAGAATGGGCTGTTATTTTGAGCTTGATCTCCAATACTTTGACCAAATATCGAACTCCGATGGAGTACTTGAAAACTGAAGCTCTCGCGACTCGTAACAATTCCTTTGAGCTGGAAATCTACGAATTTCTCACCCTACATGTTGCTAAACGAACGCATATAGAGGCAAGTCAATTATATTTTTCATTCAAGCATTCAAGAGATCTTGAGACGTTTTTGTAATGAATTTTAACACAATTCTGGCCAGACAATTTATTTATATATTTTCATGGAATCAAGACTCTATTTGACCTGATGCGTTTGGTCACGTAATAGATAAAACATCTGAAACATGAACGCCGAAAAAATACACGATTTGTTATTGTGGTCAAAAACGTCGTTGTAGAAGTCTTTACAGCAAACAATTGAGATATATAGTGAAATAAAAAGTTGAATAAACTGGTATATTTTTGCATGTTGGGATAAAGGCAAACACTAAGCTGCTGACAGACAAATTGACTAATCAGATATTCTCTAAAAAGGTCAAAAAAGGTCTTTATTATGTTACGGTTAAGTGAAGAATGCGTGAAACGGCTCGGGGAAGAGTACGCACGGGGCCGGTCACTGAAGGGCTCCCGGGGCACGAGTGAACGCACGTGTGCGTCTAGTTTAATAATATTCAACCATCCAGCTTTTCAATTCAAGAAGAAATGATTCTCAAACTTTTAAATTAGGTTAACGTGTTAGGAGCACTTTAAGCGAATTTTCTTTCAAAATGACAACGGTATAATCTGCAACTTATTCTCACTTAGCATTGCTAATTAAATGAGAAGAAACCTCAATTCTCACATATACGTTACAAAACAAACAAATGCGCCTATTTGTAAACAAACATGGATAAACTCGCCTGCCTAGGGTGGGGTGGGGAGTGTCTGCTGAAAGGCTAACGGATTATCTTAGTAAATACAGACGATTTAAGCATCATTAGCTTCTTTTGAATTAATGCTAAACATATCTTAAGAATTTTTGTTGCAAGAGTAACGGATTCCATTTTGCCAATATTAATTTTTGATCGACCTCTCACTTCTCACTACCCCACAGGTAAATAGAGGCAAATTTGAATTCAGCGCATGCGTAGTAATGATCCTTGGACATCGGCGTCCATGGTAGCCTCAGCCGCTAACGGTTTTATAATCTTTTCGGGATGATTTCTTGTAAATGTATGAATTAGGTTAGGATTATTATATATAAAGCTAGTTAGAAATGACCGAAAGAAAGTTTACGACACTAAGGAAGCGTCTGGATCAACTTGGATACCGGCAGGCTCTAGGAATCGAATCTGTTCCTTTGGTCGAAAAGTTGTTCAGCGATCTCGTTCACACCACAGAAAGCTTGAAAAACATCAAACTACAATCCAGCAAACACAACAAAAGTAAGACTACAATTGAGGATAATGTAGAGCCTTATAGGAGCGATAATGCTAAACTTGTAAAAGAAAATAATGAGCTACATTTACAACTGATCAAACTCCGAGAAGAATCCGATGAAAAGATTCGAGGGTTCAAGGCCTCTCTTCGAAAACTCGAACACGAGAATGCAGATCTAAAATTCCTCAATACTCAATACGTTCACAAAGTTAAAGCTCTAGAAAAAGATGCTAAGGCAAAGACGGATAAAATACAAGAACTCCAGGAAAAAAATTTACATGCTATTGTGGAAACCCCAGGTGGAAGGAGAAAACAAATTCCATTTCGGCGCCAACGAATGGACATTGAAAGCACAGTTTCACCTGCTAAAGACAGGGAAAACTCCCTTCAAGATGTCCAGGATCCGTATGTAGCTGATTTACTTAGTGTTGCGGATAAAAGAATTGAAGAACTTGAAGTTAAAACCTCTCAGCTACAAGAAGATAGAGATGCCGGAGAAAGAAGAAATCGTACTCTACGTAAACAGGTAAGAATTTGTTGTAAGAACTTCCGGGCTGGGTTCGCTGATGAACAATTTTTTGACCGCTTTTTAACATCATTTGCTTTGCTAACTTACATCTTAAATTTTATAGTTATAGGAATATTTTATTTTTTCATTTAGAATATTGCTCAGTTTATATTTCTTGGCTCCTATGTATATTTCTTTTAATTTGTGTAAGTTTCATATCGAATTGAAAAGTATTGTTAGTTTCTGAAATGAATACTTTTATTATATTTTTACTATCTCTTAGAAAAAAAGCTTGAATTTAAGAATCATTATCATTTTGTCCCATCAGCTGGCTTGTTTTTAAGATCAAAATGCTTTGTTCAATTTTACTCAAACAGTAATTTTCAATAGTGTCAATCGACCATGTTCTATTTTCTGTATTTACATAATGATATCATATTTTGCATAAAAGACTTTTCCAATTTGTTTAGTGACTAAAAGTGGAACAATAATCCTCAAGAAAATTTCATATTTCTCCAAGATAAATAAATATTCTTTTTGCTCACAAATGACTCTATGTTTATGAATAGATAAGAAGTGGTTTAAAAGACATGATTAATTATTTTGACACTTTAATAAGTTTGGGACTAGATTAGATCTCAATTTTATATATAGTTCATTAACAGAAATTTAAAATGCCCAGAAGACAATTTGAAGTCATGAATAAAAGTAGGAACGTTCAAAAATGAAATTTAACTATTTGCATTGAATAATTAGATTAGTTCAATAGGTGACATTTGCAAATTTTAAAAAAAAATTTTGCTTTAAGAGAAATTTCATTTTTTGAGGTAGGGGGTGAATATTAAGATTAGAAGTTGCTAAATGTATTACAGTTTTTTAGTTACGTACTACACTTTTGGATTGTTCTATCTGTAAATCAATGCTTCTCCAACTGCCAACATATTATGTGTGCCAAAATATTATTTTGTTTACATTTTTACAATAAGATAAGGAAATATTCTTCAATTCTGTTGACATTTCTATCAAATACAGAAATTTAACTTCCTTTGGTTGTATTAACATTTATTTGAATGAATTGATTAGTTTTTATTGGTATAAAGAGCTCTCTTAGACAGGTACACCTGGCCAGGTTTGGTTGTTTGAAAGTGGGTTAACAGGGTTTAATCTAAAGAAAGTCATTACGGTAATTGATAAACCTTCTTCTTTCTGTATGAAAATAGCATTTACTGGTCCACTTCTTATGAATTCCAGTTAATTCTTTGTGTTATTCATAATCAAATGTCAAATATGCAATTCAGCATTTTGGTTGCTAGGTAACACTTTTTCAACAAAATCACCAATATGTATGTAAATTGACATGTGTCCAAACAAAAGTCCAATAAAAGTCAATTCACTTATTAAAAATTAATGTCTCTTGGCTAAGACCACATTAATAGTATTGGCCATGGTAACATTCACATTTAAAGATTCCACATTGATAGGCATATATCACTGTGTTCTTTTTGAAAAATAATCAATCCAAAATCTTCTCTTGTTTGCAATAGTACAGTATGAGCATAGAACAGATCTTAATAGTCCGTGCCATCATAATGTGACTGTATCAATGCTGTGTTGTCTGTTAAAACTAGGTAATCTGTACCTCCTCATATGGTGTCATCTATTTGGTTTGTTAAAACAAAAGAATCTACTGTTGTCATTGCCGTTTTCAAAAGTTTCTTTAGATTCTCGGGTGGCCCACCAATTGGATAAAATCTTCAGAGATGTGCAGGTCACCCCGTTAAAACACTTGAAATTCCTGTCATAACCATTCCATTCCATGACATGACAGTACCATTCTAACAGTCATACAAAGCTGAAAAAAAATCTTTATTTAATGAGAGTATAAACATGATTACCGGTGATCCAGTAGTTTACATAATGGCCCTCAAATAAGATCAATCCCATCTGGCAAGGAAATGAACCAGTTGGCTATAAGCATGGTCAAGAAACTGAATTTGAACTAGGGGTTGCCCAGAACAAATTCAGCCTGAGCTAGTGGCCAGAGCGGGGACTCGAACTTGGGACTGCCGGATTGCAAGACTGATGCTCTGACCACTCAACCATGCTGCCTCCTAACTGGTCTTTTACCCTAAATCTCATATTTTATTGTTGAACTATGCAGTCTACAGTGCAATTGACTATGTTTGTCTCATCAAAGGTTGAATCACGTGACAAAGAGATTGACAGATTGAATAGACTATTGGAAGGTGGGCGACCATTGGATGCAGTTACAAGAGATGTCAAATCAGATAGCAGTGACCGTGTGGTTGCTCATCTTAATGTCCAGGTATGATACAAAAACAAACAGAGCTGTGGTGACTGGACAGTGATAGCATGCATAACTGCATTTAATTGGAGTTATCTTATCCATGTTAGAATACATTACACATGGCTGTGAAAATGGCCCTGACACAGCCACACCACAGAGCAGTCCATTTCACACTTATACGAAATCTGCTGTACATGCATCTGTAATAAGCCAGCTAGGATACATGAAGTACAGCTTGCTTATTTTAAATGCTTGTGATTAAGCTCACGCTAAGATCACGCTTTCATCTGCCATTTTGAATTATTGGGGCAAACAGTCAGTAAAATTTATAGAAATCTGGATCACTTTGACTTTCCATATAACTCGGCTCATTTTTATCGTATTTTTAAAAAATTAATTTTTTTGAAACGATATTGGCTTTCTCATTTATGACTGTCTACATGATAAATATTGGAAGACTACAAGAGGAGAAAAAGAGGATTTTTGTTTTCAAAATAAAACATTCGGCACGTAAATATTAAGATCATTCACAAAAAAAGATTGACTTAAAAAATGAATTGTATTGTATTTGTATTTGTATTCATTTAACATTTGTATTGGTCTTATTTTCATTCCAACATAATGCATGTCTGCAAATCATTGAACTTAAAATTTTGAAAATCCGACAAAATCAAGCAGTGTTGTGGTAAGTCAAAGTGATCCAGATTTCTATAAATTTTTGCGCGTTTGCCCCAATTCAAAATGGTGGACGAAAGCATGAAGTGGCTTATTGATAAGCAACCACATCCCATAGTTTGATTAATTGATTGATCAATATTTAGCTTAATCTCTATAAATTGTAGGGGACTCTAGGTGTTCAACAACACACTAGAACCTCCTTGAGTGACCCCCTAAAAATCCACAAAATAACCTAGACTGATTTCACAAGTCGTAATTTTCACTCTCTTGCACTGTCTGGTAGGTTGCTCAACTGAGGCTGCCACCACAGGAAGCCCAAAGAGCATGAAATCAGTCTACTAAATAACAAGTCTTTACCATTACTTTAAATATTCCTGATATGTATAAAATATTGTTTTGTTATGTTCTAGGTTGATTATCTTCAGCAAGCAAATAGAGATCTTGAAAAGAGGCTAAAAAACACAATAGACAAACATGAAATGGAAATTGAGAAGCGTGAAAGCTTAGAAGCAAAAAATGCTGAACTCATGATGGAACTGAAGAATATTGACAGAATTTCAAAGAGACTGGAAGACGAGAAAAACATGGATGTTGGCTTGTTGAAACGAGAGCTCAATGAATCAAGAGTATGTGAATTTTTCATGAAGTTTTTGGAATTATTATCTGCTTATGAAATATTTGACTTATTTCATTTATAGGCAGAAGTAAAGAATCTTCAAATGCGTTTTGAGGACACAAATAGTGAAGTCAAAGAAGTTAGAAAGGTGACTGCACTTGAGCTATTCACATTGTATTTGCTGTGTGTTGGAGTCCCTGTGGCAAAACAAAGCCACAGGTATCCCAACAAGAGCTGGTATTCAGACAAATTTCTGATAAAAATGTTGATTTGACCAAAGGTAATAGAATGGAATGGTTAAGAAACTTGGCAGAATTCAAAGGGAGGGTCTTGACTGTGCACAATCTTTTGTTTAACCTTCATTTATTATGCTAGATTGATCTGACCCAAACATTTTAATTGGCTGATATTATCTGATATATGCAGGGATGCTTTTGTTTTGTGCACAGTCATGGCTGAAAAAAAACTGAACAAAAAGATAGAACACTGAATTTCCTAACCTTTCCGCTCTATTAACTTTGATTTACTGGCAAATGCTTTGCTTGGTTGGACATTTGACTAAACACAAGTTATCATGTTGCAAGTTTTCAACATCTATTTTTACATTTGTGTTAATTTTGTCTGGCTAGACTTGGATTTTGGCAGGTCAAATTTGCTTTTTGCCTGGCCTTACAAATGCTCTGCTCACAAACAAAAACTTACTAGTATTCAAATGATCTGCTCACAAACAAAAAATTATTCAAAAACTAATCACACTGACACGATTTTTTAACTGCCTTGCCAGGAACGTCAGAGATTGATGGAAGATAATGAACGGTTAGCTATGCTGATAGAGAAAGTGGAGAAAGACAAACAAAGTGCTACTGACTTGTTAGAGAAGTCTGAGAAAGAACGTAAACGCATCTCCGAGAAAAATGCCCAACTTACAATAAATGGTAACAGAATTTGGTATCATGCTTGTATGCTTTTATCTCAGTGCTACTTTGTTCATACTGTATTCTCTGTTCACTGTATTCACTGTGTTCACTGTATTCACTCACACTGACGAAGGTAGCTGAGACTACCAAAACATGTATGTGCATTAAAAAATGAAATTACAGAATGTCGTACATTCCCTGAAACGTATTCTCTGTTATAATGTGTTCTTATACTATTGTCTGGGCTGTCATTCAATCAGCTAGTGGAGGATTATCTTGTCCTTTCTCTGCACTGGATGCTACTGTAACTTGATAAAAGTGTGAGGTCCATTATTCTTACAGGGGCGTATCCAGAATATTTCAAAGGGGGGGTCACACTTTCCATTTTCCACCAAAGGGGGGTCACATTTCCAATTTCTCAATCTTTCTCCAGTCAGATTCTTTTATTTCTATCATCTTTTTGTTTTCAAAGGGGGGTCACGGGCACCCTGGGACCCCCTGGATATGCCCCTGTCTTATGGATTGAATTGTTTTCTGTCTCAGAAAGAGAATTGGTAATGGATCTTGAGAGATTAAAAATATCAAAAACAGCGAAACCCAAGAAGACTCGAGATAAGGTAATGATGCTGTCTAAGAATATCATTTGCATCCACTTTTTAAAGACTTTCTCAGTCCATCTACAAATGACGTGCACTTGTTATTGTTTTGATTGTGTATATGTTGTTGTTCAATTTTATCCTTGATTTAATTTTTATTTTCCTTTGTTTTTTATCATTGTTATACATTACCATACACTAAAACAAACTAAGGAAAATATGTGTTGAAGCAATCAAGTTAAAATTAAACCACAACATATGTATTCTCAATAAACAACATGAAAAAAAGGACCCTTGAAATAAAAACCTGTTTATTTAAGTGTCCAAGTCTTCTAGCACTTGCGCACTTATTGGGGGACACTGTACTCTCTCACACACTACCTCTACATTAAGTATTTTGCAAATAATCACTTGAATCACATGTTGATTTTTACTGAGGGAGAAAAAAACGGAGAACACGGAAAAAAAACCCTCGTGGCATGGTAGAGAACAACACATCAAACAAACTCAATTCACATATGATCCAGGTGCTCGAGCTGGGACTCAAACCCGGACCACAGCGGTGAAAGGCCAGCGCTCTAACTGCTCGGCCAACCATGCCAACCATAAACTGCTTTGATTTGAAGTATTTTGATTGTGAGCAGTGTGTTTAATTCAGTAAACAGCCAACCATCAGTTGACAATCATTATTATTGCTGTCATGGATTTTGGTCTTTGTTGATCATTCCTCTTTCCTTGAAATGTTTATGATAATCCTCATTCCTGTTTTGTTTCTATCATTTTAGTCCCCATCACGACTAGAAATCCTTGTGAAAACATTAGAAAAAGAGAGAGATTACTACAAAGCAGAATGCGATTCACTACAAGATATGATGAGAAAACGTTTAATTGCTCCATCATCTCCTGTTAAGAAGAAAGGCAAAGGTGGAAAAGGTGGCAAGGTAAGGATTTATCACAAGGATTTTGCCCAAAAAATTGATAACGTTATTTGTGAGAAACCTTGCATGGTACAAATAAACAATATTTTATACACTTCATGACCTGATTGTTTTTCCATCGTTCCTCACGTCCCATAAACACAGATTTTCTGACCCTAATCTGCATTTCAGGTTCTTCTTGTCCCTTCCACTCCTTCTCTCTCCTATTTAATGAACCTGGGAGGAAGGAAGGGATAAGAGAGAACTTGGTACCCAGTAGCATGCGATGCCAAGCTCTAAAAGGGAAGAAGATAGTTTATACCCTTTGGTACCCATGGCTGCATGATGCAGAAGAAAGCCCTGAAATTCCTGTGAGTTTTGAACACGTTTAGAAAACTAGGTCAAGACAAAGGGGGAAATGAAAAAGAATTGAATTGCAAAAGGGAAAATATCCCTTCTCTCTCTTCTCTGCCTTTCATTACTGTGTTTTCAAGCATGGATGTATTGTCATGTTTGTCATAAGAATGTCATAAGAATGTAGCATGTTTTATGTACTCAGTTTATTGGTTTATTTTAGTCTCAAGCTCATTTAGAAAGCATGCTTCAACTAATGGAAGAGGAACGTGATTTTTACAAACGAGAATGTGAACTACTAAGAAATGTTAGAGAGAAAGGGGTGCCAATTTCACCTCCAACTAGAGAAAAGGTATGCATGAATAGGGCACGTGCTAGAATTACCTTTAGTAAGACCTAAGACACAATACATCCTGACAACCTTTGGCAGAGTTTTTAGTATATCTCAGTTTCTTATTTCTTATCTTTAGTTTTAGAGACATTATTTATCAATCATTAATTAGATTTTATTATTTGTAATCTTTGAAAATTAGTTTTTAACACGGCTTGCCTGAAAACCAACTATGTTGAGACAATTACCGTGGATAAATAAAGTTAATTATTTATTATTTATTAGTTACAGACGCTAAAATGCGCACTAAAAATCTTTGGCCAAGTTTTACCAGACGGGTATAAAATGGTCAATTTCACTGTGATATAGAAATAGTTTTGTGTGTTTGATCAATGTTTTTTATCTCTATAGGATTCAAGTAGCAAAGGTCAAAGTGAGGTGAACAGACTTATACGAGAAAGAGATGAGTTACAGTCCATGGTTGACAAGTTTGAAAAACATTTAATTGAGGTACAAGCCAGGTTCTTATAATGTTTGCAACGTTAGAAAGTTAACAATAACAATTTCCTTTCTCTCTCCTGGGTAGCACGCATGCACCCTTGTAACCTTAGGCGTTGAGAGAGCATGCGCTTTGAGAAATACTTTTTACGAGTTAAGTCCAGGACACACGTAGCCTCATCCGCAGACGTGCCGGAAGCGCACACCAACGTAGTTAGGACCAACTTTTCTTGCAACTTTCTCCACAACAAGGCGCGCAAAGTTGCACCATCTTTCAACACCTGGAACGTTACGCACAAGAGTTGCAGGTTTAGGATCAAGTTCTACTTCTGCAACGTTTTCTGCAATGTATGCAACTGTGTTGCGCGCAATACATTGGAGAGAAGAACACGTGGTGCAACTGTGTGGAGTCTTGAGTTAGTGTACCTTATTACATTCTTCGAAAATCTGCGTGTAAACGAAGATTTGATTGAGTTTTACCTCTCCCTTGCAATTCACCCCTATGGACATTAAATGATGCCAGTTTTGTGTTTTCAGATTCAGGCAAATGTAAAGTCTTTGACTCACGATCGCGACAGCGTGCAGACATTATACGAACAGGTATAAACTTGGACTTAAAACTGATGTTTTCGGTTATTAATATATAATTATTTTTCACCTAACGTTTGACAAGCGGGTTTTGAAGTTCGTTCGAAAGTAGTCTCCTTCGCAGCCTTTTTTTAGTCTCGTCACGCCACAGGTAACCCAAGCTCTGTGTCAGTGAACTATAAGAGAATGTATGGGGTTTTTCAATACAACATTTTCAATAGAAATATTCAAATAAAATTTACCTTTCTTACATGTTGTCTTTGTGTGTCCTTTGGGGATGCCTATATCGACTTTTGGAATTTTTCGCCCAAACTCGATATAGACATCCCCAAAGGACACACAAAGACAACATGTAAGAAAGGTAAATTTTATTCGAATATTTCTATTGAAAATGTTGTATTGAAAAACCCCATACATTCTCTTATAGTTCACTGACACAGAGCTTGGGTTACCTGTGTGACGAGACTAAAAAAGGCTGCGAAGGAGACTAGTTCGAAAGTTGCGAAGTTCAAGTTGTACTTTGGAAGTTCCCAAGAAACTTTCTTGGCGAAACTCTAACGAATTTCCGAATTAAAATTAAAATTCATTTCGAAGTTCGCCAACGAAAATCGTTGTGAATTCCCAAAGTACTACTTGAATTTCGCAACTTCCGAACAAATTTCGGAACCCACATGCAAGCATGTAAAACGCACTGTAACTGATGAACTTTTGACAACTGAGGCCACAGAGAGTGTCAACGCGGAGATAATAGTTTTGTCCTCAAAAATTAATTTTGCATGTTTTGGGAGTGAAAACGTTACGAGATGGATGTCGACGGGTTTAAATATTTTCTATTTTTTGTATTTTTGACCATCAGGCTCTGGTTGAGATAGAGCGATTACGTCGTTCAGTATCGCGAGGAGCGCGTTCGCCTTCACCATCGCGCGCGGCCTCGGCTGTGTTATCACGCGTGGAAGCTGAGAGAGACCATGCTGTAGGGGACTTACGACGAGCACAGAATCAAATTGAAAATTTACAAGACAAACTTAAGGTATGACATGAAGGACGCTGTCATGGTCATCTGAAATGGTTATCCTGTCAATGTCCAATCGGACTCCCTGCATTACTTCAGTTTTCATAATTATACGAACTCTGACCTTCAAACAGTCCGTTGGAATTTAGACTTTCAATTCGCTTCCGCCTACTTCAAACAAACAACCAAAAAATACTCATAAAGATCCCTAAAAACCCATCAAATGACTTAATATGATCTTTAGACGATCTGTAATAGCTACATAAAATTTTGGTTTTAGTTAAATCTTCGTATTTTTAATTTTAGTTTTTGATTGACGCAAGCTTATTTGGCAAAAATCACTTGAGTGGTTAGATGTCCGAGTTCGCATGATTTTGAAAATTGCAGTAAGACCAAACTGTTCACTTAGCTTTTGTAATGGAAAGCAAAAAACAAAAACAAAAACAAAAACAAAATTGTCACTTCATGATCATAGCATATTTAAACTCTATGTATATTTTTCTTGACACTTGATAATGGCGTCACGATGACACGAAAACTTCGTGAGTTTCTGATATACTATGTATATTAAAACTTTTACTGATCAAAAAATATATTGTTATTATCGTTTGACGTGGTGTTTTTGTCGCGGTTGTTATCGTCATTGTGATAGTGCTGTTGCAGTTGGTTTGATGTTCTTATGAAATTCATGTTTTTGTCCGTTTGCAGGCAGCTGACGAAAGCAGTGAATTAGAAAAACGACGATACGAAGATAAAATGGCCAACTACGAAGCAATGTTGGAAAAAGTAAGAGAAAAGTAGCTGATCCAAAACTATGTGAAAAACACAACGCCTCTTTCAGTTGTAGTCTTGGATTCGAAGCCTTTTAGTTAATCGTACACCAATTGCAGCTGCAGTAATTGATGCTCAATCAGTTTCATCGTCATCTGCATAATCATTGTCAACTCATCTTCGCCATCCATTTTCTCTTTCTATTTTTCGTTTTCATTCACTTCTATTTATTTCCAGATCGAGGGTGACCGTAATGAGCTCCATTCACGCGTTACCTCTTTACGCAACATGGTCTCAACGCTGGAAGATCAAGTTAAACAAACATCATCTGATTTAACCAGAGCGAAGGACGTTGCGTACGAGAAAGATGCGGACGTAAATAGAGAGGTTTTACGTGCGGAACAAGCTGAGAGAACCGCGGAAGACTTCCAGAGAAGACTGACGCGAAATGCTGGAGATTTGCAAGTTGCTGAAGAGAACATTTTGAGACTGGAAGAAAGAATAGGTCAGGACAAAATAGAGCCATTTAATTTAGTTATTTCCTTCGAGAACAACGGTTTATTTCATGCAGTATTAGCTGGTTGGCGTTCTGGATGGCGGAGTGGTTCACTGCTGGCCTCTCACTTCTGTGATCTGGGTTCGAGTCCCTGGGTGCTGGATCATATGTTGGCTGAGTTTGTTTGATGTGTTGTTCTCTCCCTTGCCACGAGGGTTTTTCTCCGGTTTTCCCCCTCAACGAAAATTAACATGGGGGAGATCAACTAACTCGACTCACATGTGGCTCAGCGCCCGAGCTGGGACTCGAATCCGGAGCACAGCAGTGAGAGGCGAGAGATGAACCTTTGCCGCCCATTGTTTATGTACTGCCGGTATGGGTCAGTTCATTGCTAGAACGTGGTTGCGAACCGTTCGTTGAACCCTTTTTTGCTTGGTAGAGACTCTTTCGCGAGCTTCAGAACGACATTTCGCGTCAAAGGACCCCATTATTAGAGCTAGATTTTAGGGTTTAGGTTTAGGTTTAGGGCTAGGTTAGGGGGTAGACCCTATCCCAGTCCCTAGCCCTAAACCTAACCTTTATCTAGCCCTACTAACGGGACCTTTTGACGCGAAATGTCGTTCTGAAGCTCGCGAAATAACCTCTACCTTTTTGCTTTGCTTTGCTTTGCTTTTCGGTTCGCTTCGTTTTGTTTTTTGTTGTGGAAGGTTGCTTGATTTCATTTGAAATTAAGTAATTCGTCGTTTTTGTGTAGATTCTCTAGATAGAAAGTACTCATCAAGCAGAGAAGAAGCAGCCGAATTACGTGCAACAATTAAATCAATGGATCGTGAAAAAGATGAATTACAACAACAAGTTGATGATAAAACAGAAGATATCATGAATCTTGAAGCAATTAAAATAACGCTGGTAATTAGAGTGACTTTCTGAGTTGGTTGGTACGCGTGTTCTCTTCGCTCATTCCCCCAAAGTTATGCGCTATCCCGTACCCAGGGTCTGCGCAATCCCGTACCCAGGGTCTGCTGACCAGGAGGAACGCAGACTTTGGGTACGAGATTGGTTTGTGCGCAGAACGCGAGCACGAAAGCAAGAGATACTAAGAAAGAGAGTTTCTACCAATGATCTTTTTCGTGGTCAACCCAGGGAACCAAATATTGTAGAATTCGTTTCAATTCGCTTTGCAAACATACCAAAGGAACACCAATCACTTTAAGTCAATATCATTTATGCTAATACTTTCTTACAATGAACAGTTCAACTCAAATTATTTAGTTTGTTTGTTTATCTCGATAAACGACGCTAACAGCCTTGAATTTGCTCTCAAAAGCCCTCTTTCGTTTCGTCCTACTTTTGTGTTTTTTCAACTAATTTTTTGAAATATAAGTACTAAAAGATTTTGATAAAACCTCGAAAATTTACCTACCAAAAGAAAAAGAGAAACACAGTTGTGGAATAATATATTGAGAGGTTTTTGTGTCAAAACATGGCTTGGACGGCTGTAAATCATTCGCTGACTTACTTGAAGACCTATATTGCTGGCGATGAGGTATGGCTCAGTTACTTGAAAATCACCGTTCATCGTCTGATCGATGGAAATAATTTCAGAGAATTACTTCTTAATTATTAACGAGCTTTACGATCGAGTGAATTTTTTTAGGTGATTTACAGGAAGCTTAGTTTGTTACTAAGTGGATTTCAGTTCTTTTCAAGTCGGATTAGCATGGAAATTTCCCCCAAAAATAGAGCCGGCCATGCACGCTTGCAGTACTTTTTCTCGCGCTGGCAATGCAATTTTCGATTTTGTTGCAGAGAAAAATTGCAACGTCTATCATTACTCTGCAATATGAAATACGAGTCGTGAAATATTCAATATGTTGCAAAGAAAAGTTCACACTTTTGTTACTTTTGTTCACACTGTCTGTGACACTTTCTGTTGTTTCGGGAAATCGTTGTTGCCAGTCATAATACACTCGGCAATTTCGCTGTCGAAAAATATCTAAAATTGCATTCCCAGCGCGAGAAAAAATTGCAGCGCGTTTCACCGGCTTAACTTGTTATGTGTTTATATTTTATTTACGAACTTGTTTTCGTGTTGACTTTCAGGAAAAGGCCGAGAATGAGTTGAAATTGAACATGAATGACTTAGAAGCACAACTCAGGTAAATCTAAGCTTACATTCCCCTTCTACCTATTATTAAGTAAGAATTAAAGATAGAGAAATTTTGGAAATAAAGTTATCTACGATAGTGTATTTTCTTGGGCAAAAAAGGTTTTATTGTTGACAGTAACGAAAAAAATATATCCTGGTTAGGATGGGCGTACTGGTAAATGGAAAATATATTTATTTGCCTTCGCTGGAAATTTTTGACCTTTTCCTACAGTTGGAAAATGCAACGTCCTTCGGTTAAAAAGTGACTTCTAACAGTTGCAAATACAAATGTCCAAGAAATGGATAAAAATTTCCAGCACTTGGCGAAAACATTAATCGTCTGGTACTTGAATTTTGCAGTCATACAGTTGATCAAGGGTCCTTGAAAGAGAGAGAAATGAAAAGTTTAAAAAGACAGCTAGAGTCTCGAGATGATGAACTAGCTGAAATGACCAGAGGAAGAGAAGCAGCATTGAGGGAAAATCGACGATTGCAAGAAGATATTAACGCTATGACAGAAGAAAACCAGGTTAGTCTGGTTTTGGACATTTTTTTTTTAACAAAAGGGATAGTATTTCTTTTGTTTTACTCCTTGAAGCGTCGATATCAAACAAAATATTTGAGATCTCGAACGTGGTCCTTTTTGAGCCGTTTACTGTAGAAGTTTGAGATGAAGTTGTTCTACTGGCAGCATACCATTGATTACGTTGTCACTGAAAACAAAGTATTATGCTCATGTACAGGGGGAGGGAGTGGGGAGTTTTGTCCTTGTTTTAATATTATCAATATTATCATAAACCTTTAGGCTATACACCAGCAGCTACAAGAGTCGTTGGAAGAACAAGAAAATCTGAAAATTCAAATATCAGAGTACGCCAGACAAGTGGCTAGAATAGAGGAACTACTGGCACAGAAGGTATATGAACAAAAGCTAGTCATGTGATCAGCTGTCTTATAAATCATTATAAAATACCCATCATATATAACGCGCGCTCTCATTGGTCGAAGGACGCGTATACTATGAACTCTAAACAGTATGCACACAGCACGTGCGCGCGTTTTCTAGAGTAGATTTCATATGACTGTGAAAACGGTACCGCACGGTCACGCAACAGTTACGACAGGAATTTAAAATGAAATAAAAATGAAAAATAAAATGAAATCTGCTGTAGATAACACACCATTGACACGGTCACGGCACAAGGCGATCCGTTTCACACTCATACGAAATCCGTTCTATATCTTCATTGTCAAACGGACATAGTGCAGTTTTCGTATGACTGTGAAAGATACGGTGCCATTGTCCATGACCCAGCGTTTTGAGTTGTCAAAGCACCGAAACAGTTACAAGGCACGTAACGTGTCAGATTCCAAAATTCATCGTACTAAATTTCTAACTACCCTTAAATGGCAAAGATTGATAGTTGGTAGTGGTAGTTGTGCTTCAGCTGCTGTTGCTGATGTGATGATGATGATGATGATGATATTTATCATCAATGATGATAATAATAAACCAAAATATATTTGTATATGTTCTAGGACCAAGAGAAAGAAGACTTAATGGAACAATACAGAGCATTAACTTCAGAAGCCGACAGACTTGTTAGTGAATCCAAGCAACACGCGGGACAGGCTACTAGTTATCGCATGGAGATAGCACAGCGAGAACAGGGTGAAAGAGAAATGAGAGACAAAGTAAGGCGACTAGAACACGAGGTTGACCAGGTTAGTAGGAAAATATACCTTTAAAAAAGGAAATCTGAGAAAAATGGTCGTCTCTCTACAATGACCACCTCTATACAATAACCACCTCTTTAGACCATCTCTCTGCAATGACCATCTCTCTACAATGACCACTATTACTCATTATATAAATATTGTTAAAGTTCTTTATTATTATTATCTTATTTGTAATCCTTGTAAAATTATGCTCTTGCAATACTAATAATCAAATGAGTCATGCAAATAAAGCAATTATAACAACAACAACAATAATGACCACTTCTCTACAATGACCACCTCTATAATGACCACCTCTATAATGACCACCTCTGTACAATGACCACCTCTGTACAATGACCACCTCTATAATGACCACCTCTATAATGACCACCTCTGTACAATGACCACCTCTATAATGACCACGCCCATGTCTATAATGACCACGCCCATGTTTATATAAGGACCACATCCATATCTATAATGACCACGCCCATGTCTATAATGACCACGCCCATGTTTATATAAAGGACCACATCCATAGTCTATAATGACCACCTCTATAATGACCACCTCTGTACAATGACCACCTCTGTACAATGACCACCTCTATAATGACCACCTCTATAATGACCACCTCTGTACAATGACCACCTCTGTACAATGACCACCTCTCTACAATGACTCCCCCTCTCTCTACAATGACCACCTCTGTACAATGACCACCTCTGTACAATGACCACCTCACTATAATGACCACCTCACTATAATGACCACCTCTGTACAATGACCACCTCTCTACAATGACCACCTCTCTCTCTCTCTACAATGACCACCTCTCTACAAAAACCTCCGCTTTACAATGACCGCTTCACTGTCATGACCATCTCTTGTATTTTCCCCTTGAAAACCGTAATGCTTCTACTACATGGGTACCCTGTGGTATAACATTGTACCTGTAATACTAACGAAACTAACAAAGTTGTAACTTGATAGGAAGCGATAATGGAAAGACCATGTCGACGTACCATCAAGGACAGACATATAACCAAATCACGCCCAAAACGACTAAATGTTAAGCGTCATAAAACATGGACTCCGTGACGTAAAAATTAGCCATTGAATTTTTGAAAACGTCATAAAATATACACCAAGTGATAGACCCCGTGACGTAAAAAATAGCCGTTGAATTTTTGAAATGTCGTCAATTTTTGAGAACGTCATAAAAGATAAACCACGTGACGTAAAAACTAGCCAATGAATTTTTGAAAATGTGATAAAATATACACCACGTGATAGACCACGTGACGTAAAAATAAGCCAATGAATTTTTGGATAAATTTCAATTTATAACTAACATATAATGTCTATATAAATTTATCTGAAATACAGAAAATATAAATTTATCTGAAACACGGAAAATTCTAATTTATCATTAAATCATAAATGAATATAGATAATAAAATTAACAAGTAATGCACTATGACCCAGGTTTCTTATAACTGGTTATCACAAACTGGAATAAAACAAAGAAATACAATAAAAGATTGAATTACTGTAACTATTTTTTGGAATATTCCTAATATACCTCATTGTAACATAATGTACAGTTGTAAGCTTTTGAGAATCTGAATAAATAAATCTAATTATTTAAAATTGAGCCATCAATGCTTACTTCAATAATAAAGTATTGAATTTTGGATAAATTATATTTTGTGTATGTGTTTTAACGCCTAACTTTGCTTCTAAACTCGTGTAACGGCGACGCTAAACTTAACACTAACACTGATCTCCTTTTTCCTTCCTTTCTTCTTTCTTTCCTTCCTTCCTTCTTTCCTTTCTGCCCTCTTTCTTTCCTTCCTTCTTTTCCTCCTTCCTTCCTTCCATCTTTTTTTCCATTTTTTCTATATCTCTGTGTACACAGAGACAGCAACTAAACTTTATAAACACCATAAACAACATGACACACGGCACAACTCTGAATGCTTGTAACGAAACTAATTCCGTCATTGTAGCACGGGTGGCCCGTGCCTTGAGGTTTTCAGGGTCCTATACGATGACTGCTTTTTGCTCTATCAGCACCTTCCATCGAAAACCAAATGCACTGATTGGTGAAAGCAAACTAAACCTCTTGATCAACAAAGATTCAAATCTCTCAGTTTTTCTTGTGCCTGTAGCATGTTGCATCTGCCAATGAATACGAAATGCAAGTTTCTAGTCTTACAAGATCGTTGGCACAAATGGAGGAACAACTAAGACAAGCCAACGAAGACCGAGTAAGTTTGATAATAATAAACGTACCGTAATTAATCAATATTATCAATATAATCAACCTTATTAGTTAATTAAACTATAATGAAATTTTTAATGACTGCTTCGACGTATATCGTCATTAGAAAACTTTAAGCAACACGAAGTATACGGAAAACGGCACGGAGAGAATCGCCAGAGCTGTTTTTTATGCGTTCAACGAGGTGGTTCATATCTCGTTTGCTGGAAACGAGAAAAGTTATGCTTACGTTCAAGTGCCAGAAGCATGTCACCAGACCGAAATAAGCTGGCCGCCTGATCCTCTTTGCCGTCTTTCGTTTCCCATGTAGGATAAAACGGTTTTAAATAACAAGATCAAATCTGAAACACAACACAACGCCCAGTTATCGCCATCATTTCGCTACACGATGCAGTGTGCGCGCTAGTGACGCTGCAGAAGTAGAACTCAAGTTTATTTCTCGAACGTTTGCGCGCAACGTTGCAAGAAAAACGTTTTTACGAAAAATATAGATCCCTCTTCTTGGGCTTACGTTAAGCTCATTTTTAGATCCAATAAGAACTTACTTTCAAGTTGTTGGCAAAGGAAAAGTTGAGAGGAAAGTTGTAAGAACGATTCATAATTTGCAAGTCGCAAAATCCACGTTTTAATCAATTGAATATTAATATCGTCTTTCCCGACTGTTCTGACTTGCAGATCTCTCGTCTCTTTTCTTTACAGGAAAACTTGTTAGAAGATATATCAGCAGTAAGGGAGCTGTGCCGAAAACTGGACCAAACTAGAGAATCGTTGTCAAGACAACTTGCTACTAAAAACCTCGATCATCAACAGGTAATGTTATCAAATCTTCTTATATTGGGCAAATACCGCCCAGCGTAGAACACTGAAAAACTAAAACAATTTTCGTATGAGTGTGAAACAAACCGCGCCGTGCTTTGATTTTGTACCATTTTCACATTCACTTGAAAATGCTCTTGTAACAGTTAAATATCCCCCGCTACAACTTTCTCTCAGTTTAAGTTTACTCTCGCTCAAATTGGGTTTGCAAGTTTATCAACTTCAGTTTTTCCTTGTTGCTAAAACAGTTTCAAGACTTGTTGGAAGACGCTAAAAATGAAACAGAGAATCTAAGACGAAAGGTACGTGAATTTGCTGTAATGAATTAAACGCGTGGTTTCTTCTAACAAAACTCTACAGAACTTTGTACATATGCATTCCGGTTATGAATTAGACAACAGAAAGCCGCGCGCCCATGGAGTTATAGACGCACGAGAGAAAATATAAAGAACGATTAACAAACGTAGTTTGTTAAGAGTTCTTTATATTTTCTCAAGTGCGTCTATAACGCAATGGGCAAGCGGCTTTCTGTTGTCTAATTGATTTATAACAGAGCCTAGAACGTTAAAAACGGAGCCGTGCAGCCCATGGGAAATAGTTCATAGATTTTTCAGCCAATCAGAGTGCGCGTTATATGTGACGCCATCTTAAAAACGAACGATTTGAAAAAGACGATGACGAAGATAGTGCGTGCAAAGTGCAGCCCATGGGCAAATAGTTCATAGCTTTCTGGCCAATCAGAGCGCGCGTAAGATTGTAGCTATGTTATAACATTTGTTAGGGCAGCAAAAACTAAGCCCCCATCCATCCATTGCCACATCCAATTTTCGTCTTTCTTTTTAGTTTAGTGAGAGTAAATTGGCATGGGCATGTGTTATTAATGTTCCTACTCAAAGTTTTTTTATGTTCTAGGTATTTGATGAAAAAGAGACGGTACGAAGTCTTGAAGGACTAATTGCAAAACAAAGAGAGCAGGTAACTCAATGCATAAACTATGCTAGTAGCTATAGTAAACCCCATTAACTAGAACTCCCTAGTAAAAACGAGAAGTATTTGGCGAGAAACTCGCAGTCAGTCGAGAAAACGGAGGAGTGATGTACTTCGCGGGTTTCGAATAACGACGGTGCGAAATTTTTGATTTCATATCGGGGTTCTGGAATAAGGTTTCGTAACGACCACAGTGTAATTGCAGAGATGTGATGACTATTATATTCGTTAAATTTAACGTTTCTGCGGTTTTCCGTTGCTCTAAACTCGTTAATCTTTCACTGCAGGAATACAGTGGTCGGAAGTCATTGGAGACAACCTTAGAGGAAGTTGACAGACTACGCGACAAGCTCAAGAAAAACGACCATGAAAAGTAAGGGCATGAAATGGGTGAACATTTAAACATCCGGTTGGAAATTGACGCGTCTTCCAACCAAAAAGAGTGGGAAACTTGACTTCCGACAACTGGGAGAACCGCAAAGAGCGGGAAAAGTGGATTACCTAAATCGGAAGACCGAGATTTCCGACACTCTCCAATCGGAATGACAAATACGGGTGAATTTATTATGTCACTCTCTACTTACAGTCCAACTAAGTCTTAAATCTGGTTTCTCGAATTTTGACTAGAAAGAATGCCTTCAAAATTCTCAGTTTTATAGTCCTTTTTGGTGTTGCATTTCTTTCCTTATCCTTTATTATTTTTTAACTCTAGATCAATTCAAAGACAAGAAATTGATACACTGAGAAAAGCATCTGACAGACTTGAAGATGAAGTCGGTAAACTAAGAAAAAAACTGGTATCAGAAAAATATGAAAGGTACAATTCTTCAAGTATTAATTCTCCTTCTTTTGTATTATTATTCGTCCACTGTCTGGAAGCTTCACAGCTGGGTTCTGGGATTCCTGTGGTTGTTTTTAGCACAGGAATCCCAACCAATAATTAAGAGCCTAATGATATATTCTTACTTTAATTTTAGAGAAAAACTAGTACATGAAACAAGTCGAACAGGATCAAGTAAGTCAAGTTTAGCAGGTTTTTGTTTTTAGTTAAATAAACCCTAACAATTGCACACAATTCTGACTTTTGTCTGCTTGTTTGATTCAGGATATTCACGTAATACAGACCATCGACTTCATACATCATTTACAAGCAGTGAATTTGCAAAAATGCAACCCAAGGATATGTCGTCACCTTTGGTATCTGATGCTAGTGATTCAGGTGCACATGCTATCTCACCTATTCGTCATTACAGTGATGATGTAAGTAATTTGTTATTTCCTCCCTTCCTTTCTTTCATTATTTCATTCACTTACTCCCATATCAAAATCTGTGCAAGAAGTTATGTGCTGCAAGTTAACTAATCACAGCTCAGACTTACACTACAATTATTTATCTAACAACAAAAATCATTCTAGGATTTCTCTGATGCAAGTTGAATTACTGTTGTCGTCATGTGGCCTAGTTAATCCAGTTATCCAGACCACCATCAAAATGCCTGTCAGTCAATCCTTCAATAAGTGAAGTGAATGGAGCTCAAAGCACCAAGTTTGCAACAGACCTTATTCTCTTGACTCAATGTCTTTCCAATACAATTCTCTTGGGAGAGATATCTCTATGTTTGAAATCCTTTAATTAGGAAAACACAAAAGAATGTTCTGACCTCAAACAAAGAAACTTACTGCCCAAAAGGATTGTATTGGGAAAACATTGGGGCAAATGAATATGGTCTAGTGGATATATACAATATATTTGTGGCTATTCCAAATCCTTCAAATAAACTATTTTGTTAATCAAAGTAGGACATTTTAAATGTCACTAAGGAAGGCATTACAGACATGCCAGTAGCCTATCTTCAAGGGCCCAGGGTTTCTGTGACATTACAAGCAGCAAATGAAGCAAGATGTCTCTTCTTCCCCCCCCCCCCCCCCCCCAACACCCTGGGTCACCAAGGATGCCAGTAGCCATACAGATACAGTAGGTGATATTATTATTTTTAAACATGCAAATATCTTAACCAATCAGATCCCAGAATCTTTGTCAACATACATAATTTAAATGTAATATAGTTTATACATATCCATACACTTTCTTATAACAACGTAATGCAATAATTATTGTTATGTGTGTCTATCAGAGGTTACCAAGTAACCAAACTATAGTACCTTAGCCTTGTTCACACTAGCAATAAGGGTATTTTCCATTTAGTGGAACCAACCGGCCAGAACGGCCAGTTCTTAAATGGTACATGTCAATTCTTAGCTCTGGCTGGAATCAGTCCTAAGAAATCAGGCCGTTCTGGTCGGTTGGTTCCACTAAATGGAAAACACCCTAAGTATATGCACAAGGGACACACCCAGTCCCAATAATAATTATTATGTCTCATTAGTTTATTATATCATTAGACAGACCATCTGACAAGAAAAGTATTTGAAAAACTTGACAAATTTGAATATACTTTTTTCACTCAAATTTATTGTTTTGTTTTGTTGATGAATAAATTGATTTAAAACAATATATAGAAAGCTTTTGGGCCAGGGGAACACAGGAAAAAAAAGTCAATTCCCAACTTGGGGTTTCCCTGGATCTGAACTGGGAATCTGTTGTATTTTACTTGGGAAATCTGTAATAGTAACCCATACTTGTAAAAATAAACAGGTTCCCAGAGATTCCCTGGTTAGACCCAGGGAAGCCCTATGCTTGATCCAAACTGGGAATTGACATTTTTTTCTGCGGAAGTGAAAGTCTAATCCTTGTAAATGAAAATACCAAGACTTATTGCTAGTATAAACAAGGCTATATGCAGTTGAAACTGATGAGGGGTTTGAATTCAACCCCTTGTGAGTTTCTGATGCAATGTACATACTAATATGCCTTATATTTTTTACTTAATACATTTCCAAAACTACTACTTTAACTTATGCATGAATTTGTAATTTTAAGTTTTAGATTGTATAAAGTTATAAGACTTACCAAGTGATTTATGTATCAGACTGGCAATTTAGCATGTAGTTTATTAAAGAATATTGTCAGATAGTGTTATTTATATCTATTTTACTGTTTAATAAAATAAATGGAACTCATGAAATAATGGAAAAGATTGTATTTTCTGAGTAACTGGCATTTGAGGTACAGTTTTTAGTGGTGGATCCAGGGAACCTGGGGATTTAACCTGGGCCTAAATAATACAAATGTTAGAACTTTGAAGTATCACTATGGTATTGTTCTTTTCAATGTTTTAGTTTTTATCGTCATAAAGTTTCTTGAGTTGTATACAAAAATGGTACAGAGGAAAACCCTGGACATTAAAAAAGTCACCCTGAATACCCTTCACTAAGCTTGCACCTTTTTCCTGGATACCATATCTATGGACAGTCAAGATAATAATTGTCATTGTGGATAGAACAATATAAAATAACTATGATATAACGTGTGCTCTGATTGGCCAAAGGACATGTGTCGTGCGTTCTCTCTGAGAACACACAGCACGCGCACACACATTTTCAAACTTACTCCAATGAAAAAAGAAAATAAATCTTCAACTGCATTTTATTAAAGAAATAGAAAACTCAGCAGCAGTGCTATGTTGAGTTATAGAAGCACTTGGGAATTGTAAGAAGACTCGAGAAGTGTTGAGAAGCACTCAGCTATGCCTCTTGTCTTCTTACAATTCCCATGTGCTTCTATAACTCAACATAGCACGCTGCCTCGTTTTCTATTTCTACAGTATAATATCTTAGACCATGAAACTATGATCATACTAAGATACTAGAAAGATACTTATCACAAATTCACAACTCTTATTCAAAAAGCGTTGTAATTTTGTTTGCAATATTTTTGTTGTTTGTCACAAGTAAGTCCCTTCTTCAAATAAATTAATGGTCAAACATATTGGATTTATCTTCCCTTCATTTGCAAATTTTGTGCAGTTTTCACAATCCCTTACAATAGCCTATTGTACAATCAAGGTGCTTAATGTGGAGCACATTTGAAATCAATTTGATGTAAAGGATATGATCCAGCTTTGTCCCTGCAGAAGTCAAACAAAAGACATTAATGATAGTAAGGGCAAAAATATTTTAGATAGAGTCATCAGTGCTCTGTTTTAAGGGTATTTAAACCTAATTCAAGCTACACAGAATGGAAAGTCAAGTTGGAACAAGGATGTGAAGGCAGGACTGGAGATTGAACTTGTAGCTTCTCGCACCAAAGGCCACACACTAACCAACTGTGCCACCTTGCTCCACAAATTTCTACTTACATTGGTTCACCAGTATCAATATATCCTTGTATTACATCATCTGAAAGTTCACCAAATGTCACTGTTGTTTCTTCATAAAATTGTGTAACAAAGGACTTAGAGAGGTCAAGAGTTTCTAGGAAATAAAAAGGTTATCTTATCAGGCTAAACCATGAATTAGCTCAGATGTAAATCATGATTATTAAGATGAAATGTCACCAACAGAGGATGTAGCTATCAAGGGTTCTGCAATATTGAGTGCAATACAGTTGCATTGGTTGTGTTCTCCGTGTAATACTGAGTGCAATGTCACAGAAAAAGGTGCAGAATAATATTAGAACTTGTTCCTCTGCAACCTGCACTTGTGGCACACTTGCAGGGATTGACATATGATATAACTATGCATTTTATCATGTGTCCTGGGGCCTTTAGATGATCAAGAAATAAATGATTGAAACTAGTATCATAAATATACCATGAGGCTGTATTAATGCAACTCCACTATATACTTTATGTGCACTTCCACTTAATCTGAATGAATAAATAAATGAATGAATAAATAAAATAGAAAGGTACACTAAGCATGACTAGAGGGTCCTGAAAGGGGGGGGGGGGGTCCAAATCCCATTCCCAGCCTACTTTTTCATTAAAATCCCAATCCCAGTCATAAATTTCTCAAAAATCCCATTGTAGTTTTTCGAACCCCTCTTTTCACAAAGTAAGTCAAAATACCTCTACATTTGAAGAAAATGTTTTACAAAGTAAGTCAAAATACCTCTACATTTGAAGAAAATTTTTTTCTTTTTCGTTTTTTGTGCGTCAACTTGTAATTTTTTCAATTTTCTAAAAATATTTGTACGGTTTTGCAGTTTTTCAGCATCAAATCCCATTCCCATTTGGTGTTCTGTTTCCCATTCCCAGTGACAAAAAATCCCCAAATCCCAGTCCCAGTACAACAAATCCCATTTCCCAGTCAAAAAAACAGGCAAATCCCAGTCCCATTTTACCCCTTCAGGACCCTCTGACTATGATACCAGCAAAATCACCTTCTAAGCATGTTAAATGCATCCTCCTTGCTTTTTGGTTTTTCAAGTATTTTTTCTTCATGAAACTTACAGAGAAGAATAAAAAATAAGAATAATTGATTTACTTGAAAAAAAAACATGGAGTTACAATTAATGCAAAAAGTTACCACAATCGTGTCAGATCCTATCACTAAGTCTGGATTTTCTGTCTGAAAAATGCAAAATAATATTTTCATTTAGATCACGGTCAAATTACATCATTTTTATGATTAATGTTACAATTACACTTTTGTCTTGAGTCATTCTTTTTGTCACTTCCAATGCCTTCTGCTTTGCATTTTCAAGTGCATAATCCTTTGGATGACTAAATTGAGATTTATCCAAGTTTTCTTCGAATGTTGACGGTACAACCATAAACTTTAGACCCTAGAAAGTATAATTGTCAATATTTTGAAGTTAGAACTTTCAGGTTTATAGAAACACTATCGTCCACTGATTTCGCGATCAAAGATCAAAGGCACTTACAAGTTGACGTAATATTTTACTTCTCCTGGGTGATCCACTAGCTAAAACAATACATTTTGAATTCAATTTTTCCAATAAAGGTTCGAGCATCTTCAGTTTTAATGCACGTGTCTATAGATCCTGAAGAATGTAAAACTTTGAAACAAAATGTCCATGAAATCACGAAATTATCAGGCGTTCCTCGACACTAAGTACCAGTCTACAGTTCTTTGAGCAAAAAGCAGGAAGCCCAAGAAGCAAATTTACTTCATACACAAAATTCACATTGATCAGTCGTAAAAACGTTGGGAGTCTAATGGTCATTTTTAATGCAATTTAATTGTCAGTCTTGTTAGACCATATTGGGCCAATACTTCTTCATGACGGTAAAAGAGAAAAGGAAATGAAGGGAAAATAAGGAAAACACTGACTAGGAACCGTCGAAGAGAGGGGACCTTCCAAAAAAGTTTGAGACCCTAATATTTCCATTTACCAACATCCCTTCATGATAAATAATCACTCTATGCGCTTCTGACTCCTTCCTTTCCTTCCCTCCCTCCTTCTTCCCTTCTTTCCTTCCTCCCTTCCATCTTTCTTTCTTGTTCTGTGTACACAGAAGCAACTCTTTCGTTCATCCATTCATTAGTTTATTCATATGTTCGTCCACTTATTCTTTCCACACATACGATAGTCTCTCAACTAAAATTAAAACACTGATAATAAAAAGAAAAATAGTTGATTACACAAAAAGAAAAAATCAATAGAAAAAAACTTATATGATCTACGATTAGCGCAACGTCATTTAGTTACACATTAACAAATCTGAATTAAGAAACTGGGAGGAACAAAAATTGACATTATCAATGACAGCAGTAGTAGAAAAGTAACCGCTAAAAGGACGATGCAGGTGTGAATGGTCTGGATTGCCTGAGCTTTCCATTAGCTGATCATGAACTAAATCTATTTACTTCTTTTTTACAAGACCGCACTTTAGCTAAGCCAAAAGTAAAGGACCGATACTCAAGTACCTACACACAAAGAAATCTTCTGTGTACATTGTTGAACAACGCTGTATTTTGACTCTTTATTGAACAAATAGTGAAATAACGTACTGTTCAAAATCATACAAGTTGCTTTGACTACACCTAATGAGATAATAGTGTAATGTTCAACATCTGCCCTCTCTCACTAACCTATTCTGTTTTTGAAACGTGCGACTAAAATGTTTTGTATGGAGTGCTTCAAAATGACGCATACTGCATTATGGCGGGGGTAAAAACGAAATGACTACTAGAAAAGAATGGAAATCCGTCAATCCAGAATGTCAGTAGGCTTATTTACAACTCGTTCTTCAAAATGATATGTCTCCGGCGAGTTAAGTACTAAGTCCTTTTAACACGCTATTGAGTTCTACCGGTGTTAAATCTTTCTTTTTTTAATACTGAAATAAAATACATTATTGACAGTAAGAGACTGAAATTATTGACAGTAAGAGACTGAATATTTTCTTGTTTTAATTTTTGTAGAACTACTAGACGGTGCGAATAGTCCAATCGGTTTTTCCCTCCCGCAGTCTTTCTAATTATAAAACTAATCTTTAATGCATCTGACCGGGAGCGACTTCTCACAGTTTAGCTGCAGGTTACAGCACTCATAATTATTTGCTTAAGCGACAACTTATTTATGCATTTATTCACTTTAATTTACTCTTATAAATAAAGTTAAATAACAGGTTGATAAACTGGCGAAAAGTAGAGCTGTCTTTCACTGAAATTTGAATCTAGCTTAGCTTAAAAAAAGTGTTTTTCCTTAGTCAATCCGACAAGCTGCCCAAGTAAGTCACCCACATCGCTATTTTAGGTGTTCTTTCCAGCTGGACTAGTCTCCGTCGACATTGTAAGATAAATTTGAAAAATGCATGATAACACTTCTCGTCGTGCTGCTACTAGACTCAGAATCTGTAGTCTTTGGAGTGAAGGCAATTGGAGTAATATTCATTCCTTTGTTATTTTGACCTAGTTCTGCAGTAACTTGTTGTCGTTGAAGCGAGTAATGTTTTTCTTTACCCTGAAAGTGTAAAATCCGGAGTTTTTTAACTCTGAAAGAACAACCTTCTTGAATGTTTTTGACTTCTTCATCAAGAGCTTGACTGCTATTTCTTGTGATTGATGTCCGATAGTTCAAGCCTTTTGTAGCCACTCGCCCTTCATTCTTAATTGCAAAACAGCGGCAAGCAGACAGAAAGCCTTCTCTGTAATTGCGATTAAATAGTGCGTATAAGAAAGGATTTATTGCTGAATTAGCATGACTTAATAACAAAGAGAGAAAATAAAATACATAATTAGAATCAAAGCAACGAAAGCGATGAAGTGCGAAAAACACAATAAATTGGTAAATATACAAAGGAAGCCAGCAAGCTGCGAATATAACAATAATTGTAATGAGCATTTTGATGACTTTTTTACGCGCAGTTTGGGCTGGATCAACAGTATTAACTTGCTCCCCAAGTCTTTTCCTATTCCACAGTTTTCTCCCAATCACAGAGTACAGGATAGCCATTGTAAGCAGAGGAGTCAAATAAAGAGCCACAAACAAAACAACAGTGTAATTTCTTGGCGCAGTTGCTGGATCAAACGTGGGAGCCCAGTTCTCGATACAGGTGTCGTAGCCTTCACTACTAGTTCCTATACGCATTGCGTACAGTAATGGCGACATAACTCCCAAAGCAGTTACCCAGATGAATCCAAGAATGATTCCTGCTGTACGGAACTCCATTCGTGGGTGAAAAGGAAAAATAATGGCAACAAAACGATCTTTGGTGATGACCAGAAGCGTTAGCACAGAACTGGCCACAGACACGCTTTGTAAGAAGACAACTAACTTACAAATAAACTCGCCAAAAATCCACTTATCGTACAGATAAAGCTGGGTTATCATGTTCGGCATTCCAAGGAAAGTTATAAGCAAGTCACTGGCAGCGAGGTTTGAAATAAAAAGGTTGGTGACGCTTTGCATGTGATGGTTTTTGTAGACTGTGAAGATAACTAGAGTATTACCGACCAATGATAATAATATTATAATGGCATAAATGCCGGTTTTACAAATCTGTTCTGAAAACGTTTGCTGGTACACGGGGCAAATGACTGCAGAGTTGTTACTGGAGTTGGCCAAGATGCTTGGAACATACATGTTGCTTCAGCAAGACTTTCTTCCCTGCGTTGCAGACCTTGAATGGCGTCGTCTAGGTCTTTTGGGTCTCTTGGGACTTCTTTTTCAGCAGCTAGTTGTTCTCTGCAGACCTTGAATGACGTCGTCTAGGTCTCTTGGGACTTCTTTTTCAGCAGCTAGTTGTTCTCTTTCAATCGGCTTTTGCTCAGTCTTTCCGACTTGACGTCGTTATCATTTCAAGCACTCGGGATGTTTGTCAGTGAAGTAACATATATATAGTAATATTTCGCGTGAATAAGCTGCATTAGTAGTCAAGAAGCTCTAAATTGTTAGCCTTTCGATAAAAATAACTCAATCCAAACAATGGACTAGCCTCTGTCATATACCGCATTTGCTCTAATAGGGATTGTTTGGAATTCCCTAAGTCTTAGTTTAATTATACCAAGAGTTAAGGCCACTCTTGTTTGCCAAACTCAGAGGCAAACATCGACTGTCAATTAGCAACTCAAACATTGTCAATCTATATGTGTTCAAGAAGGTACTTAAAATACAATAAACTGCTTTGAGTTAAAAGAAATCACTTGAATCTGTGGTGCCTCTATTCTTCAGGCCCAATATAAAGTGTCACTATTCTTTGAAAAAGAACTATTATAGACGTAGGTGCATCTGAAAAGTCCTCAAAGATTTTGAATACTTTAGACGCAATGAACAAAGCTTTTATCCTACTGTTTTATCAGATTCTTTCTCGGCCGACTATTCACATTGTTTTTCATCGGTTTCTTTCAAGAAATAGTCGAACGAATTACCGAATTGATTAGACAATTTTGCGCTATACAATATTCAGTATTTGCTAGCAAATCATACATACTCTTTGTGTTTTATTTTCGCTATTTTGAATTACATCTCTAGTGTTTTTGTACATTTTCCGGGATTGCCTTAGTGTACCTGTCGAGGCGACGGCGTCCCGTCGAGCACCGCCTTAACTAATAATCGCCAAAGGACTCCTTTTCGTCATTGATAGATATCGAAGATTCGCTGTACGACTCATCTATACCATCTGTATACTACGGAACATATCAAACTCTGTTTTCTATAGATTTCCGAGCACATTGATAAAGTAGGAAGACGATTAGCGTCCCAAGAGACAAGCCCTCCTGTAGAGAGCCTAGCAGAAACACGATTGCTTGGCCTTACTGATTACATTTTAGCTGTTTTATCACCAGTTCTTGAAGTCAAATTCAAATGTGCAATTATTACGACATGGTATAGTATTGTATTCTACACAGAAAAAAATTGCGAACTGCAATTTTGAAGTGGTACTTGATGGACTCGAAGCTTCGAAAAAAATGAAAAATCAATATTCAGTAAAAGTATCCCTATAGTATTCTTTGTAGATTAATGTATGATATGGCACTATGAATTTTGAAATGCGGTTTAATTTTAACTTGATTCTAGGGTAAGAGTTTTATTGTGAAATCAGTTATCGACATTTATATTAGTAGTCATATAAACCTCGTGCATTAATAATGTCGGTGAACATGTATCTATATCATTGATCGTGAATCTTGCGACCTAGGTTATAGTAATAGTCATAAGCACACAAGATTTTAAGTTTCATGGCTTTCGTGAATTGATTGAATTTTCTTCGTCTGAGTAATATTTTTCTTGCCATATATTTAAAAGAAGCTAATCGATGTCATAATATTTCATTTTGAGGGGATTATATTATTTACTCAATTACTTATTGTGCTCAATTTTGTAGTGACAGAAATATGAAAATCTTCTTTTTTCGCTTGCGTCATGAGAAAGTGTCATTACGCAAAGAGCAGTAAATCTCGTACAGATAAGATAGTGAAAAAATTGCGAAACTGTGATATAAGGAAAATAAAAGATGGGAATTGTAATTATGACTTTCCCCAAGAGAACATGACAGTTGTCAAAAGTAAAATCTACGCTAAAATTCTCACTTATTTGTAAAAAGTCACCTGCGTCAATAATCTGCATTGCAGAAAAACTACGAACTGACTGTGAAATGAGAGAGTGGGAAATTAAAGGAAACAAGAAAGAACAAATGTACATAATCTTTTGAAACAAAGGCTTGATACTGTTGATACAGCTATAGGAGTGCAAATCTCGCAAGCACTTCACTTTCTGTTAGAAATAGCTAGTGAACTCTTTTAAGACCGAAAGTAAATTGCAGCTAGAGCGAACATTTTTTTGAAAGTGTGGAGGCGTTATCAAGTCCTTGATAGCGGAAAGTTTTGTTGTGGTGGAGCATTTGTAACTTATTTTTACTAAAATTATCATTTTCCGTAAAAAGTGGGAGACTGCAGCTCTCCCAGCCCCTCCGTCTCCGCCTCGGTGAATTAACAAGATATCTTTATGTTCTCTCGGATGATGTCACAGAGAGGGTTATCAGGGTTTGTAGATCGTCCTCGGCCAGCGGTCAAAATGTACAAAGAGCTAGGCAGAAATAACAGGAGTATAAATTCAAAAAAAGTTGACCGCACGACACAAACGATTTGACTCTAGGTATCGACTGATGAATCTGGAACACG
This sequence comes from Telmatactis stephensoni, assembly GCA_029948255.1. Lineage (NCBI taxonomy): Eukaryota > Metazoa > Cnidaria > Anthozoa > Actiniaria > Isophelliidae > Telmatactis > Telmatactis stephensoni. The sequence goes on along the minus strand of JALIZF010001611.1, from coordinate 23,148 downwards.
ATCTGTAGATCTGTCGTTCTGTACGCGTAGCGCGGCCCTTGCAAGGGACAAGACTATCGCACTAAATGGGGAGTGAGATCAGTAATCTGGTCTCTGTTTCACAAAACGTACGTAACCTACGAGTACGCGTCAATCTGGATCATTTTTTCCAATAATACAAGTGATTTAGTATTTTTTTTAAAAACTAGAACCTTAAGCTTTTACTATGTAATTTAATTTCGTCTTATTTTCTCTAATCTATTTGTGCAAATTGTCTTTAAGGCCTCAGGGAAACGACGCAACTAAGCGTTGCACCATGTGTATACACCATCCATTGCAACAGCTGCGTGCAAACGCTGGACTAGAATCAAGTTTTACTTCTGCAACTTTTTTTCCGCAGTTACACGTATTGTTGCAAAGGTGGACATACTGTGCAACTGCTGTTGCGCGCGACGTTGAAAGAAAAGTTACATGTGTGTCCAGGCTTATCTTCGCCGTGTGTGTGTTTCGTAAAAATGGGGCGCATCCGTGTAAACAGGACGATTTTATCTGAAACACAAATGAGTGATTTTTTCGTCTTCAAATGGACATTCTGTAACAAACTATCTATTGACGATATCATTATTATTTAAAAATTCTTTTAATTTAATTTTTTCTGAATTTAATAAATATACGTTGTAATATACATCAAATGTAATATACTCGAGCTCAAAGGCATTTAAATAAAAGAGTGTTTGATAAATTTCAAAAAGTGTATTTGACAAAATTTCTGGAATATTGTAGAATAAATACATTAAATAATGCCATAAAATTCTTTGTAAAGTGAATGTTCAAAAGGTTTTGGTTAACAGCCATCAAATAAAGACTCGAGCTACAGTTCACAAGTCTCAAAAAAGCAGGGAAAGCTCACGCCAATTTCCCCCTGAATGAATTCAAACTGGTTTGTTTTATGCAAAGGACACAAAACGAGACGAAAATTTCCTCCCCCGCCCCCCCCCCCCCCCCCCCCCCCCAAAAAAAATCTCCCGTGTCGAAACTTTTAAAAATTCGTTTTAAGCACGAAGACCGTAAACATATACTAAAGATGAAATATCAAGTGAAGTTGAAAAGTCTTGAACTCAAAATTCCCTGCCACGCCCAATGGCAATCTCTTCGTAAGGGCCCCGTTGTGTGAGGTGCAAAACACCATTGTTGGTCAACGCTGAAAAAAGAAGTATAAATTCAGTTCATATCAACACAAAATTCTGATGACAATGATAGGAAAAGTTGCTAGGGCCACTGCGCGGACTTTTATTAAGTAATGGTCCTTATAAAAACTGTAGTACTTTCTATTATTCTGCGGCATATCAGAATTTTGAGATTTTCATATCGGAGATGTATCAACCTTTGGAAAACATTATTGAAGTAAAATGTATTGAAATTCGTTTTTTAAAAGAATTTCTTTTGAGTTTAAAACTTTCAAGCAATCACATGAGTCAAACACAATAGAAAAGAAAAGCTATCAATTTGCAATGATCCCCACATAGAGAATTTCTGTTGTATTTAAACCCACAAGAGTTATATCTAAAGGGAAATCATTCAGTAAATAAAAAATAAAGATATATGCTTCCCTTCTTGCGTGTTTTTCCATGTTTTAACCAATAAGTTGAACGGTTTAAACAATATCCCAATAAGCACCTTTCTGCATTCAATGCCGCTCAGTACTACACTTCTTTGACGGAGCATTACTTGAAGAGAGAGAGACTCCTATTTAACGAATGCGTTCACAACTCACCGATTACATGGTAGAATGCTTTAGCAGCATGCTTTCTAAGTGTACCGTACGGTACTAAGGTACTGAAGTTAATCTTGGATTGGTGTCCCATTGCGTGTCTTATTGCTCTGGTGAAAGAGGTAAGTGATAAATGATGCTACGACTATACTACTATTGCTCCTTCTCTTTCTTCCTCCTTACCATCTCTTTATCTCTCCATCGGCTTCTCTTTCATCCCTCCCTCCCTCCCTCCCTCCCTCTCTCCCTCCCTCCCTTCCTTCCTTCCTTCCTTCCTTCCTTCCTTCCTTCCTTCTTTCTTTCTTTCTTTCTTTCTCTTTCTTTCTTTCTTTCTTTCTTTCTCTTTCTTTCTTTCTTTCTCTTTCTTTTTTAATTTCTTTCTTTCTTTCTTTCTTTCTTTCTTTCTTTCTTTCTTTCTTTCTTTCTTTCTTCAGTACTTTTCTACACAACCTCAATATTTCTTCCCTTGTTTCCTTCCCTCCTCTCTTTGAGATATTCGTTTTGCGAGACTACTTCAATACCAATCCGTGGATCCACAATCTTGCTTTATTGCTATCTCATTAAATTCTCAGTCGCTTTTAGTTTGCAGCTGTGTTTTCAGTTGGTAGATCTATTCAACTGCTGCATCCCTAGACAGACACCCACCTCACCCCTAGACAGACACCCACCTCACCCCTAGACAGACACCCACCTCAGTGTCTCAAGACTTCCACCATCTGTAACTTTGACTTGTTCTTTTTCATCGACCATACTGAACTCCTCTATAAAATCGAACAATCTATCGTAATCAATATCACTCAAATCAATAAAAAATAGCGAAAGAGCGGTGCGTCGCTCTAATTCCCTTTTTTCTCTCACGTTTTAAGCCAGTTTGTTTGCTGCATAATTATTTTCAGCAGGAGAATAATGGACAATGATCATCATCGCCATCATCAGTAACAATGATACCGTCATCATCAAAATCGTCGACATTATTGTACCTATGTCTTCAAGTGGAAAAGCATCTTCAGCTACTAACTCTTCATCTCTGTCTACGATAGGTGATAGAAATGACTGACGATCAGCTGTAGATAATCTATTAAGAAAAAATATAACCAGTTAAGAACTGATGACAATATTGCCACGAAAAAAGTGTTGATGAAGATGAACATTATGGTGGTGGTAGTGATAATGATGATGATGATGACGACGATAATGATGATAGGAAAAGAGCGCGATCATGATAGGCTCAGTACGGTTACAGCATGGAATTCGAATGTTTTTTATCGAGACACTGACACGGTCACGGTACGGCGCATGCTGTTCGTTTCACACTCATACGAAAACTGGTCATTGGGCAAGTTCTGGAAAAGTAAAAACTGCCAACCTGCTTGCTGGCTTGCTTGGTGTCCCAAAACTAACATCAAATCTCTTTTCACCACTGACAGACAAATCACGTAACCGACGACTTTTCTCTGTTAAAAAAGGAAAAGTATAATTCTCTTACAATTATGAAAACTGTAATCATACACAATTCTCCACCAATCAGAGCGTGCACAATATACCAATTATTATATAATTTTACCAGCGGCGGATCTAGACATTTTGAAATGGAGGAGAACCATCGAGATTAAAATAGCCATTTTTGGAAAAGGGTTATTTTTGGCACGCGCGCACTCAAAAAAGTATTTTAGAATGACTTTTATCCGGTCTATAGTGCACGTAAGAATGGTTGTTTTTCCTTCTAAAATAAATTTTTTTAAAAGAAAAAAATGGATCCAACTGAAAGGAGGGGTACCCCTCCCCTTACCTTTCCCTCCTTCCCCCTCCCCTCCCCTCGCCTCCCTTTCTCTTGAGGGCTGTCAATGCAGGCTACCCCCCCCCCCCCCCCAACCTCTACCCCCAAGGCCCCTCCCCTTGATCCGCCACTGTGTACAAAAATACAAAAATTGAATTAAGACTTACCGGACATAGTGCTAACTTCTGGCGTTATTTCTTCCCCTGCTGATTGCTCGAAGTCCATGGAGGCGTGACTAGCCGCTCTTAGCATCTCAATACCCGATGTCGGACTCTCATCTAAACCACTACTCAATTCCTAGATGAAAAAAAATCCCATCACTATGTCACTGAAAATAGCATTTTGAATTAACCAACCAAGGGTGATTGACCAAAACGGGTGATTTTCCCTTAAAAATATAGTCCCTTTCTCTTGAGAGAATACCCTATTTCAGACCGTTCCAAAATAGTTTAAATATATTTATACACTTTATTTCAGATGAAAATGCTAAAAACTATACTTTATGGCCCCACATATCTATATAGCTTATATAGGGTAGTATCCCCGGGAAAAACAACTCCCTAGAAAATTGTAATTCGCTACCTCGAAGCTGCGCGAAACAGTAAAGCTGGGCGTGGTCTTTACTGGTACTATATACCTTACCTCAAGGACAACAGGTTTTGGACTAGCTTGTACTGCAGACAATACATCAACTACCCACTGCATATCTTCATCTGCAACTGGTCTGACTTTAGCATTGGCCTCCCAGAAATGTCGAAAAGGCGTCTCACGAACAACTGGAATATCGAGTGGAATGTTACAAAAATGAAAGACGTATAACTTTATATGTAATATTTCCGAGATAGGTTGTGTTAGTCTCCCGTAAGTTACTAATATTTAAAGTAGCGCAAAACCGTTTGGTACCGCTATTTTGAACGAATGATTATCCTGCTCTCCTAAATTATCAGTATATAAACGATTCTTTTACGGTAAACATCACTCTTCTTGTTTGTACCTGATGTTGCAGGCGAAGTGAAGAGATCGCGAAGGGACGGGCGTTCTGGAATATCACATATCTAGTAACGAAACAAATACATTAGCTGGGTAATATCGAAACATTGTGTAAACATATTGAAATAGAAATGCATTAAGTATCTGTTCATTATAAAGGGTAAAGAAATCAGCTACGACGTCTGTGCCCTTTTTTGACACAAGATTCAACATTTCCTTAAAAAAAATTCTGCAAAATCGCGCGCAACGTGTGTTCATCCCTGCAAATGTTGCGCGCAAGAGTTGCAGGTTTAGAATCAAATTCTACTTCTGCAACTGTTTCTACAGCATTGCAGGGGTAGACTTGCGCTCTTCTTTGCCATGGTAACTGGGCAATCAACACTTTCTACAGGGTTTAATACGACCTACCTTCCTTCTCTTCAGTGTGTCTGCATTTCTGAGGTTCTTACGCATTGCATCACCAGTTAATTTGATGGTAAAATCTATTGCAAGTCTGCGTCTTCTTCTTCTCTGGGGTCGCCCAGGCTGTACAGGCCCAATTCTTACTTGCTGGGGTGTGGCTAGCTGATTGGGAGATAAATAAGTGAGCTGAGTTACAACATGAAGAAACTAAGATTCAAAAGAGATCAGCTTCTAAAGACATTTGGTGTGTTCACTCAAGTCATGATGTCCAAACAATGTACTAACCTGGGCTTCCTGTGGTGGGGTTGAACCTGCAAAATTAAAAAAAAGAAAGAAGATAGAAAGACAGAAAAAAGGTCAAAAATGAAACTAGAATGTAATGGAAAGTAGGAAATGGTAAATAGGACAAAATTTTGTAGACAATCTTAAGTAATCATCAGATAATCAAGTTACATAAAAAAGTTTTCAAGACAACAAAGAAGATCTATAGTTTTGTCCTTTTGAGTAGGAGAGAGTAGGAGATTAGTCAGGGAGCAGCAAAAATAATTTAGCCTTTATCAAGATACTGTCTATGCAGGCTTATTTTAACAGTAATTATATGGCTAAAAAGCATTAATTCTCAATGTGTGATTCCAGAAAATATCCATACCCCACCAAGGAGGGAATTTATATATGGGACCCCCTCCTCCCTGGAACTTCCACATTTTTACCATACATACTCTGTAATTTTGTTTCTTCTCTGACCGCCCTCCCGTCCAGAATTTTCCAATTCCCTCCTTGGTGGGGTATGGATATTTTCTAGAACCACACAATTAATTTGAAATTTATATGTTTGTGACAGCATTTTTAATATTCAATTGTATATTGCTGAAAAACTGACTAACAATTCAAATATATATGTTATTTGAACATACCTGGTTTTAGAGCTCCAGTTTCTTCATCAAACAACATGACTTCAGCTTCTTCACCAGGAACCTCAGACGCCTTCAGAGGAGAGAGACTGGAAACCAAAACATACAAATCATGAAAGATGCAAGAAGAGAAGAAATAGGAAGTGGAAAAAAGGAAAGATTGAAAAGAAAAGAGATGAAAGGGAGTTTCCCATTACAATTTGGACCATCAGATTATTCATGAGTAGAGTATTTTGCATTATATGTCAAGAAAAGATTTACCCTATATCTTCTCTCTTATCTTCTGCAACCTTGTCAAAAAGATCAATGACCTCTTCTGGGAGTGGCTCCACCAGGTCAATTTCACCAGGCACCTACAAACAAAATACAGAACTCATTGAATTCTTCTACATTTAAATAAATACTTTAACAACATAACCTCCAAAACAAATAAACTCTCAGGTTGGGCTAGTCTAGCAAGAATTAACCATTCTGGCTCTGTCTAGTTTGCAAAAAGCTGACTTTGTCCTCCATGTGGAAATTGCCTCTTTGGCCCCTCCCCATGGGAGCAGGAGCTCATATGCTGGGGGAGGGGGCAGATCTCCAGGGGGACTCCCATGTATTTAGGTTGGGGATGATTGGTGGGAGTGTTTTTGGTACAAGTTATTCTTTGTATCATATTACCTTGATTTCCTCATCACGGAGAGCAGTATAATCTATTTCTGGAATTGTTATGTCTTTACGGTCTGCTTGAAATGGGCTTTTCTCCTCCTCGGCAGAAATCTTTTGTTCTGGTGAAGAGCCAGGAGATGGCAGTTTTATCTCTGGTGATTTGACATATGGTAAATGGAAGTATTTATCTGACTGTGGCAAAGAAAACAAAGAAATGTTAGTAAATAGTGTAGGACTTCACAGTTTTAAGATAGGAAGTAAAATGATTTCCACACCCTTGTCTTAAAATAACTTCAGAATGATAGATAGGACTAATTAAAAGGAGGGGGAATAGGTTTTTTGGATTGGATTTGTTTTTTGGATTATTAATTTTAATTACAGATTTTTGGATTTGCTCCCAATGTCAAAATTGTGGATTGTGCATTTTTCACAATTTTTGTGGTTTTAAAAGTTTTTTATTGCAGATTTGTGGATTGTGGCATCCCCCTATGTCTCCTCTAAAACCTGCAAATGTATGTAAAGATAAATCAAAGTCCTTTAGATCTTTGCATTTCTGCTTTAAGATGTAAGAAAACCCATTTTCCCCCTTTCAAAAACTTTGATACAAAATTGGATACTTCAGATACCTTTGCAAAGCTGATCAAGTGATCAGTGTGAATTCGCTCTTGACATTCAGGAAATTCCATATCGTAGTCAAACAGTAGTGGAAAAGTAACTGCTTCTGGGCTGTATCAAGAGAATGAGAATGTATCATGTGATAAAGGAGTTCTGGAAACAGAAAAGGATAGAAGGAAAAGCAGGAAAAAAGAGTGAAAGTGAAAAGAAAAAATGGATGAAAACAAAACAGAAAAAGTTAGGAATTCCAGAATTTTTACTTTATCATGTTGGTTGGCATGGCTGGGTGGCACTCATTAAAAAAACCCATCTCAAATGGAGCAAGAGGGTGGGGTGGGTTGCATGCGTCAATGATCACACCCTTGCTACATCCTTTGAAAACTTGGTGGACAATCAAAATACAATAATTTCTCATGATAAAGAACAAGAGATGATAGTGTACAAACCGTTCCTCAGGTTGTTTCATTTGTAGTTCTGCACTGAGTCTCTGCTTCTCTATGGCGGCTTTGACTGCTTTCATCATCTCATTTGCTTCAACTAAATTACAAAAAGATTAAATTTGTAGCAATAACATTGAGTATACTTTACCTCAGACTATAATATGATTACTTACCAAGTATTATTCTTGTTTGTTCATTATATACTCGAACCACACCCACCATTAGTGTTGAGGAGAGACGAAGTGCAAAAGGCACTGTTGGGTTGATTATGTACTGGCTGTGATTAAACAATAACAAACAGTATATATATCATCAATAGTTTATTGCTACAAATATTATAGTTACCATAGCAAGTTCTATTTATAGTTACCATTGCAACTACTACAAATATAGTTATAGTTACTATAGCAACTACTACAAATATAATTAGTTAAAATAGCAACTACAAATATAATTACAGTTACCATAACAACTACTACAAATATAATTGCAATTACCATGGCAACTACTACAATAGAATTAGTTATCATAGCAACTACTATTATAAGAGTACATCTTTTCTTACCATGATTTTATGATGTTAACTTTTTTGAAGTCTTTGCTAGTGAGGTATTTATTCTTTTTTCCTTTGTAAGTAGCAGCTAGCCTAGTAAAGATATAACCACACATGATCTTTATATTTTGCAGGGGGAGGGGAAGTGTTCCCAAGAATGTGAATCGTCATTGAAGTGCTTTATGAGAATAACTAATTTATCAGAATGGAAAGATGATAGTGTTCCGAGGGAAAAGAAACCAAACGAGTTATCCTAGATACTAGTCACACTTTGCCGTTCAAGGGCCGACTAACTTCAAGCCAAAACAGTAAACGCATTCATCAGAAGCTAAATACACGAGAACGAAGTCCCCCAGGGAAAAGAAAACAAAAACGGTTATCCCAGCTAGCAAGGAGAACTTTCCTTCATATAAAATGCCCCTTTATTGAATACACTTACCATATTATTCCGAGTTTTCCTTTCTTTGTTAGGATATTGTGAGAGTAAAACATTGTCGGATTTATGAGCCGTTCAAGAGTAAACTGTAAATAGAAAAGTAAACTTAAAATTAACGAAAGTTAGCGATAGATTCGAGAAAGTATGAATGGAGATCTGATGAACTACGAAGGTAGAAACTAAAAAGAGAAAGAAACTAAAAATGGTATTTATACAGACTATTTCCGTGAAGAATGCTCTTTCCACTTTTGTAGTTGGAACAGTGCCAAAGCCGTCGGCACCTCCAAACATGTCCACAAAACATCAAATAGTTTTTAACAAAACGACAACTACCTAAACCTACCTCTACAGGATATCCACAAACAAAATTGACCTTCAAAAACCAAAGATACGATAGAGTTTTGGACACAGAATGTGATCAAAGGTTCCACTGACTGAATTCTCAAGGCTTGAAATTCTGCACTTGAAAAGAGCCAATGAAATCACAGAATCGAGTGTTTTGGCGCGAAATGAGGACTTTACGTAATAGTTGGCGGGAAATTTTGGAAGGCCTTTTGAAAACAGGTTCAAACCCGTCTCTAATAAAAATTCATTTTAATGAAAAGACAAGAAAAAGAAAAGTCGCTTGGGGTAATAGCTAATCCAACAGAGCTCTGTCAAAGCCCCTTATTCACTCCCTCCTGAAGTGAATAAATGTAAAATTGAATAGAGCTAACGAAAAGGATACAAAAAATTTATATATTCCATCACATATCAAAGGAAATGAGTGGAAAATAATAAAACACATTAGAAATATTTAAAAATACTTTTAATAAGTAAAAACGTCCAACAGCAGTAAAAAATAAGTAAAAAATTCTGACAATCTACGTATTAAAAAAAAAAGGCCAAAGAAATGAAAAAGAAAAGATGCAAAGAAAAGGAAAAAAAGAAAAAAAGAAGAAAAAAGATTCCGGCATCGATAGGGCTCGAACCTATAACAGATGAATCTGCACCCCCCGGAAATAAAGTGACAAAATCGGTAAATAATTAAAAAATAATAGAAAATTAAATTGAATTTTGGGACGATTCTCCCGAGACATTCATAGAAGCTGAGACATCGAATCGACTTACGTTACGGATGAAGATTTCGGCCACATCCACGCTATCCCGGTGCTACATAAAACAGTTGAATTAGCCCGAAGGCCAGGGAGGGAGACGATATCCGGACCCTAATCCATACCTTTAGATATCACCTTAGACCGCTGCGCTACCTAGACACTTAATAAATTTAATGTCTAATTGGGGTAGTCTATTCGGCGAAGTTTCATTGTAATGCTAATACTCCCCAGGGAAAGAAATGAACCAATCAGAGTCCAGCTATCAAAAAATAGCTGTTTTGTAAATAAATAGAAAGAGAAAATAAAAGAATAAGTTTTCAGGAACATCGAGCTTGTCTGCATTGTTTTACTCCATCGATTTGTCCCAATTCCCCAGGGAGACCATATAACCAATCCACGTCCAGCTATCCAACTAGAATTATTCAAAAAAGAGCAATAATTATAATAAACAATTACAATGTTTAAACAGATGGCCGCATCCCAAAGAGTAAATAAAAGAATAAATTTGCGTGAACTTGTGCCTGATCAGCGTTTATATTATGGATTCACAGAAGGTTTTAGGTTACGCCAATGAGCATGGATTTTGAGCGCGTGAAATATTTTTGGTTTGAAGTAGGGCATATATTTTCAAGCAAAATCCCCATTTTAATTTGGTCAGTAGGAAAAAATCCGATGTTCTGATCTGCACGATCATTCTCACCCGTACCCAAACTTTCGAGCGGTACCTCCCTCCTCCCTCCTAAGGAAAGCGGGCTGCACAACACCCTGATTTTTAACTGTACCCCTCTCCCCGTCTATTTGGACCAGTAGAATGTTTCATGCCCCGTCTACAATTTTCTTATCTTTCAAGTTCCACAGGGAACCCAAGCCCTGAACGCGCATGATCGTTGACGTATCTCCGCATTGTTGTGGTTTGAAGGCGGGAATATTTGAGGTGAATATTTGGAATATTTCGGCGAAAACTATACACGACGGCATATTACTCAGTCACGTTTTATTAATTCAATATGGACGACGCTGATCTCGCAGAATTCGAAAACGAGCTTCTCTACGACGATCTAGACGTCGATTCACTGGACCCAGATGTATACTATGGACAAGAAAGAGTACCCTTCGGTCGATACGCCTTTATCCAAACTCTAAACCAATGTTTTTGGCCTACCACTGAACAAACGGTACAGATTGTTGGGCCACTAGTTGGTTTATGCCTTATAGTCAGGGTTGTTTCGGTATTACCTTTGCCCAGATGGCTTGTACACTTTGTTGCCTTGGTTACTGGCTGTGTTGCTATGCATATGTTTATGAATCAGTATATTGGGTACCCTGTTGTCATGTGTTTTATTGGATACCCCCTGTTGTATGCTCCACAAGGCTATAGAGGACCTCTGATGTCGTTGATGTGTCTCGTCTATATATTAACTTGGTAAGTATTTGTTGGCATCAAGGTCATTCCGATGCATTGTGGGATCGACCTTGTTGCCATACTGCCCTTGTAACTGTTAGTGGTCCATATTATGTCAGTGGTTCAAATTATCTCGAAGAATTGTTTTGACTTCTCTCAAATTTGTCATGCATTTTATGCATGGGGTGGTACCATGATGGAGGACCACCAGCCCATTGCCTGGAATAGCTGGAATAGTTTGAAGGCTCAAACAAACATGCCACCCCCTCCCCTCCCTCTTCCTTCCCCCCCCCCCCCCCCCCCCCCCCCTCTCCCTCTTTCTCCTCTTCAATCTATACCAATATATTATATCAAAAAATATTGAATTTGTAACAGGGACAATGGAGTATAATATAGAGAATCCTTCTTCATAAGATAACAGAGCATAATTTTTTGAAAGTGTGGGGGCTAAGTCATTAGATAAAAAAATTGTGGGAGAGCTTCTTTAAACTGTATTTTTACTAAAATTGTCATTTCTCATGAAAAGTGGGGAGACTTCAACCACCCCACCCCCATCTCTGCCATTGGTATGGAAATGGGATAAGAGTGACAAAAACAAATCCCCCTTTCCAAGCTGGTGGCAATGGGCCAGGTTCAGGTCCCTAGAAAGTCAATTTTAGCTAAATTTCATGTTAATAACAAAAGAGTGATAATTTTTTCAGTGAATTAGTTATTGCTACTCCAGAGTCGTGGCATAAAGTGAGAGGTATGTACAAAAAGAACTTATGATCTGTAATTATTTTTTATCTCATTCAATATGCCTAATAGCCAACTTCCAAAGTATACTTAACTTGCCACATACAAAGGAATCAAGGTGATGTTACAGGCATAATGACCAGTCATTGGTAACAAGACAAAGATTTAATGAGCTTTATGCATATACTGTATTTTCTTGAATAAGCCCCTGGCACTTATTCACGTCTAAAATGGGGCACTTATTTGGGGGAGGCGCTTATTTGAGGGAGGTGCTTATTAATTAATAATTCAGCGGGAGGAAATGTGTACACAACTGTCAAAGTATGCTTTCCTCTTAATATCAATAATATCAATGGTATATTACTACAACAGTGCTGGTATTAGTATACTATAACGAGGCGCGAGGAGCTTATTTGGGGGAGGCGCTTATTAATTTTTTTTGTCCAAAGGGGACGCTTATTAGGGGGAGGCGCTTATTCGAGTAAATATGGTAGCTTTGTTCTAATTCCATTGTTTGTAGCAGTTGAAGCATATCTTGGAACTAGATCCAAAGTAACCCCATCCATCAATCTAGGAAGAGTAGCATGAAAGTGTCAGGCTTTGAGGGCTGAAATTTTAGTTTATGTTTGACAACTGTTAGTTCACGACCAAATGAATCCCCTTTCCTCCCCCTCCCATAGGTGTGTTCTTATTGTATAGGTTTAAATGGTTTGATTGATTTTCAAGGTACACAAATGATCTTAGCAACAAAGATAATCAGCACAGCATTTGATGTTGACCAAGGATTACTAGGCAAGATACCCAATCCTTTGGAATACTTTGCATACTCATTGAGTGCAAGCTCTATCATCTTTGGACCATTTATGAGTTTTGATAACTATTTACTCATCTTGGAGGGCAAAAGATTGGTAAGACTGATTCATTTGCATATAATAGCAAATTCTTTTGAACAAAGTCCATATTTGAGAGAGCCGTAACAGTGGAAAAAGAGCAGTGATTGGAATTTGGTTAGATCATAGGTTATTATTTTTCCTTGGTTTCTTCTATACTTGTTAGCTCATCATTTATAGGGCTGGATGTCACTTAGGCATTGAAAAGTCCATAGTTGTTGCTGTCAGCAGTTCCTGGTGGAACAACTGCCACCCTAAAAGAGGCACTCATTGACAATAAACCAACAAAAATGACCTCTGATACTCCACTAGCCTGATTTTCAGATAGTCAGAGGTTGTCTGCTTTACCCCCCTGTCCACCCCTCCCCATTTTCCTTTATAACTGATGAGTGAAAGTACACTAATGAAGAATATTCGTATTCACATTTCAGACATTTTCTTGGATTTTTGGAGTTCTCAGGAGTGGCATACTTTGTTATATTTGCCTGATTCATTCTGTTTGCATTTCTCCATATATGTTTGCCGAGAATGATTACAAGTAAGAGGAGTCATGTTCTAGTGAACAAATGTAAATGTATTATATAATTCAATTTCAACCTATCACAGGCTTTCTCTTTCATATTGTGTGACAGTGTTTTGGTGTGGTGACATGACATAACATCAACAACTCTCCTCACAGGGAGGGGTGCAGGGGGATTTGGTTGCTTAAGTTCCCTAATGACAAATCATCTCTGCCCCCTCCAAAAATTTGTGCAAGGTTTTTTTTATATTCCCTCAAGAGAAAAGCTTACCTTTCATCACTTTTCAGCATCAGAGATCTTGAGAAAAAAGAGAGAAAAATTCAATATCATGATTGCTGTACTTTCATTTCAGATGGTTGGTTGCATATCAGTCTGCCATGTCATTCCGGTTCAGCCACTACTTTGTCAGCTATTTGTCTGAATGCACTAGTTTAGCTAGTGGTGTTTATACTGAGGTTGCACAAGAAGACAAGAAGGTCACCAAATGGTTGGTATAAATATAAATAAATAACTGTGTCCTGGTCTCATTACTCGCTTATAGCTTATAGGTCTTACACTCGCGTACTAATTGGGGGACACTATACTCTCACACTCACTACCTCTACAATGAATATTTTGCAAATAATCATTCAGCTCACCAGTTCATTTTTGATGGAGGGAGGAAAACTGGAGGACCCGCAGAAAAACCCTCGAAGCAAAGGAGAGAACGAACTAACAAACTCAACTCACATGAAGTGCCCTGTCCGGGAATCGAACCAGGGACCACAGCAGAGAGAGGCGAGCAGTCGAACCACTCAACCACCCTTGCTCCCCTTGATAAGCCTGTTTTGTAATCATCTTTTCTTCTGTAGTAGCTGAAGTATCAGATCTTTCTTTTCTTATCCTATCTTTTCTACTCGGCCTTGATTTTGTTAGTATTAAGTACAGTAAACCTGAAAAAGTCAGGTAGCAAAGTATGCAAAGTAGTCGTTGCTGTCAGCAGTTAAAAAGTAAATCTGAAATGTCAAGTAAGAAGTGGGTTACCTGTTGTAATCTAAAAGAAGATCAAGAGAATAGGTTTCCTGTGATGTTCAACACTTTCAATAGATTTGGGAAGAGTGTGAGTTCTTTTTCTTTTGTCTGTGTGTGTGGTGAATCCAGCATATAAATTAACCTATTTGTTATTATGCACAGGCAATTTGCTGCATCCAGACCATATCATGTAGAGTTACCAAGGTCACTTGTTGAAGTTGTTATACACTGGAATATCCCTAACCATGTGTTTCTTAAGAACTGTATGTATTATTACTTCATAGTTATCCAAATTGACTATGTACTGTTGACCTTCCATAAAGCAGCTATCCTCAGCACTCAATCATGAAGGTGTTTATTTACAGTGTTTTTAAAACGAAAAAATAATCTTTGTTTTATGTAATGTTCATCGAAACATTTTAACCAATCAGAGCGCGCGTAAAATTCTATGACGTCATCTGTGCGTGTGTACTTTAATCACACACTGTTCTCGATCAATCAGAGCGCGCGTAATATACCAGTTGTTATTCAATGATTGACCAAACGCGACACGATAAACGAGACATGAGAAGGACGTGAGATGACGAATTTATCGCACTCTTTCGTTGCTTGACTACCGTGACGCCACGTTCACGTTCAGGCGCGCTTGTTTTTCACGTCAGCGCGCACGGCGTCCTCTTTTCAGGTCGTGTCGGTTTGCTAAATCACTCTAATCTATTAACTGCTCTTCTATTTCCATATACCTCTTACTATCATTGCTAGCTTGCTCTATCAGGGTTTTGTTTTTGTTTTCAGATGTATTCAAAAAGGCCAGATCTCTTGGTAGATTTATTGCGATTTTTCTTACGTTTGCCTGTAGCTCTTTGCTCCATGTAAGTATAAGAGATTGATTATCACTGAAGGCTAAATGAGACTGCCACCCTCCCCTCCCCAACCCAAGAAGCGCAATCTTATGCCTGCAAAATTTCTTTCATTGTGTTTTCATTGTGTTTTCCAGTTGTCGCAAGACTAAGACTTGGGTTTAATGCCGTACTTAAATAATATCTTGCGATGCAATTTGATATAGTTTAGTAGGTTCATTTTAGTTACCCAGGCCTCAGTAACGCAAAGAGCGGGAAAAGTGGGTTACCTCAGTAACGCAATGCCTGCACTCAGTCACGCAACAAACCGAGCTGTATACCGCTGTAAACTGGGTCTATTTCTTATTCTTGTCCTTTCCAGGGCTTAAACTTCCAGTTAGCTGCTGTACTGCTCTCCATTGGCATGTATGCATACATAGAACACGGTAATCACTCAACCGTTATATTATTATTTATCCCACACCATAGAAAATTCAGCCAATCAGAAAGCAGGAAAGCCATTGTATATTCGGCGGTATCCCACTGATCCTTCCCATGACACATTGCGCCAATTGCTGTATTTTCTCTGGCGTGGGATAATCCACGGTATGCCACTCTAAACCATTGTATAACTACTATATACACCACAATGGTCTGCTTACTAATAAACCATGTATTTCATCACAGTATTCCGTACCAAACTGGCTACTTTCTTCAGTGCATGTATTTTAGCCAGAAAATGTAAGGCCGATTGTGGTCACCGATATAAAGAAGTGAGTATTTTCTCATGGTTTAGAGAACTGGGATGCTTACCATTTAAACCATGCAATCCATCCGGTTGGAAATTCGTTTGCTACTAATGATAAAAAGAGCGAGGAAAACTTGACTTCCGACAAATGGTACACGCGCCTACCGTAAGAACCAAAAAGAGCTGGAAAAGTGGGTTACCTCAATCCGAAGACCGAGTTTTTCGGAACAATCCAATCGCAGTGATACCATTTTTATACTATTTGTTTTTCCAGCCGAAATTGAATTTACGGTTTTTCCTAGTAAATGTTTAGCATCCCAATGACACAACTTTCTACAACTTTTCGCGCGCAGAAGAATTGCACTGTCCACAACTACTGCGCGCAACTTTCTGTGGAGTAAGTCAAGAAGTAGAATCAGAATTCTAAGTTGCGCACAGCAAATTGCATCGCATAGCAAAGAAATTACGATAGTTGCTTTGCGTTTACAGACTTGATCTTGTCATAAAGATGAACGTTTGTAAACAAAGAGCTTGGCTTTGCTCTCAAACCAGTTGCGCGCAACGTTACAGAAGAATTCCCTTCGTGTGACACCCCCAGAACCATCTTGTTGTGCGTAGCGCTACGAGAAAAGTCGCATGTTTTTAAGCCGGCGATACACGATGCAATTTTTTCTCGCACGGGCAATGCAATTTTAGAGATATTTGTTGCGGGAGCGAAGTTGCCGAGTTTATCATGTGTGCAACAACGTCTGCAACAATTTCCGCAACACAAAAGTTCAAAAGTGGGAACTTTTCTCTACAACATTGAATATTGCACGCCTGGTGTCGAATGTTCCAAAGTGATGATAGACGCCGCAATGTTTCACTGCAACAAAATCTAAAATTACATGCTAACGCGAGAAAAAATTGCAACGTGAAGCTTTAGATGCGACAAACGCAAAAAGGAAGCCGCACAAAGGTATAGGACCCAGGTGTTCTACCGAATTAGGTTCGAATTACTACGAACTGAATTTCAACTTTTACCCAGAGCCTAAAAGTCTGGACGAAGGACATTGTCCACAGTTTACCGAGGAAGCAATAAACGATTTCCTTCCTTTCTGCGCAAACCAAGGATCATTTTTCCGGAAACAGATTTTTGAACATGCTAGGGTCAGGAGGAGCAACATGTCAACAAATTAAGTTTTTGCTTGCTTAGAATATGTTTTACGCGTATGTACAATTTAGGAGATGAGTTTTTCTCGATAAACATGCTCTTTCTGGTTTATTTTCTAGGGTCAATTCTGGGTGATAGCAACCAATTTGGCGTTTAGTTTTTTGTCGGTTTTTCACCTTGCTTATCTTGGTCTAATGTTTGGTGGAGCTGATACTTCTGAAGAAGAACGGGTAAGACTTAGCTTTCAAATGATTTTATAGCTTGAATTGTATTCCTTTTTGCTGTAAACTTGGTCTTTACAAGTAACGTAAGCGTATGTGAAGCATAAGCAACATATGTAGACTGAATCAGTATCTATAGCCGTCCGTGTTCCGTTTGTCAAGCTTGTCCGTTTTCCGTAAGAGACTGACCCAGGTTTATGTTTTTCTTTATTCCAGGGTTTTGATATGAGCCATACTCTTAGAAAATGGACTGAACTAGACTTTGCAAGTCACTGGGTTGCCTTAGCAACTTTTGTTCTAGCACTCTTTATTCCTAAAGCACAAGTGACTGGTTAGATGAGAGCGAAAAGAGAGACGGAAGCATTGCAAAGAGGGCCGTGAAATTAGATTATTGCACTTATGAATTTGAAATGCTAGTTTAACAAGCTGCTTAGCTTACAATCTTGACGTCTCATTTGAAAGCTTAATTCCTCAAGGTATTTTGTATTTTGTAAATACGATTTCGTTTTGTGAGAAACTCGCGGTTTCTTTATTAGAAGTCGCGGACTTTTCGCCGAATCAGAAAGTTAGTTCAAAGTAGGTTGGGTAGTCTGTTCGGGGAAGAATATTTCAAATGAAAAGCTATGCGAAGTAACTTCAACACAAATTATAGTAAAATGAATAGAATATTGAATAAAATATTGAAAAATTATTGTCAAGTCGTTTGAATGTTTTTGTAATGTAGTGTGTGGTTCGTGGCATGGATGCTGGGCCGGATATATTTTGGTCATCTTGTGTCGTTAACTCTTTCGTTTTGACATTTGATTTTATCATTCTAAATGATCCATATTTGATTTTTTTGTTACATTTTTTAATGAAAATTCATTATTTATATTTCCCTTACAAGTAGTTTTTGTTTTAAAAGTTTTGTTTGATTTGTTTTGAAAGCATTACTGGTAATAATGCAAAGACTTCAAACCACCTGAAAAAATAACGTGTTTCCTTTTGTGAAGTAGTTGAAACCACTGGACTATTACGTCTACTTAGATATGAATTAAAAGTCAAAAAGTTTTTTAATTAATGATAATAATCTAAAAAATTAAAGCATATTTAGAGGAAATTGAAAGAAAAAGCCTCAGGAAGAGTTTTTCTGTTTGTAAACTTTAAATGATTGCGTAAGCAAATTCAGAATTTGTTAAAGCGAAAGAGCATTTACGAAAAAACTGAAGGCGGATTGTTCACTGATATATCTATCCAATCAAATTTCAGTTTTTCGGTTGGTGTTTTATTATTAATAAATAATTCAATAACAAAAAACTGACTTGAAGAACAAAGAAGTTGTAGCCTGTTGTCCTAAAGCCAAGAGTTGAAGTACTATTAGAAGTAAATTACAAGTTTATATTAAGGAGGAGCAAAACTTGATTTGCAACATGGCGTCTACTAGCGCTAGCAATGTCAGCGTGGAGATTCGAGGGAGCGAGAAAGAAATGCAACATGGGCATCAGCTCAACCTGGGGGACAGAGATCCAACACAAATGAACGACCACGTGCGGGTAAGTATTCAGTTTTCAACACAAACTCTACGACAAACTAAAGACTCATGCCCTGTTCATCGCTGAATTTCAAGCTAAGGTCACTCTCTAGCCTTGAGGCTAGCTCATTCTCAGAATATAGCATTCACAATAGGCCGCGAACTAAAAGATTTGACTTAATTACATATAGTTGGGATCAACTCACTCGCATAATCAGTAGAATTCAAAACTGTAGATCATATATGGGATTCATTTGAATCTTTTTACTAGTATAGCCGTGCCGTGTACATCCGATTCATGCATTCAGGTTTTTTTACTTATTGGTGCCACACAGACTGGCAGCCAATATTTTGATCACATTTGACTCTTATTTCGGTCTGGTTATAAATATCATTAATGTGCTTTTTTGTTGGCGGCTTTGTTTATGATAGTTGCATTGATAAACTAGGAGAGCAGTATTGGCCTGAGGGAAGGTTAATGTACAGTATAATGCCCTTAATAGCAAAGAATTCAGATTCAAACCATGGAAATTATTATTGTATTTCCGCAAGAAACTGGATACATCTTATCTTTTGGATTCAAATATTTGTTGTGCTACGTGATTCAATTTCCGTACCTCATTATAGAATATATTTTTCAAAATTAGGTGAACTGACAGCGTATGATGATGATGATGATGATGATGATGATGATGATGCCAATTGGCGGTCATGAAGGCATAGTAATATGATTGTGATAACGATATTAACGATGCCGGTGATAATAATAATAATGATTATAACGGTAGTTATCAAGTGACGGCATAATAATACATTGAAAGTATAAGTGATTATATGATGGCGATGATCAGCGTTTTCGTTGCGCGCAGGTTACCCGGGTTTTGAACATGTCAAACTGATGTCCTCTTTCCACCAAGTGATATGATCCCAGTGATGATGATGATGATGATGATGATGATGATGATAGTAGTAGTTGTCACTTGTTGGTATAATAGGGTGTTACTATTATAAGTGATATCAATGATGGAGATGATCACTACTTTTGTTGCGCGAAAGTTTACGCGGGTTTAATTTTCAGCATATCAAAATATCTTTCTTTTCTCACCAGGTGTTCTACCAAGACGTTTTCGCCGAACCAGAAGGAACTCACAGTATCGATGGAGTATGGAAAGTTAGTTTCAAATCCTTCGTTGCCACTAAGTATTGGTGTTACCGCATTCTTACAGCAATCTTTGGTATTCCTACTGCTATCCTATGTGGCTGCTACTTTGCTTGTCTGAGTTTTGACTACATCTGGTGTATTATGCCGTGCCTACGAGGGTACCTCATTGAGCTGCAGTGCCTTGGCAAAGTCTGGGGTCTCTGTGTCAGGACATTCTGCGACCCCTTATTCGAGTCTGTGTCGAAGATATTTTCTAGTATTAAAATTAGTAAAGGATAATAAGGGTAATAATATTAAGTATGATTTCATGGCGTAAAAGTACTGATTGGACCATCTCTTTAGTTCAGTATCACATTTTGATTGTTTTTTAGTTTCATAACCCATTGTAATATTCTTATAGATTCATTATTATTTGTTAAATAAAAACAATGAAATGAAATCGAAAATTTTGTTCAATGGAATTTTGATGAAAAGGGCGAGTGAATCAAGTGTGTGCCTAGATAGCAGGCATATTTGGCGCCATGTCATTACTTCCTGCACAATTAAAAGAAATTAACTGAAAAGAAAGCATTGCCAATGAGAAGTGCATTGCTGTCTGCTTATAATAACTAGTTAATTAATAAAGAGCTTAAGTTTCACGTACCGTCGAAAAACGACAGACGCCACAAAGAGAATTAATCACGCGGCTTGCTGCGTTTGGCACTTTATGGCAAAAGTAAAATTACCCACCTTAACTTTGAAACGGCAACGCCAGAAGCAAAAAAGCAGGTTACATGATATTCTTTGTCGTCCCGTTTCCGGCGTGCGTGATGCTTAAGCTCTCTATATTTTGGAGAATGCACGCATTTTACGCTTGGAAGAAACAAGTCTGTAGGAAGTCTGTAGTGATTGGGATCCCTTTGGTTTTGAACCTTGTGTTTGTAACCACGCCTTCTGCATGTCTTTTCGTTTCCAAAATGGCGACGAGCTCAATCACAGACAATGAACTTCGTAATCAATTACTTGATCTAGGAGAGACCGTTGGGCCTGTTACTCCATCGACTCGACCGTTGCTTCTTCGGAAACTCAAAAGACTACAGAAAGAAGGAGCAAGCAATACTAAGGCGTCCAAGAAAGACTCGAAACGTGCGAGTGCACAAAGCAGGAGAAAAAGTCCTTCCAGAAAGTTAATAGGATTTTCAAGTGATGAAGAGGGCAATGAGTCTAGCTCTAGGACGAAGAGAAGAGTTTCTAGAGGAAGAGCAGCCCCGAAAAAGGAAGAGGACGACATTTCAAGAGATGAGACCGATGCAATTAGGGACGACTTCGAAAGACTTCGAGATCGATCCGGAACTGAACACGGGAATTCAACCGTTCAGAGTTTCGCTTTCTCGGAAGGATCCAACTCCCAAGATCAGTTCTCAGACCCAGATTATAGCTCTTACACAGGTCCGTTCCAAAGAGGAGCGTTTCGCTTTCGTTCTTTTAGAAGAAAGAAAGATAGCCCAGAAAGTTCAAGGGTTCGTCCAAAAGTGACTCGAGGCGAAGATTATTCGTTCGACTCCTCTGACAAAACTGGCAGCGATACCACGGATGGATCTTACAAATCTAGTGAGAAGAGATCCCGGTTCTCTTCCTTTTTAAACTCGTTTACTTATGTTATTGTTTTTATTTGCGTGGTACTTTTGGCTGCGTACTGCTTGAACATTTTTCCTCCAGACAGAAACAGATTAACATCATCGGGTTCAGGTAAGTTACCCCCGCTGAGACGGCTGTGATCCTTTGTTTAGCATAACAGCTTCCTACATCTAGCAGGCTGAGATTATAATAGCTTTGATTTAGTCTTCAGAAAGAATATTATATGCTCCATATTTTTATATTGTTGCGATTTGACATTCAAGTGTTTAGCAATCTAATCTGTGACCCTGTCGGCTAATGAAGTTATTATTGGAAACAATTTTAAAAATCTCTCGCGATTTAAAATAACATATTACATAACCAGTGAGAAATCGTAGAAATTGCAAAATAACTGAAGGGTAGCTTTGTGTTCTAATAATTTAAAACATATTAATCAAGGAATTTACATAAAGGGTTATCCAGACGATTACTGAATTAAGGAGGTGTCTAGACATTCCTTATAAATATTTAAAGCTCTTGCTCTTTTTTTTACTTGTTTAGGATCCCTTCCTTTCTGTAGAAGTGTTAAAAATGTGAGTATGAATCTAAAAGTAATACTTAGCATATGTGATATTGGTACTAGATAAAACATATTTTTTAATAATACGCTGCATTTATATCATTTTTATCGTATTTATATGACTATGTCACAAATATTGCAAACTGATATGAAGGATGGTGTATTACATCTGATATCATAATCAAAAGGTACCAGCATCTGACCATGAGCACCCTAAAAGATCTTAAATCCTGTGATTTTTACCCCTAAAAGGTATAACGATCGTCGCTGTCCAAAGATATGGGGTTTCCCCTGGGGCTTTTGGGTCCTTAATACTCATTGGCCAACATTATTGTGTAGATGCAATCTTCTTTATAATTATACATGAGTTTGCATGAAGAGTTATGTTCTTCTTTGAAGTAAGGATATTTCTCTGCTTACTACTTCAAGTTTTTTTACATATTTGAAATCCACAGTTGAATGAAAATGGTCCATATTTCATAAAGTATTGGATATGGATATAAAATGTATAATAAACAATAATTATTTTACTCAATATCTCTAAGCATGGCTAATAGACAACTTGGCACTTTGCATGTCATCAGATATGAGCTCATGTACATCTTGATTTCATGGAATAATAATCACAAAAATTCACTGTATAAATTGACTTTTGGAATCTATCACATTTCCTTTTAATGAACTTCTGCAATCAATGTTTTAAAGTAGTATTTGAATTTATATTTTCAGGACAAATGTCTTGATAAAGAAGAAGTGAAATATATGTATGTTGAATTTCTTATTGAGTTACTCTCAAGGAAAGCAGGTAAGATGTAGGTTTATCATAAATAAAAAGCTTTGATTAAATTTATCAACAATATTTGAATTGTTTCCACATTCTAAGGGAAACGTCGTGGCTAATGATCAATTGGAAAATGTTGACCAATTCTATATTGACTGTGTTTTAGGTCAGTTTGATTGTGGAAATGAGTCAGTTAGCAGGAATATTACCAAAGATGAATTGGCTGAAAAATTGCAAGAAAAGATGAAAAGCGATTTTGTAAGTGTATAGACGACTTTCAAAAATGGCGGCCTAGTACATGAGAACGAGGCCACATGGCCACATGGCCACAAGGCCTTGTTACCAGAAAATAAGCGTGGCGACACTTCTATTGCTAT